>JARVLU010000103.1:10038751-10052746 GCA_031762415.1 Simpsonichthys santanae | reverse complement strand
TATATATATAAAGTATATACAGTATATATAATGAACACATACAGTCAATATGTATGTATGTTGTGGACACATTTCCCAACTCCTACTCTAAATTCTATAAAAATCTAATCTGTTCTGGTGTAACCAGGAAATGTTCGAACATCTGCTAAGTTCATGGTAAAAACCACCACAGACATGTTCCTGTTTATAGTTTTCTACATTGTCTTATAATCTAGATGTTTTTGTTTAATCTTTTAAAAACACAAATTTCTTTCATTTATTCTTCTCAATTTATTTACTTTCTTTTATGATTATCTGCTGTTGTTTTTGTTGTCTGTTGTCATCACTCTTTGTTTAAAAGATGTCTCCCTTGTAAATGAGTCCTCTTGGCTCAGTAACCTGTATAAATAAAGACTGAATAATAATTTAAAAAAGTCCAGTACTTAACACTTGTTAAAAAGTTACAAGTTAGTGTCTTAGTTTTTTACTGTGGGAGAACAGTCAATATTAATTAATGTTTCAAAAGTTATTCTTTCTAAAAACACACTTTAAAAATAGCAACATAAATAACGTGTGGTCATCAGATAATTAGAGAATTTCTTCAAAAAGATTAGCTGTTTATTAAATGAGACACTTCTACACTGAGATGGAATAACGGCTTGACACATTTGACCGGATAATAATATTTAAACAGAACAACATTTCATCACAAGAAAACTAAATCTTTACTTATGTAGGCAACATAAAATAATGACGCCTTTGTCCTTTAATTGAAATCCTAATAAAACTGATGTATACTTTCATGGAACGCGACAAAAGAAAATTGTCTGGCAACATGTCTGTTAATGTTTGTTGTCAGTAAACAGAGATACTGACAGACTCAGATGGAAAGGTTGTCATTTTAACAACAAATGCAACTGTACAGAAAAAATACAAAGGACTACATTTGTTACATTCTCAATAAACATCCATGATGCACAGATTATTCTCTATAAATGAATAAATACATACAAACATAAATACATTCATTAAAGGGATGCACACCTCCTGCCATAGAGATCAAGAAACCCTCTAATGTTAAGGAACAACAGAGTTGTAGATGTCTTGGTCAAACCCTGAAAACAACATTAAAGGTGAGACTTCACGCCTGTAAAAATGACTGAGTTGTATCTTTTCCTGTGTGCCGGCTGTGGTGGCCTTTTGAATCAAGCTGACTCCAGTAGTTAATCAGATGTAGATGATAATCAATTTTTATAATTTTCATAAGAAACTGTTTGGTAAATTATGAAATTTTTTGCAAACAGACAGGTATCATCAGCTATCAGCTGCATGAACATTAGGATTTCTATGAGAGAAAAAGACAAACAAACTTATGCCTCAAATCTTCCAGCCCTGCAGCTTCTTCTCTAATGTCACAAGACAAATCCCATCACGTGTTAAAATGTCCTCTTATTTCCTCTATTTGCTGTTTTAAATGGTTGATTTCAGTTTTTAAACGAGGATTGGAAACCACAAACTCGTTGCAGTTTTCCCTCAGCGTTCATTTGAAGCCATCTGTTGATTTGATGGAAAACTCATCTGCTTTCCATGTTAATGTCAAACTGAATGGGCACCAGCATCACAAATGGTGATTGGTTAATAAAAGCCATCTGCTGCAGCTGCTCATGGCTGCACGTGATGACTTTTACTCTCTGTCTCATACACACTCATCAGACTTGTGTTCAATCTGTTCCTACAGCAGCAGGTCAGATGGAGCACTTTGTCTTCTCACGGATGACTCAGGTAAAATAAGTTTGACAAGCGCGCCCTCTGCTGGTGAAAATAATAACAGGAAATTAAAGCACTAGGACTAAAAGAAAAAGTAAAACCTTTAGCCACTAGAGGGCAGTATGTGCTCTTATTAAGGATTTACTCTGATATGCTCAACTGCAATTTGATGTACAGTACACTAATTAAATGTGGGTGGGGTGGGGAGTTATGTTATTATTTTATTATTGTTGCCTGTTACAATAAACGACAGGCGATATTGTCACTGCACACATGTGGGGGCTAGTTTGTTTGTTAGCAGAATACCTACTGAACTCAAGTACACCTATACACCTCACTGCATACTGAACCACCAAACAAATTTTCATGAAGCTCCTGAAAGCAACAAACAGAGGTTCATCTACAGATGATTAACATCTGGAGTCAACCTGGTTCAAAATGGCTGCCACAGCTAATCGATCTTAATGATAAAATAAATGACTATGAGCTGAGGTTTGGTGTGACAGAAGCTACAAGCCATTCAAATTAGTTTGAATATTTAGAGATTGCAAAAACATTTGTTCATAACTTTCACGTCAACTGCTAAAATCCACTTTGTCTGTTAGCAAAATATCTGATGAAGCACTGGATTGATTTGAACAAATCTGTCAGAAAGTAATAACTGAATGTTCATCTACAACTAGTCACATTGATTTAATATGGCCACCACAACTACTGGACCTTCATAAACAGAAAAATAGCTTTAAGTATCCATTTTGAAGATGCTGACACTAAAATATTTCAATAAAAACTTCAGCATGAAAGGCAGCAGGTGATGTGCATACGTTTAAGGAACGCTAGGCCTTCTATTTTTACATATGTTTTATTTTGCCTCTTGAGGGCAAGTTTAACAAGATATTTAATATTGAGCATTTTATATGTGTTGGCATCGTCATCTGTTGATATCTGATTTAGGTTAATAACAAAGTAATTAATAAGTCTGCCTGGATTTTATGATTTACACATTAGCAGGTTAGCAACTCTGAAAATAAAGGACAGCTCTGTTGCAAATGTGTTCATGTAATCAATAAGTCAAAAGATTAGAAACATCTTCCACAGTACGGCTGATAAGCAGAACTTTGAGAACAATCACGACTAAAGCAAAGAGACATAAAACAGCACAACAATTCAAAAGCCTGGTCAGAGACAACAACCCCACTAAGATTTATGATGGTGTCAGTACAAATGTTTAATAAAAAGTGATGGAATTACATCATGTGTAGCTAATTTTATTACACCCCTTTACTACTCTGATGAACCCAACGTGCAACAGCTTTTTGCATCTTCTGTACAGATAAAAATGTTAATTTAAATTTTACAGCCAGTGTTCACGAAAACCTTTTTCTGATCAAAGACTGAAATTAGCAAATGCAGGAACACTCTGTGTTCCCATGTCCATCTGTTGTATTAAACATCAGAAGGTTATTTTATTTATTTATTTATTTATTTTGTATTTTGTGTACCCTCACTTTTTTTGTTATAAAAAAAAATACTTGTGGTTGCTCTGATATTTTGGGGTGACTGAATCAAATTCAACTCATTCCTGGAGATACGGTGATGAAGTCCTGGCAGACCTCATATCTCATAGCTCACATCCTCACAGCGGTTAAACTGAGATTTATGGACGAGCCCAGATGTACATCAGCGTCCGCCATGATGAATTATATTAAGATCATTCATAGACACATTTCTCATTTACTGGCATGTTGCTGTAATGCCACTAGATAATCAATATCTGTCAAATCATTTGCAAATAGAACTTTTCATACAAATCAGCTCCCACTTCTCATCCTAATTACATTCAGTCGAATATGATGATTCAGGAACAAATTGTCAAATTAACTGCGAGAACAACAGTCACACAAAAACGAACGAGCTAAATTTTAGGACACGACATCATTTTGACAGGAATGAATTGAAGCAAACTTTAAAAATGGATAACCATGAAGAACCTCGGTGACACCGCTGATGATTAAACTTCCTTTACCGTAGCTTAACCTTTAGGTTTATTGATTTAAAACCTTTCACAATTTGTCCAAACAGTAGAATTAGCCTGACATGAAATGATCTCTGCATGTTATTGAGTTGAATAAAATCAACAAGAAATTCCCCTCAGTGATCCAAAACCCTTCAAAGATACAGTATCTTAAGAACCGCCCAAACAATGTCAGGTTTTTGTGCCCGAGGACATGGATGAAAACAACGTGCTGCAGCACATCTGCTAAAATGATTATGATCTTGAAAGGGATAATTAAATAGACTCCAACTAAATGTAAGATGGTGCTAGTAGCATGTTGGGAGATAATTAGGCTCTCCAGAGGACTTCAAAAATTGATTAAAATTTAAAATTGTAGTCTGTCACCGTCTAACATCAACTTTTTTTTCATCACTTTAAATGTACTTTCCTTCAGTAAAGAGAAAACACTGTTAATATTCTGTTAGCTGTGAGTGATGTTGAAACTGTAATCCTAAAACAGAGGCTTGTGCTCTTTTTAAATTTACCTTGTGTGTTACATATAATATGATAAGCAACTATTGACTGCATAAAAGCACAAACCAAAACCTTCTAGGCTAAATCTGTTTTGCTTCCATCCATCATCTCATCTGTTTTCGCTGAGAAATGACTGATGATGTGAAAAATGGGCTGCAAACAGTCCAAAGACTATTTATCACGTAAAACACAAACAATATTATAAATGTTGACAGAAGCAAAGCAGTGGGAATTCACAATGTGTTTTTTTTAAATCTTAGTCTTTTTACTGAATTTTTTTCAACATACAACAAACAACCAAACAAAAAAAGACAAAACATAGAACAAACCTCACCTCTTCCCTCCCACAGTGGATCAGTCACACATAGACAAATGAATTAACTTGACATGTTTTCCATGTAACATGAAAACCTGCCAAGTCTCCCAAAGTCTTTTAACAGAACTTTGCAGGATATATCTTATTTTTTCCAGATGGATATGATGCATCACCTCCCTTATCCAATATACATATGCTGGGGGTGTGTGGGTCCTTCCAGTTGCATAAAACAAGTCTCCTGGCCAGAGAAAAGCCAAAAGCAATCACATCCTTCTCATATTTGCTGGAGGACATATCCACAGGGACCACCTCAAATGAGGAAACACACGAGGGAGACCAGGACAGGAAACACACACTAGGAACACAACCAAAACACAAAGGTCCAGACGGTCTGAAGGCTGTCCTAAGACAAGCCATGTCCAAAGCCCTGGAGCAGGTCAGGCAAGGGACCTGGACTAGGCAAGGGGCCTAGATGAGGCGAGGGACCAAGGTGAGGTGTGGAACCCAGGCGAGGCAGCTGGGGCCAGATGTGGAGCTGAGCCTGCTCTATGGCGTCCAAATCCTGCCAAATTGCGGGATTTGGCAGGATTTGCACGCCATACTGCTCGTCCTTCAGGCGAGCAGAGGGTCCGGTATCCCTCCCCCTGAAATACTCCCTATCTGTTCTGGCTGTGTGAGGGGAATTTCAGGTAGAGGAGAGGGTCTGGGCCTGTTATGGGGCGGCTGTGGATGAGTGGTTAGAGCAGTCGTCTTCCAATGCAAGAGTTGGGGGTTCGAATCCACCAGCAGTCACATGTCAAAGTATCCCTGGGCAAGACATTGAACTCCTCATTGTCTCTGATGTGTGTCCCATTGGTGTATGAATGTGATGAAGCACTAATTAGTCTCTTTAGAACGATTTGTTGAATTAGCTTTGGAGATCTAGTAGTGCTGTATGAATGGGTAAATGAGGCACAGATTGTGATGTAAAGCGCTTTGAATATCTCGATAAGATAGAAAGGCGCCATAGAAGTACAGTCCATTTACCATTTTATGCCTACGACCACTCCTGTGGCCAGGGCGGTGTTGACCAGAACAAAGAGGAGGCTGGGCTCAGTCCCTCCTTCAAAGATAGGTTTTGCAGCTGGGGAGTCTGGGACTGGCTCTGAAGCCGAGGAGTCCGGGACTGGCTCTGAAGCGGGGGAGTTGAGGTCTGGTGGAGGACTAGGACTGGTTCAGTTTAGGGAAGCAGATGGTTGGAGGAGCTGCTCCAACCAGCGCTTTTCCTCCAGCAGCTTGTCCAAGTAGTCCTCCATACCAGGAGAGTCGATCAGCCCAGGGAGACAAATACATTTGTCCAACATGTCCTTTGTGGCCACCCACCTTTCCCACAGATTTTGGGAGGTGGCCGTGTCCACATACCTCCGGGTTGTGTTGCAGAGTCGTACACAGTCCTCATCAGACAGTCCTGAAAGAAAATGCTTGCCTGCTGGGTTCATGGTTGGTCCTGGCATTCTGTCACAATTGGCTGGTGGTGATGAACCCAGTGGTGCAGGCAGGACTTCAGATAAAACAAAATAAGGAATTTATTTTTACAAAACAAAAGAGGTGATGGGGCAGCAAACTTGAAAGCAGAAAGCAGGAGGTGAACACGAGGAGCAGACTAGGCATCACAGGGAACTGGACACATCATCAATGGACAGATAAACAATGCCAGGACCAAGGCTAACACAGAGACACAGACTTTTATATAGAGGAAACACCAATCTGACAAAGTGAAGGCACCTGTGAATAATCACAGATGCCAGAGAAGGAGACAGGATTCAAGACATGGACATGACACAAGATGGGACTAGATGGTAGAGAAACCAAAACCCTATAAAGAGAAACTAAGGATCAGGGGGGACACAGACAAAAACACATCAGGGACAAAACCACAACTCCTACTCCTGTTCTGCTTGTCCTCCAGGCTGGTGTGTCTTTCTGTCTCAAAGGAGCCCACCGCCTTGTGGATGGTTGACCGCCAGGCATTGCGGTCAGCAGCAAGCGTGAACCAGGGGGTCAATTCGATATGGCTCACGTTCAGGGAGACCTTGATGAAGTCTTTGTAGCATTTCTGTGGCGCCCCTCTCTTATGCCACCCAGAAGACAGCTTGCCATACAACACAGTCTTTGGTAGGCAGTGGTCCTCCATCCTGGACACGTGCCCTGCCCAATGTAGGCAAGCATTGAGCAGCATTACCTCGATGCTGGTGATCTCCACCTGCTGGAGTACCTCCACATTAGCAACAGAGTAACTCCAGTGGATGTTGAGGATGGAGCGGAGACAGCACTGGTGATTCGGAGCTGTACAGGAATGGTCACTACAGTGGCTCTGTAGTGACCACCACCCAACCAGTATAGTAGAACTCTGATATTAGCTGCCTATTAATAGTGCAAGAAATTAGGAAGTGACATGCCTCCAAGCCGGCAGGGCAGATGTAAGACTCTCTTGGCCATACGTGGCTGCTTTTTTTCCAAATAAATGCTGATATCGGGCTGTTCAGATTGGTAAAGAAGGATTTGATAAGAAAGATTGGCAGATTCTGAAACAGGCAGAGTTTATTGTACCCCCCAGAGTGTGAGGTCAGGTCTGCCATCTAACAATGTCCTGCTTAAGGTTTGCCATGAAGGGGTAGATAATTAGTTTTACAGAGGTTCTTATGATCTTGAGTTACCCAAATGCTGAGGTATTTACTGTAAATTGATTAAAAGAAATCACAAGGTGTTTTGATTATTATTTTTTATGATCTGGTTGGTAAAATATTCATTATTATCAGTACACTTTTTCATGGCTTTACAATCTGAAGTTTTCAGTTGTTTTCTGTCGGCTATCACAAATAATAAAAAAAGTTGCTTTTGATTTAGTCTCTGTGTGTGTTGAATTGTCTGTATTGTTAGCAAAACTTCTCCTGAAACAGTGGATTTTGATGAAACTCTACAAGTAATCGACTGTACATCTACAGTTCGTCACCTTTGAGGTCAGCCTAATGTTTTAATAAAACTGTTTTAATTCCAGCAAGGTTACATCAGGTCGTCTGGACAGATTCTTCATTGTTGAAACATTTAGTCATTTACCCAAGAAGTCTTTTGGATAAAAGACAAAACGTTACAACAAAAAAGACTCTGTCCAGACGACCTGATTTAACCTTGTTAGATTTATCAACCTGGATTATTGAGCATGCATCAGGACATATTTTAATTCCACTCCTTCAGAAGATGAGCTCTGTTTAAAACTTGGGCATGAGAGGCAGCGAGCGGGCACTGAGGCCTTTAAGGGATGTGAAAAACAAAACAAACAAAAATTAAATACATTTTTACTAACCCCCTTTTGTAAGAGTTATAGCACAAGTATCCGGGGTAACGTCTCTTTAGATTTGGCACTTTGGGCATCTGGGACTTTAGACGTTTTCTCAAGAGAATTGCTTCAACTTGTGTAAACTGATTGTGTTGATCTGCTGTTCTGAGATCAGTGAGTCAGATTTCACTAAACGAGCCCATTACATTTAGGTATTCCTGATTATATCTTTGTTTTTTGTCTTTTAACAGAATATTTAAGGTCGTTTGTTAGAGGTAAACCTTTGCTTCAACTCACTGCCTGACTTTAACAGTGTTTTTTGTAAAATTGTATGTATAAAGAACCATAAATCATTTGTGTAATAAAAAGCCCTGGCAGAATGAAGCTCCCACCACCATGCTTTTTATATGGGTTGTGCATAAGGGATCACACACTGCACAAGCAGCTGTGTTTCAGCGGTTATAGCAGTCATCTTCCAACGAGAGACAGAGGTTCAATTCCATTACATGTTGAAGTGTCCATGGGCATAACACTGCATGCCTTCCACCAAATCCATTACATTTTTGTTGATTATCAAACCTGTTGTCCTTGCAGACATGTGCATTTTGGTGGCTTATTCTTTTGTATGTTTCGCTGATATGTTACGTTGGAATGGAGGGATCAAATGCAGGCCAGCAGAAGAAAGGTTCAATTTCCAAGAAAACATCAACAACTCAAGCAGGAATCCAGAAAACAAGAAAAAAAAATCCTGACAGGAACTGAACAAACGGAGGAGCAGATGACCTTCTTTGTGCATGTCAATAGAGAAAAGTCTTTAAAAAATCCATTTATAAAAGTATGGAGAAGCAGGGGGGGGGGGGATGTTTTCCACTATGCATTGTGCGGCATGTAAGGCGTAAACATCAGATTAATTGTTCTGATCAATTTCTTTGATTTTCTTCATGTCACTAGAACAACGGCTGAGTTGGCTCAAACGGAGGCAGACAAGAGTCACGTTCAGGAGCAAAATCAACATTTTGAACAACAAAACGGACAGATATTTACAGCAAAACTAAATGACAAACCAGGAAGTAACAAGAGGAACTTAGTGGGAATATGTGCTGGGAAGGTGGATTACTGGGTGAAAACAGGTGTGCAGATTACTAATGAGAGACAGATGACATGGAGCAGGGACAACCGAAGACATCCAGAGGCAGACATATTAACTTTAATCAAAACTGCTCTAGACATAATGAACTAATAGGAAATATGAAAACATATTAACAGAAGCAAAGACCCACAAACCATGAAAATATTATTAGAACGAGTGAAAGTATTCGAATGGACATAAAATGCATCATTATTTCTGTGCTCATCCTCTCCTCTGGCGACCTTGCTGTCAAGACTTGCCTTTAATTCGGATGTGTGCGAGTGTCAGAACCTCTCCCGCCTCTTTGTTTTGATAATTACAGGCCCGTGTTTCAGGCAAAGAATTCTGCTCAGGTTCTGTTTTTAAACGAACCAATCGTGCAGCTTTCTTCGTCACCGTTGAGAGGCAGTGACACACCAGACAGCTCAAACCATTCACCCCTTGTGTTTGACCAGCTTGAACATCCCCCCCCATGCCAATCTCCTCTCTTTACCCCTGCCACCGCGGACCTGAGTGTCAGAGAGGTAAGTAATTATTAATCACAATCTGGATACCAAAGAGGAGGCCACCAGTAATAAGAGCTCTTTACAGGTACATCTGTCACCATTTATTCCTGTCCAGGAGCTAACAGAGCATGTTGAAGCAGGACTCAAGCAACACAATAATTAAACTCTCGTTTCAAGCTAATGTGTGAGCAGTTGCGTTGGACTCCAATGTGCAAACGCATGTGCAATAGGGACAAAGTGTTCACATCCATCCTGGCAAGTTCTCTGCAGGAAAGCTATTAATGGATCTAAATGAGGATGAGCTGCCACTGATACAGCTGATCTGTGTGTGAGATGGAATTAAGTGTAGGAGGATGACAAGTGGAATATTTCATAGGGAATAGTCATTGCTCATTGTGACAATGAAAATGATTTTTTTTTTGTCTACAGCTGAACGAATAACAAATCAAAGGGATAGCTCATATTTTACTCCTCGCCGACGTGCGATCAGTCATTATCTTAGCAACCACTGATATATGATCTTTTAATCTCCTCTGCAATCTGAAAGACACGGCTGCAGAAAGCAACTTAGTCCATTTACTCTTGTGCTTCATAACAGTGATGTGGTGGCTGTGACTCGGGCCATCATTCATTAATCACAGTGTTGGAGCCCTCGAGGAAGCAACACCTCCTCCTCCTCCTCTCTAAGTGTCCTTGGGCGAGACGCTGGACTTGGAGACGCTCCCAGTGGGGAGGTCAGTGTCTTGGATTCTGACTGCTGTTTGTGTGTGTGGATGTAGGAAAGGGTGAGTGAGAGGGTCAATACTTAGTCTTCTACTGCATCATATATCTGATAAACAAACAAACAAACAAAAGCAAACAAAAACCTCTAAAATATAATTTGTAAACTTGTAGTTTTTACACAAAGCATTTATACAATTTTAAAATGCTTAATATATTAGTAAGCATTCCATGTTAAAGTTAAAATACCTGAATTACATCTCTTCATTATCAAAGTTGTTTTGCACAATTAGCTTTTATTATATAAAATATGTGTTATTTAACATATTTTATAAAAGAACAAATGTTACTAAAAATGTATTTTAAAGTGCAACTTTTTTCCTCTTATTCCATTTAAATGCTTCTCACTGTGGGAGTTCCTGTTTCTTGGCTGTCTTTGGTCACCAGAGGGCGCCATACTGCCAGACTAGCAAGCAATATGTCCTGATGAAGTTCCAGGTGAAAATAAAGCACCTGAAGACTTCATTCTGATGCTGGAACATTACTCCGCCTATGGTTCCTGCTCCTAGCCTGTTGTGAATCTCTGTCTTGTACCTTTTGCCTACAGTATGATCTTTCCAGTGAACCTTCTGAGACCTACCTAATTTATTGGTTCTCCTAGTGAACCTCTGGAAACCTTACCTGTGTGCTCTTCAGCTGTTGTCCTCTCCTTTCAACCACACATCATCCTGAGTAGGCTGGATCTTCTTGATTGTACAGGACTTTGGAACCAAATATCTTACCAGCCATCTTCTAGTAAGCACCCTGCACGTTCTGAGTAACCCTCTTTGCAGAACTCTGGACCTGACCCATCTCCATGCTCTCCCTGTTTCGTCCTGAATTATTATTGCTCACTGTAATAAAAGCACAGGATTGATACTTTTGTGTCTGAGTTGTTCATCATTGGTCCGTTCGCTCTGGGTATTCCTTTCATGTAACACACTAGTTACACATGCTACAGTTGAACGCTTCACTTTATAATTAATGTTGCAACTTTTTTTTTTTTTAAACTTTAAACCCTAATTTCAGGCTAAGCAACTTGCTACAACCAGTCTTGTCAGACTTCATTCATTTGTGAGTATGCAAGCCATGCAAGTTAGAACTTATGTGTTCAGATTTTATTGGAGGTCATTATTCTTTAAGAAGAACTGGGACCTTGAAGGATTTATTTCCTTGTGGAATTAAATAAAAAAAATAAAAAAAAGACAAAGAACAGATAAAAACAGGTTTTTGCCTCTGTGCAAAGGGAGCATGAAGCATTGTGACCCTTCATACTGACTGTTGTTCGTATTATTTTAAAATTTGTCTTTAAATGATGATAAAAATGACATGAAGAGTCAAAATAACAGCAAATGAAAGGTGGAAGTGTCACAATAATAAATGTTGTGGTTGGTTTCCCACAGTTTAATGGCACAGCATTTCAGTATGAATTCATTTTTACTTTGCTTGTGTCAGAACGTCTGCCGTATTCAAAAATATGTTCACCTGCAAGGACTTTGTATGCTCATGTTTGTGTGTGTATTAGAAGGTGTGACGACTGAGACCTTAGTACCACTGAAGGGTGAAATTCAGATTGCAAGAAACGTATGACATTTTTTTCAATCAGATTTTTAAAATGAATTTCTCAGCTGTCAGTCTTTTGTTTAATTATTATTATTTATTATTATTATTGTTGGGGGCGTGTTGGTTCAGAGGTTAGAGAAGACAAGCCTGTGATCGAAAGGTCACCAGTTCAATTCCCTGGATTGATGACATCAAAATGTGGGTGGAAAAGGTGAAACATCCACAACTGCCTCCACCCTCATTTGCCCCACTCTGGGCCCTTGAGCAAGGCCTTCAACCCCCACCTTCTGCACCCTTGGATGCCCTAGATAGCAGCTCTCTGCTCCACAGAGGGCTGTGGTAGCTCGGTGGTCTGTGGTTGCGTCAGGAAGAGCATCCGGTGTAAAAATAATCGCTAGTCTTCGTGTAGTGACTCCTGAAGAAGGCAGTGGACAAAAGAAGAAGAAAAAAAAACTTTATTATTAATATTGTTGTGTAAAAAAACACATCAGTACATAAAAAAACATAAAATGTAGATTTTTGGTGAACAGAAGGTATAGACTGAAGTGCATCATGGTATGAAAAGCACACACAATAAATCCACATTAACTTGCTGCAGCAGCAAAATGGTGACACGTTAATTCATCAATGTCAGCGATACAAAACTATTGATCCACATTCCCAATGTAACCTGATTTACCAGATGATTTGCTTCACAGAAACGCCTACAAACCCCTCTGTAGAAAGCGCTCAATCAAAAAGCCGTCACATTCAGAAACTGCATAGCAGACGAGTAGATGAAGTATCGGTTTATCGAAGTAATGAATCAGCTTAAACTAGTCAGATAAACCGAGCAATACCACACAAAACAAGAGTACATACAGTAGTGGACTATTTTGACACCTTGGACTCATGTGACTGTTTCAGCCTGAATAAAAAGATTTTCACATCTCAGAATTTTTACATTTTATTCACAATTGAGCATAGTAAACATATCAAATGTTTAAGGAATTGTACAATTTTTGAACCCCAAAAAAAAAGTTTGCTGTTGAATTAATGCAAGAATCATTGGGCTAGGGGTAACAAAGGCTGTATAAACAAATGAGAAACAGCTGGAAGAGCATTTTGCAACTTATTAGGTTAAAGTCAGCAGGTCAGTGAGAGGACTGGGTAAAAGAAGAGCATTTTAGAGTTGAACAAAACCCCAACATATTTAAACTCTTACGCTTGAGGCATCCCTTTACTCCCAACCAGGAGAGAGCAGTACTCCTTTCTTGACTAAGGGCCATGGCCTCAGATTTGAAGGTGCTGTTCCTCATCTAAGCTGCTTCACACTTGGCTGCAAACTGCTCCAGTGAGAGCTCGACATCCTGCACAATGAGGCCAACAGGACCCATCATCTTCAAGTAGCAGAGAGGGAGTATTGAGGTCACTGAACCCGACCTTTTCTGCACCCTGACTGCACTGAAAAATTCTGTTCTTAAAAGTTATGAACACAGTCTGTGACAATGGCCAACGCTGGTGAGTCCGACTCTCACCCTGAAGAGGTCCAACTTGATGATGGCAACATAAACCAATGTTCTGCACCATTTGTACAGGAACTGAATGGACTGTAATGGACCCCCAATCCCATACTCACATTTTATTTACATTTTACACAAGTGTGTACATGTTTACTTGTTAAGCAACTTCTAAAATAGCAAAGATTTGCTATAAGTGATTTTCTCATAATCTGGCCAACATAAATCTGGTATTGACTGTCTTTTTGCAACATTATGCTGATCGGTAATAATGACTCCATATAGGTCTAGTGTTTGGCCCTCAGAAGAACAACGCAGCCAGCTTCCATGGTAAATGAGGTTCCTGCTGCATTTCTAATGAATGTGGACAGAGTGAACTGAAACCATTAACAACAGATAAGCCAGTAAGCAAAACACGAGTTCAAAGCACCTGCACAGTTCTGCAGAGTGGAATATTAGTTCTTTATTAGTCACAGCACCAACTTTAACATTGCACATTTAGTCTGCTGATACTACAAATATAATATAGTTCAAGGTCCTGCTTCCTGGAATAACTTACAAAAAGATCTGAAGCTCTCGACCTTGACTTCTCTAAATGGTTTTAAGAATCTGTTGGAATCCTGGCAAAAAC
>JARVLU010000103.1:9645367-9656016 GCA_031762415.1 Simpsonichthys santanae | reverse complement strand
CACTAGACTGAGGAACAGCTTCTACCCTGAAGCTGTTAGACTCATGAATATCTAACCAGAATAATCACTGTGAAAAAGAAAAGAAATCACTGTAATGCCACTTTGGTTAGTGATATGTGCTGCTGATCTCATGCTGCTGAGCTTATGCTGCTGATCTCATGCTGCTGTGTCCATTCATACTCATCTACTCACACAGACTCATGTCCGTGCTGCTGTTGTTTGGCATATTGTTTTGCACTATTAGTGTTTAGCACATGTCTTAGTTTAGCATATTTCTTTGTTTATATCTTAGATCCTTATTTTTTGTTTATTTTTACAACTTATATTTTGCTATTGTTTGATGTAACTAGGATCCTGTGTATACAGTGTCATTCCACCTCCTGTACCACATGTGATGTGAATGATAATAAAACATTCTTGAACTTGACATAGAGCACTGCTTAACATAATTTCCAAGTTTTGAAAACAAGACAAGTACATCTTTTTTTAATTATTTACAACATCAAATAAACTAGGTTTAACACATTTTCCTTAAAGGGCAACTAGCAAACATTTATTTAATGAAGCTTTCATTCAGTTACTGCTTTTCCTTCACTGTAAAGGGTTTGTTCTTTGGAAATTAGGCGATTAATTGAAATAGTAGGTCTGATATAATCTAAATTAATAAAAAATAACAGATTTCCCCCCTTCATGTTTAAAAACACTTTTTTTTTCATTCACCCATGATGTAACTTGTGATCTTATAAACTATAATTTAGGTTACCATATTGAAGCTATGATTGAACACAAATTTACAAAGCTGTGTTTTTAAAATGTTTCCTAGAAGCTATGGCAGGAACTGAGACTGTTGGAAATAAAGAATCGGAGATTGCACACATAAAACAGGAAGCAAAAGGTTACTATAAAGGTCACCGAGGCTGACTGAGTGATACAATTCAAAGTATACTGGAACGATACATAACTTTACTTTCATACATCAAACTAAAGGTTTAAAGCACACTGAAGGAAGCTGATTGACAGGATCCTGAAAGTAAACCTATGTTTCAGTGTTTTCTGTGAGCACATGAACACATGAAAACACATATTCTCATGCACACAAACACTGTTTCCACTGGTGCACAATCCCCAGGGAAAGCATGTACCACAGGAGACTGTGGAGATAAATGAGGTCGGGATGGCGGTGGATTGCAACGAGATGGAGGAACAGGGTAGGGAACAAACAGGAGACTCTAATCAAGTATGAAGGGCTGAACATGGCCACATGGTTCATGCCAAGTACCACCAGCTGCCCTCCCCCAGAGCTCCACCTGCTCCAGGGATACAGTGAAGCGCATGGCTCATTTCCAAGCAGCGGTTCTCAAATTTTAACCCGTTATGCTCGTCTTTAAAGACTAAAGAGGTAAAAGATAACGAGTGATACAAAATAGAGCCAGAAAACAAATGTTGGACTAAATAAAAAATAAAAAAAAACTTGAAATTTGATAATTACTTTTTGCATTTTAACCCTTTTTCCAGTCATTTTCATACAAAGGTGGTGTTAGGGGTGTGTGTGGGGGTGTGGGGTGTTGGCAGGTTACAGTTTTGTCTTTCTCTTCTCAGCTTGTCTCAGTCTTCGTACACAGTTTTTTTAAAGAGCAACATAAAAAATGGTGTTGCAAAAATGTCAAAGCCATTACCGTATCACTCACACAGCCTGCTCTTTACTTCGCTCTTTTCCTGTTATTTAAACGTGCCAGTCTTCATAAGTGCTCACCACTTTGCATGCGTTCAAGCCAAACTACATCCGTGCCACCACCGCCTTGTCTTTCAAGCACAATTATGCTTAAATGACAAGGTGACCCCCTGCGTCTTTACGCTCCTTCATCCTGTTTCCCTCTTTTTCATTCATGCTTACTACTTTGAACAAAGTGAGCTGTTGGATTTGACAGCAGCAAACTGTGACTGTGGGCCTCATCCATACCCGATGAAAGTTTCCAGATTAAATCAGGTTCACCAGCATTCAGATTATTCCAGCTCCACAAAAACCATCTTGAATATGGAATATTTAAGACAACTGAATAGCGATGCAGGCACATTGGAGCCTGATTAGAGCTGAAAATGTGGGAACAAAGAAGCACTTTATGGCTGTTTAGCTACATGGAGCATTTAAAATCAGAGGACCTGACGTTATAACCTTCTGTTATTACTCTTGCTGTATTTTTTCTTTATCTTCTTATTAATCCCAGCTACATGCAAACCTTTTTTGACATCTAAAACTAGATTTTTATGTCCACAAACTGTCATTTTTAGGCAAATTTAGCTTAATTTTGCATACGTCTTTTTTTCCCCCCATCAAAACGACTAAGATTTCAATACCTACGAGTTCCAGGCTGATGTGTATATAGGAGCAAAATGAAAACACCTTTAATTAATTTTTTTATGAACTTGTCAATAAGTTGAGCTCCTGTGTGGCATTGCACATTTTACATTTACAAAGATTTGTATCCCTGTTTTACCGCTTCATTAAAGGTAATCATTGGGTTTTACAAGTTTTGAAAATCTACAACTACATATACAACTGAATATCTTGTGAAGTTACCCCGTGGTCACAACAAACAGCTGACCTTAGAAACTACAAAAATGGATGTAACTCTGTCAATCTTAAAATTATTGAAATAGATTTCTGGGATGTGTATAAATTTAGTTTTAGAATTTCTCCAACATAGCTACAACTCCATCATTTGTAAATGTATCATATTCTTAGTTATCATACCTTTAATGAAAGTTGGGCCTTTAATTTGTTTGTTTATTCTTGTTTTTTGTTTGTTTGTTTGTTTGTTTTTAATGAGAACATGATTTTAAAAAAAGCAATACCACTTTTCATAATGCTAAGGGTGCACTTCATATTTTACCAACATGCAGCTGTGTATCATTAAAGTAAAGAGAAGAAGAAACTTTAAGAAGTAAAGCGTTATGTTATGAATTACTGCTGGCAGGAAACCCATTTTTGCACTTTAGTGGAGATGCTCATACAGTGAGAAATCTGAGCATGACTGTGATGGAGATTTAAAGCTTTTGAAAGAAGAAGATTTTGCTGGGCTCCATGCCACACAGCGGGACAAAAAGATCTCTAATGGGGACGAATAACCCACTGTGGATGTAGGCTCCTCTTAAACTGGATGACTAAGCTGATGAAGGAAATAAAATATTACATTTGTTTATGGCACATTACTTTGTTTTCAACTGCTGTAAGTAGAAATGTCTGAGAACAAAACAGCAAAAGTCCTAATATTGTTTATCAACTAGAAAAATGGCAACTCAATAGAACATTATTTTGCTGAACTAGAAAAAAGTCTTTAAATAGAACATTATTTTGCTGAATCTTGAACAAGCTCAAACTGAATTGTTAAACAAAATATTGCCTAAACATTAAACACTATTGTTTTAGTTTAAGTAAAAGTTTATAAAGATGGATGAAAGCTAAATGTAGCAAAAGGCTAGTTGAAAGGCAAAAGAAGCAACATGCTAACTAACAATAGCAAAAAAAAATCACTAACAGCTCTAGTCGAACTGTAATAGTAATACATGTAATAGTAGATGTAAAGTAGCAAAAGGGTAGCTAAAAAATGAAAGCATTAACAATAACAATGTTTAAATTGTGTCATCTGGACCAGTTTATTTAAGTGAGAAACGTTTCATCCCCCATCCAGAGGACTTAGTAAGTCTGTGAGCCAGATCTGTGATCTGTCCCATAGGTAGCCTTCACTGCTGTGTATAAAGTCAACCTCCCGTTGGAATCTCAGAAGCAGGCTTTTAACATGAGCTTACAACCTTTTTCTGAACCACTTTGTACTTGGTGTTCCTCAGGCTGTTTCTGTGAGTAGCAAATCATGTTGTAAATACGTTTACAAATACTTTTTGTGCTTACAAGGTAGTAATTTAGTCTGAAATGTTTAATATTACAACTCCAGATGAAATGTGAACAGATTTGGTTCTCTATTTGGCAACAAACTGTTCAGCTTTGTCTCTGTCACCCTTAATTAATGCATAATAAACAGTTATTAATGATTTATAAAGTGTTTATAGAGGAATCAATAACATATCTAAAAACTATTTATTAGCTATCTATAATAGGAGTCATATTGTAAAGTGGTATCAGAAACTGTTAGTCAAATTAGCAGAACAACTAAAATTGGCAACATTTGAGCTTAAAGCAGTAAAAGGTTAACTAAAAGTTAAAGTAGCAAAATGCAAGATAAAACTAAAAGTAGCATATATATTGTGAAAACATAAAAAGTGCATGATTAGACAATTAAAAAAGGCAATTTGCAGTAATAAGAGTTACTTTCTGTAGGGAAAATATTTAGATATAAAGTTAAATACTATGAAAGACGTAAACGTTACAAAACCCTTAAAATCATGGCACCATCTTCTAAATGAGCTGAACATTTTGATGGATAAATGGCTAAAATGGCACAAAGGATGGGAAGAAAAATCAAGTAATCTGACCCCCCCCCACACCACACACACACACACACACAAAAAGTATATAAACAAGAAAACAAAGGTAAGTCAGAATTGAAAGAATGAATAAAAACATAATTTGGATTTATGACATTAGCATTAAAAAAGCACAGTTTCAACATTTGATGATCGGTCTTATCTTTGCTCCAACTTCTAGCTGGACAAGTAGAAAATGTAATTTCATGACATCTAGACACAAAAGTCCTCGTTGTAGGGGCTGTCGACGCATGTTGTGCTGTGTCAGCATGTGCAGCTGTGCATACGGACACAGGTCTAACAAACAGGCAGGAAGTCAGAGGTAGAACAACTGTTCTGCTTGCAGTTTTTCTTCCAGCTCCAAGTGATAAGCGCTCTGTGGCCTGTTTTTTCCATGCCCTTCATTAAAACATCCTTAATCTGCATTCTTTCTCTATCCTTGAGTGTATATTTGAATCTGTATATGTGAATGTGTGTGCGCGTCTGTATATGTGTGCAAACCAGCTCAGGACTAGGCCCAGGGAGAGATAATGAAATAATAACTCTTATCAAACCACAGCAGGCTGAGTGGAGCTCTCCGAGTCGCTCTTTCTCTCCTCTCTGCCTCCTTGTCTTTCCCTGCTTCCCTCTCTCTGCCTCAGCACTCTTCTCTCAGGCTGATTCCTGCGCTGATTCCCTCTGCCACTCACACGCTGCTGCTGCTGCTGCTGCTGCCAGTGTGCACGGTGCTGCTGCTGAAGCATACAGTGCTAATCCAGCTGTAGTGTAGTGTGCAGTATGTAGCTTGTGATGATAACTGCAGGGAAAAGTGCTGGTTTTAGATAGGTGCAGCTTAGTTGAGCTCCAGGGTCTCCATTAGTGTGTGTGTGGAGCGGGTGGTGGTGGAGGTTGTTTGTGTTGGAATGAATAAAAGTGTAGTGCATGGAGGTAGTTTTAGTTACTATGATGATTTTATTTGTCAGTTGTAAAAGTAGGTTGAAGAAAGTCATCCGCATTATAAATCCTCAACTATTCCTTATCCTAAACATTAATTATTCACATGTTCAAAATGAATATATTTCCTTTTTAACTCTATTTTTTGCATTGTTTTATATCTCTAACTTCTGCCCTGCTTTTCACACTGTAGAAGTGTTGTAGAAAGGTGAGCAACCTGTCGTAGAGTTTCGAACACTGTCAAACCACTAATGCACAGTGTGAACTTAATTATTGCCTGTAGCCAAAGTTGAAAAGGTTATATTGTTTGTGTTTCTGTCTCGTTAGCAATATAGCTCATAATCTATAGGATAAATTTAACAAAACTTCTATCATTTGATGTACATCTACAGCTGATTGTCTGTAGTTCACCTCCCATCCCATTCTGTGTGCCATGTTTGCCTAAAAGTTTGCCTCTAACTTGACCTGCTTGTAGACTTAACAGATTTTAAAAATCAGTTGTCCCTACATCAATCAGATTGTTAAATAAAATAGGCATATACTTTGTAGTATTTTGTCATGCTGCTGATGCACTGGTCTCATTTGTTGTTTCCTTTCACTTGCTGGAATGTATGTGGGAATGTGCAATATTTGTTTGTATTGAACAACATGTGTTTTTATTTTATTGTGGTGTTCATGTGACTTTTAATAGTTGTAGTGTATTTAGTTGTTGAAGAAGTTTTGTTTAACACACAATGTACAAGACAAATTTCCCCTTGGGGACAAAAAAGTGTGCATCCATCCATCCACCCACCTACCCGTCTGTCTGTCTGTCTGTCTGTCTGTCTGTCTGTCTGTCTGTCTGTCTGTCTGTCTGTCTGTCTGCCTGTCTGTCTGTCTGTCTGTCTGTCTGTTTGTCTGTCCATTTTTCATAAACCGCTGGACATATTTTTTTGTAACTTTTAGAAAGTAGTCATTGGATTCACATCTGCTGCTGATTATCCATGCTGCTGATCTCTTGCCTTGCCGTATTCATACCCATCTGCTCACAACAGACTCATGTTCAGGCTGCTGTTTTATACACAGTATTATATTACGTTATTAGTGTTTCGCATATATCTGAGATCCTTCTACTGTATTTTTTATACTTTATATTTTTGCAGTTTTTGGGTGTAAATGGGACCTTGAGTACACAATTTTGTTCCATCTCATGTACCACATGTGATGTGAACGGTAATAAAGAACATTGAACATCTACAATTTGATTAACTTTGGACTCAAGATAGATATAACAGCATATTGAATTTTACCAACACAAAAATAATTATAACTCTGCCTTCACTGAGCTAAAACTTGACTGAGAGATATTTTCAACACATAGTTAACACCAACACATTTCACAAGAATTCCCATAAGATTGTGCTTTTATATAGTTTGACCAAATCAACTTTAGCTGTGCCCCCTATCTGAAAAGTATCTTATTTTGAAAATCTGAATGGAATACTACAAACAACGCTAGGTCTTAAATTATTGGTGCCTTTTTGCAGATCATCTAATTTTATTTTTAAAGCTGGTTTTAAAGTCAGTCTGGACATGAACTTTTCTTTGTTTACTTTTTTTAGACTCTGTAGTAATGAGATCTGCTCTTGCATTAGTTTTCTTATTTTATACATCCTGTAGTTCTAGTGACTCCTCTCCTCCTTTCTCCTCTCCCTAAACGTTCACTGGTTGTTGTCTGTCTCCTTACTGTTCTTACTTTTCTCTTTGTCTGTGTGTGCTATGGGGCAGCATTTAAAAAGAACATTTATAGGCGACTGGAGCAGGTACAAAAAATAGAAAGAGACCCAGAACTAAGGTGAGGGAGGGGGAAGCGAAGGCAGAGGGAAGGGGCAGAGGTGTGAAGCAGAGACCACCAGAAGCCTAAGTGATGCTGACAGGGACACATTTGCTCCAGAGCTGTGGAATTGTGTTGTGTGAAATTGAAACGGCAGAGCATCAGGAGCACTTATTTGCAATAAATTTCAACCACTTCAACACTTTGAACATTCCTCCCACCCCCGACTACCATACACACTTTTACTTCTCCAAAACTTTTAAATCAGTTAGTCATCTACTTTCACCTCATTCCTCTACATTTCAGTTTCTAACTTCATCTCCGCTCACTTTTTCTTATCTTTCAATCTTTTCTGTATTTGTCGCATCCTTCTGGGTCTGTTTCTCCGTTTATACCATCTTTTCTCCAGTGGCATCCATCAGACCTGCTGGTGGTTTGACAGGTAACGCTCAGGCGTGGCTGTTCCACCACGGGGCTCCTCGATTCGCCCCTCTCCCTCTCGGCATCACACGAAGCAGCAGTGACAGGCACTGAGTGTGTCAGCCAATCAAAACCAAGAATTAATTTGCTTAATTTCATAACTAATCATTTAGCCACCAACCCAGCCAAGGCAGGGGTTGCCAACATATCCAATAGATTCATCACGCTCTCTACAGTTGTAAGGTTCTGGATGGAGAGAGGAGCTGTAAGAGGTCGAGAAGATGCCAAAGTGGGGGAGGCAGATAATGGGGAGACATTAGAACCTTCTGTACCGTGCAGTTAATGCATTTATTTCAGGCTATCATAACGTGTTTCTAATAATAAAAAGGCAATTTGCTAAATGATTTAGGCAGCTGGTTATATAAGTCCATTTGCATTCTGGAAGCCTTGGGACAACATTGTCTACAAACCTGCTAATTCCAGCGGAAATGAGAGGTGACATGAAGTTCAGCGCTGTGACCTGAGTGGAGCCTGTCAGGTTTTAGGAAATTCAGCAACGCGATGGTGGAAAAACTAATGATTCTGACTTCTACTGGCGCGACCTCTTACACCTACACACGTTAATGTATATGTGCATAGATTTACTCAACGAGATGAGTGTAAATAAAAGCAACGGGGAAAAAACCGATGCAAAGTAGCGATCGATGCTTTGCATCAAGAATAGCTTCAGCACCAGAGAGCCATTGTGAAAATCATATCCAATCAAGCTTCTGCATTTATGAACTGCTTCCAGTAGCAGGCAGCTACACTTACCCGCCAGGCATCCTGACAGATTTGGATAAGATATAATTAATGGGAGCTACATTGGGGGGGGGCTGGACTTGAACATGGAAATGGGATGGTTTTACCAATGACACAGTTGCTTGCTTGAGGTTTTGGTGGTGAGCCACAGAGATGTGTATACTTCACAATATTTTCTGCTCATTCCAATGATTTGCTGGCATTGAGCATCGCTGCAAGATTTCTTTGGAGGGTTTCTCATTATTTGATCTTAAGTGTAATTTAATATTCTAGGAGATAAATTAAAATGAGGAGTATTAATAAATAGCTACTTTTGGCTTTGTGCGATGTTGTACTACAGTACTCATTAGTTGTATCACAGCTTATGAACAATGTTTTGTAAAGAAAGGAAATCTTACCCTATTAAAGTGCTAAATTCCAGTCAATAAATAAATAAAGTTCACCTCTGTGTGGTTCTTTTTATGAAACACTGTATGAATGTGAATGCATCCACCTACATTTTGAGTGGTCTGGTGTGTCACACTGCTTGCAAAGCCTCTTATGGTGCTGATGTCATGCTGTACCTTGTTTTAGATCGATGGCTTCTAACAAGCAGTACTTTTAAATTTAAGTTCAAGTAATTTAAAAAAAAGTCAGCTATTGATAAATTTTTCCTTTACCTACAGTATATTTTGTCACGGTTGCAGAGGTTGGACACAGGAATCCAGACAAAACTCAAGAAGATTGAAGAAATGCTTGAGGATTTTAATCAGGAAAACAAAAGGCCAGTGTGGAGACAATGACCTACATGAATTGAAGAATAAACAGAAGAAAAGATTAGGAAAACACTGAGGTGACGTAATATGGCGTGAGGGTTGCACAATGCCAAAGTGACTATGTGAAAACTGAAGCTTTGTGGACAAGGTCTAATGAGTGAAGTGCAGACACCTGGGCAAAATGACAACAGGGAACAGGTGAGAGTGGGCAGGGCAGGAGCTGAGGAGCAGAAAATGACTGAGGGGGAACAAGACACATGGAAACCCAGAGTAAATAGAATTAAGAATCACAGATAATTAACCTAACAGTAAACACATGAGACTTCTAACAAGTAACCAAAAACACAGTTCCTGACATATTTTCTTCATCCTGTCCAAGGAAAGCCAAGAGGTGTGGGACACCATGCTATCACAGAGATAACAATATTCCATTAAAATATTGATTTTGAAGAATGCACCTTTAATTTTGTTTGGTTGGTTTTTATCAGTAACTACAGCAGCATAAAATGCAGAATTATTTTAAAGCTGTTCAAAAGCTGTCCAAACACAAAAACTTGTTTTTTTTTTTTTAAGAGATAAATTTTAACTAACCCTTGCAGCATTGCTACAGTTTTACTGATAAACCTGAGTATCACTCCTTTAATTATTTGATCATGCAGTTTGTTTATTTCAGTATGATGTTTTTTTTATTTAATTTTATTTATTTATTATTTTTTTACTTGTATTGTTTTGGGTCATTTTATGGTAAATAGTATATGTTTTATATTGCATTGCCATATTTTTTTTTTGTTTGCTTTGTTAAGCAGTTTGAGTTACCTCTGCATTTGAGAAATAATGTTTCCATTCATCCAGCCATCCATATTTACCGACTTCTTCCTTTTTTGAGTTGGGGGTCACTGGTGCCCATGCCCAGCCATAACTGTGCCAGAGGTGAGGGACACCCTGGACAGGTCGCAAATCCATCACAGGGACACATAGAGACAAACGAGACAAACAACCATTCACTCTCTCACTCACACCTAAAGACAATTCAGAGTTACCAATCAGTCTAACATGCATGTTTTGGTCTGTGGGATGAAACCGGTGCACCTGGAGAAAACCCACATGTGCATGGCGAGAACATGCAAAGACCATCCAGGCCCCTGGACCGGGATTTGAACCGGGGTAACCTGCTTGCTGAGAGGCAGCAGCTCTAGCAACTGAGCCTTGATCCACCGTACCAAACAGACACACAAGTACAAACAAGGGCAAAAATATGATTTTCTGTAGGGATGCACAATATTTGATTTTTGGCCAATATCCGATATGTTAAAACTTTTTTGGCCGATAACTGATACTGATATTTTATATATTTTCCTTTGTCAGAACATATTCCTCTTATTTAGGCTTATTTGCTACAAAAATTGTGCAACAGCTGTAAGAGCTGGTGACATATATTCAGTAACAGC
>JARVLU010000103.1:9609907-9620059 GCA_031762415.1 Simpsonichthys santanae | reverse complement strand
GCAAGGCGCCAGCCAGTCCTACTGGGAGCAACTCGGGGTTAAGTGTCTTGCCCAGGGACACAACGAGGTATGCAGTGTTAGCTCTCAGAATATGTTTGAAGAGGACTCTTAGCTACAATCACACTTTAGACCAACATCTGAAAAATGGACTAAAATGAAACCATTTTTTATGTGTTATAAGCCCACTTAGCTGAGGCTAAATCTTAGGGTTGACTCCAAAGGTTAATATACTTCCAGGAAACACTTTCGTAGAGTTTCATTGAAATCTGTTCACTGGCAAGTGCACACATACACACACATACAGACATGTGAAAAAACATTATCACCCTTTCACCTTTGGCTTGTGGGAGACTATTAGAGGGTGCCAAGTTCAATCCAAATCGTTGATTGCACTCGGGGCAGACAAAACCACTGATTTAGTTGGGTGTAAAAAGAAAAAAGTAGGCCACCATCAGCTGCTATAGATTAAATGTTTAACCACAGAGACACGTGTCTGCACCACACTGTGTTAGAGGCATGAGCCTGGGTTCAGTCAGGCTTCTGCTTGATTTACTGCAGCCACTGCAAATTACCTTCAGGAGGCACAAACTTTTACAGCGTCATACATTTTCACTTAAGTGAGGTGTTTATGTAGACTGAAATGAATGAGCGGAGCCTCTGTGGAGTTACTTAAAATGCACTTTTGTTAATTAAGATCTGAGGGTGGAGTGTATACAGGGGAGAAAGAGCAGAAGCTCTGTTAGTAAGTTTTAAACACTGCTTAGAAAGACAAAAGCTGCTGCCATGTGTTCATTTTGCACAAATTGAGAAGACTTCCTGGTATGAGCTCTGTTATTTTTTTACAAAAAGCACTGAGTTTTTAAAATGTCTGTGGCATTTTCAAGATTCCCGTGCATGCATTTTTAAAAGCAAATGAAGTTCTCCACTGCTCTTAAAAGAACTAACCAAACATTATGTCAAAAAATGAACTTAATCTACCAACCAGAGACAGTTTATCAACAACATTATGAACGTTGTTGTTGTTTTTCTGCTTGGACAATGCCTCCGAGGGTCTACAACCAGATTTTACAACACAATCTCTGATATTGAACCACAATAGGAAGGGGTTCTGGTTAGACATTATGAGTCTGTTTGAAACCTTTTGGACAGTTATTAAGATTGCAAATGCACAAGTATTAAAACAGTCTTATTATTCACCAAGATGTTTTGTCCAGTCCAAGCATGATGTTTGATTGGCTTCTCCTCCTGCAACATTAAAATGATATCAGATGCTACAGTTTGATTCAGAATTGTGTGCTATGATATTTGGTGTTACAGTGCTGATGAGATTTACTCATAAATACAGACATTGCTTAAAACAATTTCACATACAACAGAATTTTAACAAAAAGAGAGAAATCTGCAGTTTTTTAAGCTCTATAGCTGAAGCATACCTCACAGTGGAGGCCGCACGGTGGATCAGTTGGTAGAGCTGTTGTCTCTCAGCGAGAAGGTCGCTGGTTCAAATCGTGCTCCGGGACATTTGGGTGGAGTTTGCTTGTTCTTTCCATGTATGTGTGGGTTTTCTCTGGGCACTCCAGTTTCCTCCCACAGACTGATTGGTAACTCTAAATTTGTCTCTAGGTGTGAGTGAGAGTGAATAGTTGTTTGTCTCTATATGTGTCCCTGTGATGGACTGGAGACCTGTTCAGGGTGTCTCCCATCACTCTCACAGTGTCTGATGAATATGAGCACCAGTGACCCCGTGACCTGAAAAGAAAGAAGCAGGTAAACGATAATGGATGGACCTCACAGTAGAAACAATACTCAAAATTTCAAGTGTTTACATTTTAATATCTCATGACATTTTTTAAAAATTATTTCTAGATTATTTTGCTGAAGATTTTTGGTCAGTATTTTCTATTTTATTTTGCTTAAATGAACTGTTCAGTGGTTAAAGGAAGCTGCAACACAGACACATGGTTCACTGTCACATCTCAGCTGTTTAAACTTTCCAAAAGCTGTGTAAATTCTTCCTACTCGTAATTTAACACAATATATATACAGTATACTGTATATATATATATATAAAAAAAAAAAAAGACTTTACAATGCGAGCATGTCTATATTCTTCACCACAAATGTCTGTCACTGCTTTAAGACGTACACTTGCCCCTCAAAACTCCAGAAAGTGTGAACATCCAGACTTTTCAGTCCCTTTTTTCTTGTTTTTAACTTTATCTTAAAACCTGGAAGTGATTCGTCCACCTGTCATATCTGCAAAATACAACTCAAGTGTGGCCACCACAACTTTCTCACATTCATGATTTCATTATGTTTTTCATACAACTTTTAATTTCCACACATCCATATTTTGTTTGAAGCCGATTTTTAAGTTTGTGTTTCTGCCTGCTTGTGTGACGTCAGATTGTTGGTCCATGCCCTTTTAAAGTTTCATTGAAATTTAGCCAGTAAGATATTTTGCTAACAGACATTGTTAGTGTTAATAGCCAAATATTAAAAACAGATCACATGCAGTCATGTATGTGTTGGAAATTCTTTGCTACTCCCACAGCAAATCTGAACTCACTATCTGTTCAAATTAAATTTATCTACTTTGTATGGTTTACTGTGGCAGCCATCTTTAACAGAGTGGATTCCAAAAGTTAGTCAGCTGTAACAATCCAGTGATTACTCTCTGAAAGTTTTAATAAAATCCATTTTGTTGTTCTTTAATTGTTTTGCTAAAGCTGAACACACAAAGGCAAAACCATTTCCACCCACCTTTTGCCTTTTGGTGGCAGGAGATAAAAAGAAGTTAATCTCACACACGGTAGGATGATTTATGGTATGTTTATAGTTTTTTTTTTTTTTTTTTAATTTACGAGCATGAAAAACTAGTATTGAGATGCATTTTGACTAAATGGTAGAAAAAGAAAGAAAAAAAAAAAACACAGGAGCTCAAAAATAATTAGTCAGAACAGCAAAGACAGCAGCTGTGAATAATTTAAAGTGGCAGTTTATGCAAATTGTCCAAATCTGGGACACGGTGCAGAAGGTGTTAGCATTTTAGTGCTGAGAGAATAAAACAGCTGAGCAGTGTGTAAGGTGTGCAGCTTGCACAACACTGCCTGTGCCACTCCAACACTTTAACTTTCCTTTCCATGTAAAACGTTTTTCTTTGAACAGATGTGTCTCCTCTGTGTGTGTGTGTTAATGTAAAGCCCGGTGCTAATGATCCATTAAAAAATATACAACTAAAACATTCCACTATGACTACATTATGGAACATTAAAGAAAAAGAAGGCTTTATCTGTTGTGAATGTGTTTTTAAATTTTTTTATTGCAGTAGAATTTTGAAAGAGGGAGATCTCCGTAACGGCGGATCATTTCCCATCAGTCACAGCTCGGTCTCGGCGACTTTCTCCTCGTGGAACAGAACAAAGCTGGGAGTCTTTTTCAAACCGAGTTCTCACCTCGAGCACAGACACATTCAAAGTGAAATTTCATCTGAGGTGAGCTGTCGTCACCATGGCAGCACGCTGACAGCCCCCTCCCTCAGCTCTTTAATTCCCCTCACAGGAGAAAAGTTCAACTTCTGCTTACTTTGCTTAGAGATTACTACATTAGAGTTTCAAATAGACTTTATTACATCTCTAATTAGACTCCAATAATAGGATTTTAATATGCACTATTACATGCTGTACCCGGCACACATCACCACCTACTGAATTCATTTGCCTGTGTTTAGCCATGCCCAGAGAGCTGGCAGAATGAAATTGGAAATAAGAGGGAGAGCTGTGCGTTTACAAATGTGCAAGGTGAAGCAAATAAATGTTTTTAATTTGACATTTTAGTGATATTAACCATCTGTCATTTGAATCTGATGGGTGCATGTTTTGTAACCAGAGACACGGCTCAGTGGCTGGATATGTTTAATATCTGCAGCCCAACAGGGAAGAAAAAGACTGCTGATTGTTTGCAAGCATAAAGGGACCATTGTGATCATGTCTTATATGGTGACAACAGCACGGATTCCTATAAATTAAGCTCATATGCTTAGAAGCTCAGACACGCCAATGCATAATCTGTTCAATCTCGCTTCCTCTTTGTCTTCTTTTTTTTTTTCTGCCCGTGTACATTTTTTTTTTTTTTGGTCCGCATTTTCCGCTTTGCTTTCAGACGATGCCTTTGTCTCTCGTGCTGTGCTGTTAGTTTTCTCGCTTTGACAATCAAACGGAATTCATAAAATATCCCTCTGCTTCACTGCTTTGCCGATACACAGAAACCCTGATTTGAATTCTAACGTGTCAGCAGAAACCGCTTAAAAACATCAATAACCATAAATCCCCAATATTTGAATATGGATCCAAGTAAGGAGGCATTGACCGCAGTAGCAACGGCAGCAGGGCGGTTTCTGTGAGCCTAAGCAGAAAGGCTGGACACAATTATCTGTTTCAAAGCAAACTAGAGTTATAAAGGTTGCTTAGGGGTAAACAAATTGCATTGCATGATTCATCTTCAGGAAATCATTATTAAAAATGTAATCAGTGATGCTGAAAGTCATTTCTATTGTCAAATGGTGGAATTTTTTTTTTTTTTTTTTTTTTTACAAAAAATACATCCAAACGAGGGCAGGGGGTAACAAGAAGACAAGAATAGCAAAGTTAAACAGATGATGAAAGAACATCTAGAAATGAGGCGTTCTACATCATCATCGTTTTCCTTTTCACATTTTATTTCTGTTCTTTTTTGTGGCTACTTAACGCTCACAACAGGAGAACTGTTTGTTCCTCTAAGTGGATTTGCCTCTCACAGTGGGCATCTAAGAGGAATGGAATTAGAGTGACAGTATAAGTATGCACTCAAGCACACAGCCTACCAAAAACACATTAATAAATGAGTTGCCTCCAATATACATTTACCACACAAACATGGACACGTTTCGCTCTCAATTGTACCACAGGTGTCCAGTGTTTCACTTTTAGGCTTGAAAAGATGAGTGCAAGCTTGATGGGTCTGAAAACTTCGCCTTTATGAAAGCTGTCTGTCAGAGAATGATACAAGAAGGAGCTGAGTAGTGACATATTCATTAAAGTTGTTCATTAAAACGTGTGAATTATGCGTGTTGGTGAGTGCCATGCAGTTTGTCATTCATCATATAAAACGTCATGTCAGTGGCACTCTCAAAAAAAAAAAAAAAAAAACCTTTAACATCACTGTCAATAGTTGGAAAATATCAGTTTAATTTGTCAGTGCAGTTTTTGCTCAATCTGGAATATGCAACATTGAGCATTGTAAAGGCACGACTTCTTGTGAAAACTAGAGGTTGCATTTTAAATCTAAATGTAAATCTTTTTTTAGTCTTCAACACTTATCATTGAGTTTTTACCCAGAGGATGGGGTGGGGGGTGGGGGGGGGGGTATTTTTTTAAACTAGTTTTCTGTCTGATTAGTGGTTCACTTAGAGAAAACAATGCAGGCATGCAAACTCCTAAAAATAAATTAAAATATATATATATATATATAATCAAACTCAAATGTATTATTATTATTATTATTATTATTATTATTATTATTATTATTATCATTATTATTATTATTATTATTATTATTATTATTCAGTTATATTAAGAACCTTTCCTGTTTTGTATTGATTTAATAAAAGAAAGTGCCTTTTGTTTTAGAAAAGGAGTCATTGCCAGATCCTGCAGATTTTAATTTAATTTTTCATCTGCTGCAAGTTTGTGTGGTCGCTCCAGTCTGAAACTCCACCTAAACCATGCACCAGACTAACTTGTCTGCTGTAGACCAATACTTCCACAGATGCATTACTGTAAAAATGATCCGATTGTTGCATAGTGTTTCCAGATTTTACTTGTGTCTTTACAGTAAGGTGTGTTTGTAAATAATGCATGGGCAGAATTGAAGGTTCAAAATATAACTCCAATTTAAGTGGAAGATAGGAAAGAGACTGAGCCAAAGAACGTCTTTACTGATTTTGTTTTTTTTTTTAATACCAGTCCTGCCAGAGAGTTTAAAGAGTTGTGACATTAAACAGTGGTTTCCTACATCAGCTATTACACACTGTTTTCCCAGATTTCTTGAAACTGTACATAGTAAAATGCACTAACAATGTCAGAAGGCCCTTTTTTTATAATTATTAGGAGTATTTCTTAAAGATCAATTCATCTGTGGCTATAGGTATCAGTATTAATTATACCTAGGTATAACTATTAATGATAATACCTATACCTAACAGGTTTTTCTTGTAAATGAGTCCTCAAGGCTCAATACAATGGAACTAACATGTATAAATAAAGGTTGAATGAAAAAAAAAAATCCTTGCTATCCCAATGAGCACTTACTACAAATTTAATACACAGCAACTTTGTGTATCATACACGGTCCACCTACATTTATGGACTTTTTTTTTTTTTTTACTCACAGTACATTTCATTTGAAAACGAGTGATAATTGTGTACATTTTATATTCATTACCAATTTAGTTCTAGTTGGTACATTTTAAAAACAGTTTTCTTCAGTGGTGAACAAAGTGTCTGCTATGATCAACCAGTTTGAGCTGGTTGTGAGGATTGAGATTTGAAAAAGTTATGACATCCTTCAAGCAGGGCTGAAACGGCTATTTTGCCAGTAGACAATTTGATTAAATTCAATTTAGTTTACAGGTAGTCCTCGACTTACGCCCCCACCCCCCCACCCCCAACTTATGGCACTTCGGACTTACGAACGGGTGCGGCGCCACATGTAATGAGTTCCAACTTACGGCAAAATCGGGTTACGAACGGTTTGTAGGTACGGAACTCGTTCGTAAGTCGAGGACTACCTGTATTTATAAAGAGCCAAATCACAACAGAAGTTATTTCAGGTCGCTGAACAGAAACATTCACATACATACAAAAGACAATTGATAAAAGTTTATCTAAGGAAGGAAGCCAGCAGACACCTTGAATCTTCACTTTATCACAGTCTCCTACCCTGAGCAAGCACAAAGGCAACAGTGGCAAGGAAAAACTCCCTTTTAACAAAAAGAAACCTCCAGCAGAACCAGGCTCAGGACAAGCGCCATCTGCTTTGACCAGCTGGGTTTGAGAGGACAGGAAGGAGAAACAAACAACACAGAATGGATGGTCCAGGTGTAGGTGCAGGTGTAACCCCCATAGGAAGAAAGACACAAGCACATGTTAATGATAGAAATAATTACAAATACAGAGTGAAGAAATGTGGTCAGTTTGTCCTCCAGCAGTATACGCCTATAGCAGCATAACTAAGGGATAGCTGAGGAAACCCCAAGTCAACTTTAACATAGACAGAAAGATGCACAGTGTTCTCAACATTTCTGAATACCAGAAGAAAATATTTGCATTAACATATGTGAAAATAAGACGAGGGGCACAACCACCACATAAAAAGTAACAGACTTCCTACAAAAACTGAAAAGGGAAAACATTAACTGATTATTTTACCACAGATAAGCCACCCCATGTTTATATGGACTTCTCAAACTACAGAAAGAAAAGACCACGCAGACCCATCAGCAGCAGCATAAACTCACTGACATACAGTTCTCCAAAACATCTTGTTAGAAATGCACCACGTCACATAGAGAACTCCAGAATTTTGCAACAAAACTGAATATTTGAAGCGGTCTCCAAGGTAACCCTTGTATCGTTTGACATTACTTCTTTTCACCTGTATACCCACGTCAGAAGCAGTGGAAATTGTCAGAAAATTACCTAAATCAACCAATTCTACCCTGAACCAGGTCTGTACTCTGCTGGATCTCTGTCTTTCCACCACTTATTTCAAATACCATGATAACTTTTACAGACAAAAACATGGCTGTGCCAAGGGATCTCATGTGGGGCCCATCTCTGCATGGAGGAAGTGGAAAAGAAAGCACTAAACACCTTCAAGGAACACGTTCCAACACTCAGCTACTGGTTCAGATATGTGGACAATACCTGGGTCAGAAACCAAGCTAACGAAGTAGAAGTGTTCAAACATCATCTCTGTTGATAACAACATCAGGTTCACCCATAAGAATGCTAACAATAACACACTGCCTTTTTTTTACTGCTTGGTATACAGTACACAAAAAGAGTTGGAAGCCTCAATTTTAAGGTTTACCTCGAGAAACTAAACAATCTCCATGGGTGCATGGCTCACCTCAAGGACAAAGGACACTCTTTTGAGGACCTAAAAGTTCACATTTTAGACAGACAAGACATAATAGAGGGGTGAAGAAAGCTATTCATGTCATATGAGAAAAAGGCAATTCAAACAAAGGGGGAGGTCTCAGGCGTTAGCTTCCTAAACCTTACAACGAAGCAATACACCTGATAACCATTCATACCCACTCTGTGACACTTTCATGCATGGGATCAAATCATGTCACCTGTGAGCCGGGCTAACAAAGACTCAACACTTGTCCACTGGAAGAGAAGTGACTAATCTTTTTGTGAATCTGCCTGCGTAAACCGAGCAGGAGCATCCTGAGCATTTCAAAGCTTGGAACTACACACTGTCCAGTTTCAAACTGAGAAAACTTCCCAGTTGGGAAGCAAAATATTAACCACAAAACAAAAGTCTAGTTGCTTTTTGTTTATTGATATGGTAATTTAGGGATTCTTTAGATGTAAAGCTTCCATGTAGATGTATTTGTGGACGTATAAATATTCTTGCAGCTACAAAATGAATCAAACCACAGGCAGACTAAGACATACCAGGTCGTGGAGAAGGACCTGAGTGAACATATTTCTGTTGTATGGGGTCAGCGGTCAATCTATGAAGAAATTGAAGTCTTACTGAAGATAAAGTTTTACATGACAGATAATGAATTTAGAATTTAGCGTACCACCAGTTCTCACATTTTGTTGTTTAAAAAAAAAAAAAGTGTAAATGGAGCCCAGAACATCATAAAGTAAAATCCAGCGTGTGCTACTTTTTTGATCTTAACTTCAAAAGTACAATTTGAATGATCCTTGCTGCACTGTTGTTGAGACACGCTCTGCACATTTAACGCCTTAAAAGTCCCATCATAATTGTAATGTACTTTTTTTTTTAATTCCTAATCATGCTTATAAAGGCTTGGGGCTGCAGCAGGCAAACACTGAGTCATGCAGGCATGGTTTGGCACACTGGAGGAACACAGACGGTAGATGAACCACTGAGGTGTAACTCATGGGCCGTAATTGTATTTTCTCACTAAATTGCCCAGAGGAGAAGAACATTGGCTGGTTTGGGATTAATTCAGTCTAAACTGATTTAAATGCAGTGCATTTTAGCAGTTGATTAATCATCACCTATGAGCTCTTTATTTTATGTATCCATTAGCTTTTAATATGATTGCCCTGTTTTAGAGATGTAACCTTTTCCAGGATTGCATTACTTATCTGAGGCTACATGAGGCAAAAAAAAAGGAAAGAGTAGGTTACTAGCAAGTGGAAATATAAGGGGCATTACTTTCATGCAGTCGAATAAAGGTGAAAGCACGCAATCTGATTCTTTTGATATCATGTTTCATGTGCAGTGAAAGTGGAATTTTAAATAGTTTGCTCTAGTTTATTATTCTCTTTAACATTAGGAGTATGCGTTAGAAGTTCTGCTGAGGTTGTTGTTATGAAAAAAAGTGGTTCTAGGCTCTTCTCTGTCTTGGATCTGTTTTAATGTCAGGTCAAAAGATGTACTGGAACAGATCCAAAAACTGATCTAGGAATTAAACTAAACTAAAAAAATAAAAAAATAAAAAAATAAAAAAACAGATTCAGGCACTGCTTTAAAACATTGTGGCATTGACAACTCTCACTGACTGCATAAGTTTCACTGATGAAATATTGAAACACACCTAAAGCAAATACAGTAAGTACATATATCTTATAAACATAAATAAGCAACAATTGTTAATGCTTTCACAAAGTGAAATATGAAGGTATTGCACCTGCAAGATGTTTTTACTACAAACGGGTTTTAAAGGAAAAGACTCTTTCAGTTACAAATTATGACCTGGGAATTGTTAACTAGACAGGGGGAGTGGTGGCGCAAGTGGTTAGACGGTGGGCTTGTGATCGGAAGATAGCCGGTTCAAACCCCAGTACCGACAACACCTCATTCGCTCCACTCTGGGCCCCTGAGCAAGGCCCTTAACCCCCA
>JARVLU010000103.1:9511555-9522903 GCA_031762415.1 Simpsonichthys santanae | reverse complement strand
ATCTACTAGCAGATTTAGCTACATCTACTAGCATATTTAGCTACATCTACTAGCAGATTTAGCTACATCTACTAGCATATTTAGCTACATCTACTAGCAGATTTAGCTACATCTACTAGCATATTTAGCTACATCTACTAGCAGATTTAGCTACATCTACTAGCAGATTTAGCTACTTCACTGACTCTGTTCATCCGATGGTGAAACAATGAGCAACCTGAGAAGCTCTGAGGCGTATCTACACAGTATCTACACATACTTAGTATGTATACGTAGTATTTACACAGTAATAAGGTCAGTGGTGTTTTGTTAAAAGAGGTGGGACACAATCTTCTTGACCTTAAATCAGACACAGAGCCCAGATAAAGACTTAAAGTCCTCCATCACTGAGTTTGGGTTAGTTACAGAGAAAATCATAAAACTGAAGATGAACTGATTCTATAAAGCTGTGACCTCCATACACCTGAAATTATACCTGATGTTCTCGTCACTGTTTTCAATCCTTCTGAGGATCCGGCGTCTCTTCTCCGGTGGTTTATTGTAGCCCAGACACAAAGTAGGATGCAGGTTTTCCTCCGTCGGCCGTTTGTCAACAAAGTGAAATGAGCTCACAGACAGAGTTTTGGGTGGTCTCTTCAAGTTCAGATTTTTCAGCCACATTCTTCTTAATTCCTCCTCTGTAGGTAGAAGATGGAAACTTTACCTCTTTTCACAGGAACTCACTTGAACATTCAGGTCAGAGAAGACCAGTCTCCTCCACATTAAAGCACAACAACTGAGACTTGTTTTTTACAAACTTTGCAGCTTTATGTGTCAATCAAATATTCTGCTTTAAAAAATAAAGTTACACCTTTTTAGATGAAATATTTACAGAAGAGTTATGTCATTAAAAATCTGTAAATTCCGGCTGAACTTTTTAAGATAAAAATAAACTAAACAGATCTGTGGACTCCAGGAAAAACGAGTTCAATTCCATGGCAGTGATCTCCAAGGTGGTTGAAAGCTGCTGGGGGAGTGGGGGTGGCGGGGACAGGGAATGCTCTGGATATAGTGGGGATGTCTTGGTTGGCACATGGAGGACTGGGACTACACTGGTGGGGTGGCAGACAGGACCATTTTTAAAAAGGTGGACTTAAGTGTTCCAACTGTTGAGAGATCACACTTGTCAACGTTTGCTGCTTTTGATCTGAACAGCCCTTTAGACAGAAAATGTTCCTTTTGTGTTTCTTGGAGAAGAAAAAATCCATCAAGTAAAATCTTTATATTCCATCTGCTGCAGAGTTGTTTTAACAACCAGTGCACATTTGGTACAGTTTGAATTATCTTGACAAAATGACATCATCATTTAAGAAAACTGAGTTGTGAAGAACACTCCAAGTTCCATCCATCCATCCATCCATCCATCTTTACCCACTTCTTCCTTTTTGTGTTGTGGGGGTCAATGGTGTCCATATCCAGCAGTCACTGTCCGAGAGGCGAGACACCCTGGACAGGTCTCCAGTCCATCACAGGGACACACAGAGACAAATTAGACAAAACAAACATTCACTCTCTCACACCTAGAGACAATTTAGAGTTACCAATCAGCCCAATATGCATGTTTTTAGTCTGTGGGAGGAAACTGGAGTACCTGGAGAAAACCCACGCATGCACGGAGAGCAGAGGTCGCGCTAGACTTTTTCGTTGTCGGTCATTTTGACAGACAGGGTTAAAAATATCCGGGCAAAATTAATTTTAATCAAGTCATTTAATTTTAAATAATTACCATATTTTTTCGTTCATTTTAATTAATAATAGTTCCAAACATGCTGAACAGAGAATCTATATCTGCAATAACAAAAAAAAGATGAAATAACGACGCATAAACAATTCAATTAAACGATAGCATCTAATGAACAGTTAACATCCTGCAGCCACAACGCACAGTCTCACACCTTCCTTCTAAACTGTGCACCAGCTTGGTCAAAGTCAAATGTCTCAAGTGGGGTTGCTGCTGTGGCTACTGTCATGAGATTTTGCAGTTTTTCTCCGGACAGACGGCTTCTCATGCCTGTGTTGATGTTGTTCTGAAGCTAAATCCGCGCTCTGCTACGACACTGGAGACGGGAATAACAAGTGCCACTTGCTTATTACTTGTTTGTCCATCGTCCTCCACTGCATCACTCCCTCTTTTTTCACCCCTTTTTTAAACACGATCACAGTTATTGGGCTTTTTGAAGAAACTTCGTACGCTAAGCTGCCTTGACATTTTTTTTGAAACGTAACAACATCATGTATTTTCTTCTTTTTCTTCTCCCTTTGGTTTATTGGGGGTTGGCAAAAGCCATAATGTGCAATTACTGCCACCTACCGGACTGAGGTGTGAAGTTCATGAACCGGTTGTTAATCTGTCAAACGACGGACGGTGTTTTGATTTCTCCGTCTTCACGCAAAATAACCGGTCACATACGGAAAATATTCGGTTAACGCGACCTCTGCTCTGAGCTGAGCTCTCAGAACCAAGCTACACATTGGGAGTGTCAGACATTCGCTCACATATCACGTGATCCGGCCATCCAAACCTCCTTTCCCTCTGACGTCGTTGCAGTGCCAGATTCTCCACCAGTTATTGAGTTCTACAGAGTGAGGGCTGACTTTCTCCCCCTTATAAACTTTTTAAATAAATAGTTTTGTCACTTTTGTTGAAAAAAATAGGCAGACTAATAGACAGGCTGAGTTAACTGTAATAGTTAATGGCAATGTAAAAAAAAAAAAAAAAGAAAAAAAAAAGATCTACTGTAAGAACACCAGTTAGAGCACAAATACTGTAGCTAACTATCTGTAAAACTTCAATTAATTAGTTTTAGATATACAGGTAGTCCTCGACTTATGAACGGGTTCCGTACCTACAAACAGTTTGTAACTCGATTTTGCTGTAAGTCGGAACTCATTACATGGGGCACCGCACCCGTTCGTAAGTCCGGATTTTTTGCCGTAAGTCGAGGAAATATATGTAAAATGTATGCTAACGCTGCGCCGCACACCCATTCTTAAGTCCGAGTTGCTGTAAGTCGAGGACTACCGGTATAGTTCACCAAAAAACTGAGCATGAACTTTCTTATTTTCTTAAAATTTTGCACCAAAAAAAAAAAAAAAAACAGGTTGTCACTGACTTACGGCGCCATCGACTTACGGTAACTCGAACTTCCGGCGGCGCCCCCAGTGACGTCATCACACCTCACGTTGACTTTTTTATGCAGCATTTTATGTTTATTTATTTATTTATTTATTTATTTGTGGGTATTGTGTTAGCTAACTGCTTGGAAACACAGCAAAACAGTGTTATAAGTTCGCTGTTGTTATGTTACATTAAAAAAAAACGTGTTTAAAACGACGTTTTACGGCCGCCACATGAGTAGCGCTCAGACTTACGGTGAAAATCTGGAGTTACGGCTGCCACGTTGGTAGCACTCTGACTTACGGCAAAATCGGGTTACAAACGGGCCGTAGGAACGGAACTCATTCGTAACTCGGGGACTGCCTGTATATATAAATGTACATATTTCTGGCTCATTGTGTATTTTGCTTATCTACAGATTAACAAACACACTCACACACAAACCTGGACAAAAACAATATCCCCTTTGGTGGCAGGCAATTAAAAAAAAAATCGTCCCTGGTCAGTGTCAACATTTATCTTTATTTTTGTGTAAATGTGTTTTCAGTGGTTTGTCCATGCCTTTGTTTTCACTTTTCCATTTGTAACATGACAATATCAAACAATATTCTCCATTTTTTTACTCATTTGAGGATTACTTTTTTATAAGGTGCTTAAAAAGAAATAGTCAATTACAAACAGGTCATGGGGTGTTCAAGATAGCTTTAACACAAATACAGCTTTTGTGAGTTTAATGTCTGAAGTTGGTAAACAGACAAAACATGATGCTGGTGAGTGGATAAAATACCTCAAGTCAGCTTATTTGAACACACATAGCACTGCAGAAATCTATACAGTACTTTGTGTGCACTTTTTTCAGTTTCCTACACTTTTTAAACATCCTTTCCCTGCAAGCAATTACCATGTAACTCAATTGCCAGCTCTGCAGATTTCTAATGGCCTGTTCTAGATTTACTGTTAAGACAGATGGAAATGAAATGTGCGCCGACTGCGTTGGGGAGCAAAAACTGTTAATTGAATCCGAGGACAAGTGGAAGAGGAGCATCACAGCTTTCTACACTATCAAACACATTGTCTCTCAGCTGATAACATTGTACCACAACTGAAGAAAACATTTAACAACATGGGATAGATTAGAGAAAAATGTTGTTTTACCCTATTTTTCTTCTGATTTTGATAAACCAATTCAAGTTGAATGAGATATTTTTGTCTAAGGTTTTATCTTCAATCAGCCAGCAATTTGCTGAGCTAGGACACATTGTGTTTGTTTGTTTGTTTTATCTTACCTGATACTGGTTAGAAAAATTCAGAATTATACCTTCAAATTCAGCATGTAAATGAGTAAAGTGTTGCTCCAGGAATGTCTTTCTAGATTGAATTTGAAAATCACAATGTAAAGTGAAATGTAATTGCTTTACTATAATCTTTACTCATTTGGCTTTCATGTCAAAGTTTCTCTTTTGGTTTGTGTTAAGCTTTCAAAACTGTTATTGATGGAAACAACATGGTCAAAAGTAATTCATTCTGCAGGCTGTTGTGTAGAATATATTTGGCTTTTTTAATCTCTTTTGAGTATAGATGCATTGATCTGTTTTATACAGTGACTGCAGCACATAAAGAGCTTTTTTGGGGGGCAGCGGGGATTATGCTTTAAAAAAAAAAGGCAAATTTATACCACCAAACAGAAGAAATGATGGAAAATACAATTAGTGTGAATAGTGTTATAGCCAGGTGACAGACTGTGAAGCTGAGCCAGGGATAGTAGAGATGAAACATAACAGAAACTTGGTGATGTGTAAGCAATGTGTGAAAAAAGTCCAAATATACATGTACAAACTCATTTCCAGGAGTAGTAAAAGAAAAAAAAACTGTTTTCAGAACCAGAATTGTGGAGTTTCACCTTTATAGATTACCATGCACCCCATTCCAAAGGCATGTCTTGGCTTTCTGACCCTAGCTTATGGGCTTTATGCATTGTGAGTCTCAGGCAGCCCCACTCGGCCCAGCCCCAGTCTTCTGCTCTGGTTATGTTTGCTTTCAGCAGTCTGCCACCTTGGTGCGGGTGAGATTGTCATAGCAAGACTGCACAAATCTCATGGAATGTCATTTTCTTTGTGACATGCAACAATAGAAGACATGGAGCTGATGCTACTTGTCCTCTTTCTGTACATTGTCCTCAAGATGTTAAAACAGAATGAGACAAGGATGCAAACTGAAAGACAAAAATGGTCTTGCAAGAAAAGGAACAGTGGAACAATACAGGAGACAGCACCAGACCATTCAACAGTTTATGATGAAGACAAGAGGGCAAGACAATGAGTAATAAGGGAAAGCTAAAGGTAAGCTAATGGTGTTGTTGTTGCATTTTAGTTCAAGCATAAATATGTTGCAATTAATTGAGTGGAAGGCTAAAGAATATAACAATGTTAAGTTTGTGTGTGTGATTTATTTTTTTTAGATAATGTACCACCGCCGGAGACTGTGTGTCTGGGCCTTTGACTTAATCACCCAGCATTGGGACATTATTGTTCCCAATTTCACCGAAGCTCCATGGGTGCAGAATATTTGCATGTGCAAGGACACAATTTACCTGTGCTCTAAATTACATGCAGCTTTGGAGCACCTGAACATGAGCTTCTGCAGATGTGTCCCATTAAAAAACGAGTTGCCACAGGACTATGTAAACTTTCTACTGACTCAGAGTACAGGAACATCCAAAATCTTTTTGGTATGACCGTAACAACAGTGTGCATGTTTGTCCAAAATCTTTTTGGTATGAACGTAACAACAGTGTGCATGTTTTTCTAAGAGTTGTGTGGAGTGGTGCAGGCTGTGTTAGTACCCAAACTCATCAAGTTTCCTAATGCTGGAAAATTTTGTGAGGTGGCAGCCACTTTTGAGGACAGGTAGGATTTCACACACTGTGTGGGTGCTATTGATGACTCCACATAACCATCATTGCACCACTACAATACCACATGGACTGTTTCAATAGTAAAGGCTGGCATTCTATAATCCTTAAGGGATTTGTTGTTGGGAAGGGCATGTTCTGAAATTACTTTTTGGGACTGCCAGGGAGCTTGTATGATGCACATGTGCTTTGGCTCTCCAAGCTGTGGGAACTAGCCAGCCATGGAAACTTCTTTTCGCCTCACATCAGATACATTGGTTCTGTCACTGCGGGTTACCAAATCCTTGGTGATTCAATGTACCCATTGCAGGACTGGCTTCTGAAATCATTCACAGACACTGGACACACTGTAGGTCACCAAAACACTGTGTGGTCATGGAAAAGACTTTCAGACAATTGGCTGTCTCCTTAAAAAGAATGAGTACAGCATAGAGCTTGTAAAAACAATGATGAGTGTCTTGTGCTCTTCACAGTTTGTGTGATTCTTGGGACATACCAGCAGCAGACATGGGGCAAGCTGCGGCAGTGGCTCGGGTTGCAGATGAGGGCAGACATGTTAGAGATACTATTGTGAAGATCCTGCGCAAAAACTAAAAATTTGTTGGAATAGTTTGTGTTTTGAGTTGTTATTTTTGTCAATAAATGTTTGTATTCAAGTCTGTGTAGTCTATTCTCAATCACTATGAACTCACCTGTGATACAAGCTGTTTCTTCACTTGCATTACGTTTAGTAAGGTACAACTTTCGGTCCTTTTTCTGTCCTTGAATTAGTGTTTCAATTACTATATTGTAATACATTTCAAAATAAGACAATATATCTTGTCAATGTCCATGTCAATTTCATTGATATAACATATTTAAGAAGCAGAAATATTGACCAAAAGACACAAGGAGGAAATCTAGTAATTAAATAAATAAACAATCAAAATATTAAAAACCACATGCATAATAAAAATGACTATGAAAAAACTACAACAAGAAAATAGCACTCCTAAGAGATTCTGAGTGAACTCAAACCAAATTTGAATTAAAAGCAGATTAAAAAAGTAAGTTTTCTGGTGGGATTTAAAAGACTGAACAGACTCTGCAGAACAAATATCAATAGGCAGGGAGTCCCAGAGTCGGGGGGGGTGCCACTGCAAAAGCCCTCAAGTTCAATCTTCACCTTAATCCATGCATTACACATCATCATCAAATCTAAGGTATAAGGTTCTAAGGTAAGTTTTAATACAATGTATTATCATTTCATTTACTGGTCATGAAAAAGAAGAATCCGTAAGGTGGTTCTTCAACTCCCACCTCCACCAGCATTTCAACCACATCTGAGCTATTATCTGTGCCTTGACTGTTGAGATGGCTACCCTGAGCTGCAAGCAGAATGTTGTTGGTACCTCAAACCCACTGGGTAAGGGGGTTGTTGAGCTGAAGAAGGAGTCCTGTCAGGTCTTATTAGCTAGAAGAACTTAAGAACCAGCTGAGGGCTATTGGCAGGCAAAGGCCACATCCCTGCCTTTTGGTGAGGCAAAGTCTTGAATTTGTGAGTTTTGTGAGGCCTTGGATAGAGACGCTCTATTGGCTCCAAAAAGAGTCTGGTGAACTGAAAGCAGCACTTTACCAATACATGTACTGTGTAAAGTGTAGGTGAGGTACTATTGAATTAAACTATTGATGTTATTTGGTTGTGGAAGGAATATGTTGAAGACCTTTTCAATTGCACTAGCACATCTTCCAAAGTGGGAGCTGAGTTTGAAGACTTTGGGGTTGATACATTCACAACTGAGACTGAAGAGATAGTTAAAAAGCTTTGCTGCGGCAGGATTCTGTGGTTTGTTGTGGCAAACCATGAGTTCCTTGAGGATTTGGATGCTGCTGGTCTGTCTTGGTTGCAATGCCTTTGGAACATTGCATTTACAATGAATGCAGTGCTACTGGATTGGCAAACCTGACTGGTGTTTCTCCTTTTCAGTAATGGATATGTGTTCCAATTATAAGGGTATCACACTCCACAGTGTCTCCAATATGGTCTATTCAAGGCATACTGGACTAGAGAATCTGTCTGATAATCAAACCTCAAATTCTGGTGGAACAATGCAGATTCTGGCCCAGCTGTAAAACAACTGACCAGCTGTTTACCCTTATTAGAGAACTTGAGTGGGCATGGGATTTTGCCCAACCAGTCTAAATGTGTTTTGTGGACATGGAGAAGGCATCCAACTGTGTTTCCCAAGGTACTTTATGGATGGTGCTCAATATGTGGGGGTCCATTACAATGGGTGATGAAGTTCCAGGGCAAACTGTGCAAGAATGTGGTTGGCATTTCAAGTCAGACCCCTTTAGAGTGAGAGTCAAACTTGTCTAGGTCTGCTTGTTGTCAAAGATTCTGATCATAACCTTTATGAACAGAATTTATTATGCAGTCAGGGAGTAGAATGAGTCCAGTTCAGTAAACTTGGGCTTCTGTTTGCTATTTGCAAATTATGTGGTCCTATTGGCTGAACCATACCATTATTTTCAACTGTTACTGGAGCAGTTAGCAACCAGGTTTGAAGTGGCCATGATCATGGCCTCCAAATCAGTTGGAAAAGGGTGGATTACCTTCTCTGGGTTTGGAGTGAGGTGCTTGTTCAAGTAGAGGTGTCTTGACGTTTTGTTCACCAGCAAGGGAAAAGTTGACCATACCAAACTGCGATGAGAGAGTTTGGTGTACCTTCTACTGTATCATATACTTTGTGCAGATTTATTGTGGTTAAGTGGAACCTGAGCGGCAAGGTAAAGCTTTCTGTCTACTGATCCATGTTCCTATCCTTGTCTGTGGTCACAAACTCTAGGTGGCGACTGAAAAAAACAAAATTGCTTATACAGGCTTTCAAAATAAAATTTCTCTGCATGGTATGGTAGCTTGGATCTTCTTTAGACATAGGAGGAGAAATTCAGTTATCCGTGAGATACTTGAAGGGAATGTCTCTCAGCTGGCCTGGGAATGCTTTTGAATACTCCTAGAAAATATGGAAAAGGTGACTATGGAAAGCAAGGCCTGAGCCTTATTGCTCAAGCTGTTGCTTTGCAACCTACGCCAGACCAAGCCATGAAAAATGAATGGATAGACTGTTACCCTCACATTTTCATATACAGGTTGTCCTCAACCTACGGCGGTCCCTACCTACGGCACTCCGTACTTACGGATCCACCCCCAGTGACGTCATTGCGCCGTTCGTTGCCTTTTTTATGCAGCATTTTATATATTTTTTCGTTGTTTTTTTTTTTTAAGGGTATTTTGTTAGCTAACTGCTTGGAAACATATTAAAACGGCCGTTCGAAGTTGTTTTACATTGAAAAAATGTGTTTAAAAAGACGTTACCAATTGCCGTTTTAGTTTCGGTTTCGATTTGCGGCCGTATACGCAGAAATACGGCGCCATGTGCGTTCGGTTCCGACCTACAGCAGAATCGACCTACGAACGGTCCTTAGGTCCGGAACCCGTTCGTAGGTCAAGGACTACCTGTACAGTAATATCAGTAGTTGTCTTTCAGTGTTAAACCCATTACTCATGCAAAGAACCATGATACTTTTGAAATAATAACATTGTTGATATTTTAATAATAGACTCAAGAACCACCAGATAAATAGTTTTTTTCTATCTGACAGAGATCAAATCAAGTCTTATTTGTAGGAAAACATTTCTTGCTCCCACATACCTTTCAATGATTTGCATTTGGTGTTAAAACTATAACTACCACACATTCTATGAAATCATACACTTAGTAAAGTAAGGATTCAAAGGTCACTTGTGTGATACAGTAATGACTGTTACTGCACATTACAGTCTTATTAGAGGACTTATCAAGGCTTTCTTTCTCCAGAAAATAGATGTGATCCTTCAGCTGGAAAGGAGCACAGGATGGCCTTAGGCAGAACATTCACCTTTGACATGGTGAAACCATTATCTTAAGTGCAGCATTTATATATATATTCTTGGCATGTTTCCCTGATTAACTGCAGTCAGGTTTGCTTATTACTTTGTAGTACAAAGTACTAGTTTTTTTTTTTTACTTTTGTGTTTGCGGGTTTGAGATAGAATAATGAGTCAAATTGTGCAAAACATGTTGCGACTGTAGACATTTTAAATTAGGGCTTCAGTATATTTCTGTTCAGTGCAAAATGTTAAACATATCCAGTATAATTATTTTCAAATACCATCTGATCCATATATAATCTATGATTCATGATATGATCCATTTTAAATTCAAATAATCATTCCTTTTTTTATCATGACTGTTGTTCAAAATAATTTTCTGTTGAATCCTTCAGTGGGTGGCATAGTGGATCAGAGCTGTTGCGTCTCAAGAAGGTTGCTGGTTCAAATCCCAGTCTGGGTCCTTTCCAGGTGGAGTTTGCATGTTCTCTCCATGCATGGGTGTGTTTTCTCCAGATACTCCAGTTTCTTCCAACATATCAAATACATACGTTAGGCTAATTGGTAACTAAATTGTCTCTAGGTGTAAGTGAGAGAGTGAATGGTTGTTTGTTTAGTTTGTCTCTATATGGCCCTGCTTGTGACTTGTGACCTGTCCAGGGTGTACCTGCGTTTTGCACAGTGCTAGCTGGACATGGGCACCAGTAACCCTGTGACTTAAAAGGGAAGAAGCAGGTAAAAGAGAATGGATGGATGGATGCATGGATGGATAGATGGCTGGATGAATGGATGAAATCCTTCAGTAGTTGATGCTCAACATACCATATAATGTGTATGCAGAGCAGTTGTGATAATTCTGTTGGAAAGCTAAATCATATCAAGCCACATGTACAATGAAAGTTACTTTTCCTTTTGCAGAATAATCTCATTTATTACATTTTCATATGTGATTACATGTAGAAAACCATGTGATCAAATCAAAGTGTTTTAAAAAGTTTTGAAAAATTACATGGTAAATATGTGCAAAACATATGTGTCATAAGTTATCACCTACCTTAAAAAAGGCAAAGCACTGGGTGTCCATCTGCAAGTGATTAATTTTTGGTCATCTCTAATTCAGAAATGCCCCCACTGCTAACACGCCTTAGCCTACACAAAACATGGTTGTATGGTAACAGTCAGTTTTACAGATTTTGAGCTTTTGTTTGATGTTGCAGCAGCTGAGAGTAGTTCACAACACATACAGTACTTTAAGCACTAATACATTTAAAGCGTCTGTGACATGATTTATAAACTTTGCAGAAAGTGGCACAACATAAATATCTTTTATCATTCAACTATGTTCGTTTTTGCAAACAAACTTATAA
>JARVLU010000103.1:9435104-9449148 GCA_031762415.1 Simpsonichthys santanae | reverse complement strand
TCTGCTGTTGACCTATAAATGCCTAAATGGCCTCGCTCCCCTCTACCTCTCTGAGCTGCTGAAACCATATGTTCCCTCACGGGCTCTGAGATCATCCGATCAGATGCTCTTGGAGGTTCCAAAAACACGACTAAAGCTACAAAGAGATCGGGCATTTTCAGTCAACGGCCCAAAACTTTGGAACAACCTGCCCTCCATCATTAGGCAGGCCTCCTCCCTTCACATGTTCAAATCCCTCCTAAAAACTCATCTAGCGTTTCATACTATGTAAGCTAACTTAGTATAATTTGTTCTGTGTTTTCTGTTTCCTTTTCAATGCTGTTCTTATACATTTTATATTTGACATTTTATACATTTACTGTTAATTTCATAGTTTAGCATCAGAGTGTATTACAGTTTTTGTAATTTTTTGGATCTCTTTGAGGTTGTTGTAAAGCACTTTGATGGCAGTTTATCTGTTTTAACTGTGCTCTAGAAATAAAGATGATTGCCTTGACTAAACTTGATTTAGCTTTAAATGATGTCTTCCAGGTGTCATGTGTTGCATAAAGCAGACAGTGAAGGTTTAAAAGCTCATTTTTACAGTGAATATCAAGATGAACGCGTTTACAGGCCTCATCTGCAGACAAGCACGTCTAGCAGCATAAATCTGACAGATATGGATATTTTGCAGCTTCCTGCGCCATGTTGCTGCTTTATTGATTTTCTCCTGCAGTTCTGCAGAAGAGGAACATGCAGGCTGCCACTCACTCGTCGTGTCCTTTGCACAGGAAGAAGAGCAGCCTCCACGCCTGCAATGCGGACAGGATGAGCGACGCAATCCCCACAAAAGTGGTGAAGCTGCAGCAGGACTCGGGACCCCACTCCTCCACGATGAAGCGCTGCTTGGACACGGTGATGTTCTCGTTCTGCCACATCCCGCGCGTGAACAGCAGGCATCTCCCCCCGAAGTCCTCCGTGTTCTCCGACAGCGGCACCACGGCGATGAAGCCGAACACGAAGGCTAAGAAGTACAACACGCACTGGGCGAAAATCAGATTGTCAAGGGCCATTTTTCTGTCCGCCTGCTCGTCTCCCTGCGTGCGGGAGAGACTGCGGCTGCGCAGCAGAGGCAGAGACGAGCGGAGGCGCAGCATCCGAGGACGCGCTGAGCTGCAGAGGATGGAGCGGGCAGAGGCCTTCAGGGCTCTCCATCTTATCCACATCCAGTCCGAGGAGACGCAGCCGGGCCAGTGGTGCTCATCCGCAGCGCCACAGGTTTATTTAACGGGCCAGAGTGACGCGGCGGCGCGTAACACACACCCACAGATGTGAGGGCTTTCATTCCTCACGAGGCAACAAGAAGATTGTGACAGTGTGCACGTGTGATCATATGATTTATCAATTCAGATTTGCAGCCCCATCTGCCAGACGCGTGCATAATTTGTCTGCAAAATACCTCGTGACGCACATGGTTTCATTCAACTCTCAGAGACATGTGCCTGCACAACTGATTAACTTTTAGAGTGAACCTAATTCAAGATGGCCATGGTCAAGCCATTTCACCACAGTATACACACAAATGGCAGTCAAATTGGGTGTGGTAGTAGCTGAGAGTCGTCCCAAACACACGCTTCGAGCTCATGGTGCAACATCAAAACTTTGACATGCAAGGCGATATGCTTTTTTTCTTTTCTTTTTTTTTCAAGGAATGCTAGATTCAGTGATGAATATTAATTTAAAAGAAAAAAGCCAATAGTAAAGTAGATTGTGCTGCACTCAGCTAAAATAAACTGTAACAATAGAAATAATCTTTCCTAAGACTCTGCAGAAGAGATGTTTTAATCCTTTGACCACATTAATGTAATCCAGTTTAATGGTGACAATAATGACAGGCAGTCCTGTGACATCCATCTGGTGAACTCACCCATGGACCACACAGTCTCTATTCTGCTCACAGCGCCCCCTAGTGGACAAACCACCTACTTCCGCACAAATGCTTCAGGTTATGTTGGATAGCCTGGATTTAAAGCTTCTTCATGAGTGGATTTAAAATGTGCTTTTGTTTCAGGAGTAAATCTAGATCAAAATATTGGAAATAATTTTAGGGGGTATTTTAATTTGGCATTATCTTTGCAGAGGTCCCACTGAGTCATTAACCTGAGGAGTCCTGATGTTTTTTTGGGTTATTATTTAATGCAACATAAAGGCAAGTTTATACAAGAGGTTTCCAGACATCAGGAGGTTGAATCCATCATACAAACAGCAATATTTTGTATCATTTTCTTTGTTTATGATTTACTGAATGTGTCATTTTGCTGCGCCATGGTGCTCTGATTTCCATGTTATCAGCTATCAGATTAGGTTGAGTTATGTTTGTGTGTGAGAGATTCATGCACGCCAGAGCACCAAGATAGTTTCATTTAGAAACCATTACAGTATTATGATGAAGGTTATTTGAGCGTTTAGCAAAACATATGAATCACAAGCAAATTTAAATGAAACTTGCAGAAACTACTCATTAGATGTATACTGTACTGTATTTGATTCCCTTCAAGGTGACTGTCACAGCCAATCAACATCATCCAATACAAAAATGACTACAACACAGTCAATTTAACAAATGCTGAGCTAAAACATTACATGTTAGCAGCTGAAATGTGTTTATATCATACACATTGAGTGGTATCTCATAATATCTTGACTAGTGTCTACAACTCTATCATTTATCAACATAAGATGATTTTAGTCTAAAGCTGACATGAAAAGCAGTAGGATTCATTCCTTTAAGGAATGCTTGGCCTTTACTGTAATTATTTATGCATTTGATGTAACCCACAGCTTTGCCTTTTAGACCTCTTTCTTTAAATTTGCAGCACTTATGACACATTTTCTTGTTTTATTTTTTATTTTTTTAACCCAACCTGAATCTAGAAAAAGGTCTAAAGTTCTTATAGCATCGCAAAGAAGTGAACCTCAATTCTGGTACAGGAAGTGCTACTCCAAATGCAAAGTCAAACACCTATCCATTTCAAAAAAAGGCCTCCTCTCACATGATGAGAAGGTTACATGAGCAGAAGTCAGAAGCCCACTTTTAAATAATGCAGCATGTGTGAACAGGGCGCCCAGGGGAGACTCAGAGCTGAAATGTGTGTTAAGTTATTCACCTCCAGATCAGGAGAGGGCTGGAGGAGGATGCTAACCCTGATGCATTCCCTGAGCTCTGGGCAAACACGGAGCGGGGCCGGGCAGAAGAGGTCATCCATTTTTTATCAGATAATTCAGCAGCAAAGCAAACATCCTTTCTTCTAAGAGGAGGGAATCCAGTGAAGAACCCAAAGAGCAGAATCAAGATATGCTTTCAGAAAAACATGCATCCTTTTAATGCTGGCAACAAACTGTATAAGACACTTAGTTGGCATTTAATTAAAAAAAAATACCCAAACTTTTACGTTTTCAGAGAGTGCCTCTGATACTCAGTGGGTTTTGGGTGAGACATGAGAAAATTAGTGAGTTGATGTGAAACAAAAAATAATAATTTAGTTTCTGCAGAATTTGTATCCCAGTCAAATAAAAGATGCTCGTTCCTGGATGCTTCTGTTTCTCAGGGCACGTCGCAGCTTTCTAATCCAACCTGAAGGCTTCTTTTTTCCTCTGCCTTCAATACAAAACAACAGCAAAATCAGACACGATTACAGCCTCATATCCTGGGCAGTGATGTGAAGGACCATGATGAAATATCCTGTAGCCATTAATCTTTCCCCAGATGGACTGGAAGCGCTGGTCCAACCACTGATTAAATGCTCCTAATAGAGGCAATCCATCTCCCCTTGAATCTTGAACGTTTGCAGCATCGCCCCGCGTTGCTGCACCGCATTTTTGTGCAAATATTGCAAATTTTTCATGAAGTCAGTGTTATTTTATTTTTTATTTTGTGGTTTTCCTAACAAAGCATCACCTCTTGAGTGTGCTCTTCCATTTTGCAGAGCCTCGTTCGTGCCTGCTCCTGTGATTAGTAATAAAACGGTTCCAACTTGGCCACAAAATGATTAAAAATCAACAAAAGCCTCCTGAGCTAACTGAATTGTGGTGCAAACTATTTTTGAAAAATGACATCATCCTGAGCAGAGAGCTTAAAAGCGATGTTGATGCTGGAGGACAGAAGGAAAGGGGTGGTGAAGGGCCACCTGCTGGGTTGTGATGAAGAAAACTCCTCAGGGACCAAAAATGAGCTCATCCCAGTCATGTGGAGAAGTTTAACTGGAACCACAGTGACCCCTGTTGACCACTTTGGCTTTTGTCTGCGTTGCAGAAGGTGTGAGGAGAACATCAATCCGTAACCTGTTTGTCATCACTTTGTGGTTAAATCCATCACGTTGAACTGACTGTAGCTGTATGAGTGACCTTGTATACGAGACGATGTCTTATTATCTGTCGAGTAAAACGACAGAATCATCATAAATAAGGCAGTGCTGAGGTCGTCACGTGCAGGAATGACAACTCGCCAAAAAACATCCCATAAAAATAGATGAAAAGCTTATCTGACCCTGTTCTTTTAATTTTATGCAACATTTCTCCACTGTTGTATCTTTGACCTTTGTCATGTTGACAAGGAGGGGTCGCAGATCCCCAAGGCCCTCTGGTGATCACAGCATGGCAGATGGAGGGGAGGTGCATCTGGGGGAGGAACACCCCCTTATGCATACAGATATAGAATGTGGAAGAGTAGAAATAAGGGTTTCATGGATGACTGAGTGCTGCGACAAGGCTGAGGGAAGCAATCTGACACCGCTTCCTACCCAGACTTCCTCATATGGATCTCTCCGTATAGAGTTTGCATGTTCTCTCCGTGCATGCGTGGGTTTTCTCCAGGTAATCCGGTTTCCTCTCACAGCCCAAAAACATGCATGTTAGACTGATTGGTAACTCTAAATTGCCCCTATGTGTAAATGAGAGTATGAATGTCTCTATGTGTCCCTGTGATGGACTTGTGGCCTGTCCAGGGTGTCCCATCTCTCGCACAGTGACTGCTCACCAGTGACCCCTGCGACCCAAAAGTGAAGAAGAGGGTAAAAATGATGTATGTATGTATGTATGTATGTATGTATGTATGTATGTATGGATGGATGGATGGATGGATGGATGGATGGATGGATGGATGGATGGATGGATGGATGGATGGATGGATGGATGGATGATTTTGTGTGCAGTTTGGTCTATTGAACATTTCAAAACTTAAAGGCTTGATTTGCAGCTTGTATAGAATCCTCATCCATTGTCAGTTTTATTGAAGGTTCTTTTATCAATATCTAACAAAATAATTCTGTTCTGACCTAAAACCTATTGAAATCACAGTTACAAAAAATATATATTTTTATCATTACTAAACATCCATACATCCATACCTGCTTTTCTGAACAGGGTCATGGCGAACTGGTTTCTGTCTCCAGCGGCCATTAGGAAAGAGGATGGGTAAACCCTGACCCAGACCATCATAGAATTTATTGAACATCAGATAAATATTAGTTGGTGCAAGAATATTTGTTGAATATGTAGAACCAGCAGAAAGACAACTACAAAGTTTTACTTTTTATCCAGTGTTATTTAACTGTCTCCTCACAGATGCTGTTATAATGTGTTCTGTAGTGATCGTTCTGAATGTGCAACATAGGAATTGTCCACATTTTAAATGTACCATGTGTACTGATTGGAGTCCAACAGGATGCAATAAAGACATTAAAATGTTGGGGAGAATGCTTTGATTTCTCAAGAGGAAACTGTGCACTGCAATGCTAAAGTATTGTATTAAAAACGAACAATAGAGGCCAACATCATGTATTTAGTTTGAGAGCTTGAAAGCAGATGTCAGGATTAGTTTTTCAGGGAGCTACATTGGCATTTTAAAACAGCTCCACTCCGGTGGTCCATTTTATCTTCCAACCACACATCCCACAAGCAATCCTCAACTAATTATGGCTCAGACCTGTATACGCCTCTCTACAATGACAAAAAGAGCCTCCTGTAAGTTTAAGCAGTAAAGCTCAATAAAAGTGATACTGCAGCTGTCATTTGAATTTCTTCTTTAAGCCAGAAAAGATATTGATTTCATATTAGATATTAAAATTGTCAGCACATCCTGGCTCATAAATAATGTCTTCTCTTTAAGGTCACAGAAGAGGAGACGAAGCAAAAGGGGACGGAGGCGTTTCAAGCGCCGCCTCCTGTCATCATGTTCTCAGGATCCCGCCTCAACAGCACCAAGGGTCATCGAAGGCAGAAGAGGGACTGGGTGATCCCACCGATCAATGTGGCGGAAAATTCCCGAGGCCCGTTCCCTCAGATGCTTGTCAGCGTAAGTGTCAGAGTTGATTGGCTGCTTTGCTGATTTACTTTGCAGTTTACAGCTGGGAACTGTTGAAGGCTCTTCACAGCTAACACTGATTGGAGACGTGTGTGTAATGAAGGATCATAAAAGACAGGAAGGCATTAGCATAACTGGTTTGTTCTTGAAGATGATTCTGCTTTGTTTCCCTGATGTAATTACAACCACAGTGTCTAAAGGTAGTTAAACAGCCCTGATGGACCTAAAGGAGCTTCTGACACACAGCTGTTACAATCTTTCACAGCCATGTCCATTGGGTTCATATTTAAATGTACATTCCCCTCCTGGATAATACGGTATGCCCTTTTTTGGCCATTTATAAGAAAGGTTGTTTGAGGTTCAGAGCATTTTTATAGACGCATCAAGGTTCATGCTCAATCATCCAGGTAAAAAAAAAACAACAACATTCAGTCAGGTCATCTGGACAGTTCCTTTTTTTTTTTTTTTTTTTTTTTTTTTTTTTTTTTTTTTTTTTTTTTTTTTTTTTTTTTTTTTTTTTTTTTTTTTTTTGTGTATGTTGAGAGACATTTCGCCCTCCATCCGAAGGGCTTCATCAGAACCCCTTTGTCTGTGGCAGCTTGGGCGGAGTCAATGGGGAAGAAGACAACCCCCAGAAACTATCTTATTGTCACCAGCAAACTGGTTGCTCCACTGTAGGAATGTACTGTTTAGTGGGGAAAACAGTTTGTTTGTGACTCCTCAGACCGATGAAGCCCTTTGGATGGAGGGTGAAACGTCTCTCAGCAAAAAAAGGAAACTGTCCAGATGACCTGACTGAACATTGTTGGATTTTTACAGAGGATTTATAAGAGCTCAGTCGTCATACAATTTCAAGGGAAAAATGCTGCTTCTCTTCAGTGTCTCATTCTCTTTGCTGTGTGACACATTAATGTAAATATGAGGGCACAACATGAAAATCGATGTGCAAAAAGCCCAAATACACATGGAAACAACTGACAGTTTGATTTCAGAGAAATAGTTTTGATAACGTTACAATCAAACCAAAGCATGTGTGGAATGTTGGAGGGCTACTTGTTGAAGGAGAAAAATCATGAATAAATAAGTTTGTGCAAATGTTTTGTTGTGCAAAGATTGCCAAATCACAGTGAATTTAAAAGCCGTAGATATTCTGTAACAGCAGAATGACTGGTTTGTCTTTCTTTGCAAATAAATACACATAAAGCTTGTGGTGTATGCTGAAAATAATTTCTAAACGTCTTCCAAGAGACTGTTGCCTCATTCTCTGCTCTGTCTTTCTGCATTTCTTTATCTGGAGCATCTAGCCATCAGCTTTTCCTTTCTGTTTACAAAACTCCTACAGTTTATCTCTTCTGGGTTTTAAATTGTGCAAAAGATGCTTTTTTTAGCTTTGTTTTTCATCCAGGTTTTATCCTGTCCCCAGAGAAAAGCCCGGGGAGCTGCTTAAAGAAAACTTCATCTTTTACTTTCCTCACATTGTGCTTCAAACACATCAAGTCAAAGCAAAGAGAGCTTGTAAGTTTTAGTTTTTTGAATTGGAGTGCTCCTACAGCTGGAGCATGTCCTATCACCCTGGAACTACAGCATCCTCATCTGAGCTTTCTGAGCTCCAGTTCTGCTCTACTAGCAAAATAAATAAAAATATTTAGCAAATAAAACAAGGATGGTTCTGCTGCTTCCTGGAAGTGGTCAGGAGCAGAGACAGACAGAGCTGATAGTGCAGAAAGAAAGACAGAGGGTATCAAAGGAACATTTGGAAGTATGGTGCACAGCCAAACACAACCCATTTTGTGGTGTAAATAGGTCCGTCAGGGACTGGTGGATTGCTGAGAGTTGAGCAGAAGAGAAGTGATGCGTGCTGATGCCTTTGTTTGGCTCCGAGGCGCTCGTCTTTCCCTTTAATGATGACTGGAGGGCAGGCGCGGGGATACTGAGAGTTCGAGATTTCAACAAATAAGACAGGGGTTTATGGCATGGGGAGGGGTTTGCCAAACTTTTTGTTCATGCATTTATTCAATTTTAATAACTTCAATTGTCCTCTTAAGCCTGCGTATATGTTTTTTTTTTCCTCTTCCTCAGTCAGAAATAATTTCAAAGTGCAGATGTTAGCAGCAGCCATCAGGGTTCAAGCAGGTTGTGAGCATTTAAAATATTAAAATTTGTTGGCAGTAATCAACACATGAAAATGAAACACAGTTTGAAAAATCTACTGTTTTGTACATTTCAAAACAAAACCCTAGAAATATGTAAGAAGTAACCAAAAAAAAAAAAAAAAAAAAACCTGTCTCCAGCTTGTGGACCAAAGGTTACAATTAAATTAAAACATATTGAAAGCTCAAATGTGTGACGAAGGATTATGACCCCAGGCTGTGTCAACCTGATTGAACCCTTCAGAGCATGTTAGAGAGGACATGGAAAATAACTTGAGAGTAAATATATATAAATTAAAACAAACAATGAAATTGTGATGCAAAGATGAAGCAAAATGTAATAATTAAAAAAATAACTGGTGCACTTGAATTGTTTGGGGGCACATATTAATAATGGGCAGGCTATAAGGAAGGATGTAATTAATTTCAGTTTATTTATATTTCACCAAGTCACAACAGAAGTCGTCTCAGGGCACAAAACAGAAACGTATACATTAAAAAAGCCAATTAGTGAAAATGATCTAAGGAAGCCAGCAGATGTGTTGAATCGTCATTTTATCACAGTCTCCCATTTAATGATTCCTGCACAAGCACCAAGACAAATTAGAACAGATATTTCCATGAAAACACACAACTCCTACTTATTTACACTCATTTAGCTCCTCTGCTTGTTTTACTTACAAATAGGTAAATATTTCATTTTTGAAGGAGTCATAAATTGACCAATCCTTGAACATTATATTTTGCATAATCTTGTGCAACATTGTGGGACATCATGCTCAGAGTGTGTGATGTGGATAACTCACAGCTACTACCAAATATGAAGAAAGAAAATCCTTAAATAATAATGCATTAGTCAATTGTACTTAGTATAAGTAAAACTGACTGAGTTTATATCCTTTTTTAAATATAATTTCGATTAGCTGTGTTCCATGTTAAATTGTCTTAACTTCACAAGAACATAAATTACAGCTGTACAGCCATTAATTACTTTCAGAGAGTTGTATTAAAATCCATCAACAGCTTTATGAAATATTTTGCTAACAGACAAACTCCCACAGTTAATGTTAAAGGTTTAAACAAAGCTCTTGCACAATGGTTAGGGATCAGTCTCAGCTACTGACACACAAAAGTTTACCTCAATTCAGTAAAATTAACAGTTATAATTATTTTAGGGGTTTTAACGTCTGTTTGCTGTGCTTTTTGAATCAGGTTGACTCTAGAGGTCTGGTCACTACAACGTTTCAGATAACTTAGCCAACTTAAAATTATGTTGTCCAACAAGCTGGCATTCACTGAAAATGGAATGAAAAATTTCAACTGGAAGCCTGTTTTGGACATACATACCACATGTATGTTCAGAATGCATTCATTCAGCTCGTTATTATGGCTAACGAGCTGAATGAATATATAACCCATGTTTAACATAAAAGTCACTTATCCATAACTTGTCCTTATATACATAAATTCTACACAGGTATGATGACGTCTTTGTGGCTTTCCCATACACCTAGCTCCCCTTCCTCTTTGGAACTTAGAACATTTAAGGCACAGATATTACTGTACATTGTGGAAATATTTGATTTAGGTTACAAATATGTTAGAAATAAGTTACACATATGCTTCATGCTTTGCCCAGCTGTTTTTTATGTATGTTAATTTATGAGTAACTTCCATGTAATGTGTGTGAACTTGTGCATGATTTACCTATTGCATACCTGTAACCTATGAGCAACATGTCATAATTTAGTGCACATACAATATTTTGTGCTGGTATCAACATATGCCAACTTCATAACTTGCACCTTACATAATTTAAATCAGCGTGTTTGTCTTTTTCCAAACATTATAATACACTGATGCTATTTGTTACTTTGAAACAGGGTCTTAAAATGAATCCACTGGTGACTTCCTGTGAGTTTCATTAAAATTCATCCTGTGCTTCATAAAATATTTTGCTAGCAGACAAATGAGCACAAACACACACACACACAGACATGAGCAAAAACATGATTGCCTGCAGCCAAAAGGCAAAGATGTTTAATAAATAAGCTCACCCTATTTAATCATTTTAAAGGATTCCCATTGCAAAGCAGAGCTTACAGTGTGCCTCTGTCTGATTGTGCCATCACTCACTGCTCTGTGTGCTGCCTCTCCTAATGGCCTGTGAAGTCGCTCCCTTTCCTAATGGGCTGTTCTGTCATCCACCACAGAACTGACTGACATCCCGACAGGGACTTTTACTGGCATCCTAGCACTTTTTTCTTTGCCCTGACCAAGTTGCCATCAGTTGGACAGGTGGGGTGACAGCAGCCTTTGCCTGCATCTCTGTTGGTCTGCGGTGCTGTTGCTTTGATAAGGACAGCACAGGGCTGGGTAGGTGTCAAGACATAGGTCCTTCTGGCTGGCCTCTGAGCTCTCAGCCTGACATGGCTCAAGGATTTTTTTTTTTTTTTTTTAATGCATTCATTGGCCTCTAAAGCCAAGATTATGTCAGAGCTTAAAGGGATGTAGAACTGAATTGTTTGGCTCAGATTTTCTTGTGCACAAGAGATGTTGTGTGCACGAGCTGAAGACCACTGCTTAAAAGTTGGTGTGATTGTCCTTTTCTTTATTTCCATGTTTGCAATTATATGTATGCAAGCTAATTAACGTTTAAAACTAAATAAGAAGGGATGGCATAGAAACAAGAGGACGAGATCCACAATGATAACTCTTTAGCAAAGATTGACCAGCATGGATTTTCCAAGGTAAATAGTAGTTGTTGTATTTATTTTTTTATTTTTTGTCATTTTCCTTTTTCTGGGTCCAACAAGCCATCAATAACATGTACAAGACATAGATTTTTCTTTTTCAGAAGCTTTTTTGAAATCTTCCATTGATCTGCACACTTCTCCTACGGCAGCGATGCATTGATTTTCTTTTGCTCTGATAAATAAAGATTCAACGTAACCACCTGCCATTCACTCACCCAATTCCTTAACTTCCCATCAAAACAACCATAAAATAAATACATTAAAAAAAGAGGAAACCAAACCTCATAAAAGCTTCATTTGTCAGAGCTGCTGGTTGTTTTTAGAGGTCGTGGTCACTGACGGCATCGTTTTAATGATGGGCATAATCTTTCATTCTTCAGTATCTCTCGATTCTCCTCCTTTTCAGCTCTGGGGAAGATTTTGAGTGCCCCCCCCCTCCCCCACCCACTAACAGAGATGTGATTTTTAAAGAGTGGACATTTATTTCCCAAAGCTTGAATAAAAGTTGTGGGAACGATTGTGATTTTGGCCAAAATGTTGCTTCATGAGATAATAGGTGTTTAAAGAAAGTATTTCTTTCTGCTGGCTCTCCCTGATAAAAAGTAGCTAGATATTCCAATGTAGTGGAGCTGCATCCCTCAACAATTACAGAACACTGTATTGGCAGGAATGCCACTGAGTAAAACAACATTAGTGGGAGCAATAAGGCAAATAAACAGGTCCTTGTCTGAGGCCCTTCACCAACTGATTTCACAAGACTGTTTGAAATCCTATTCTTTTTATAATTAATCGTACGTTGTGTGAAAGAGAAAGAGATTTCTTTCCTGGCTGTTAAATGCACACATTTGTATCAGATTGCGTATGGTTGTGGTTTTTGTACTCGCCGCAGCACCTGTGCTCCATTTTCCACATCTCTCTCTCTGTGGAGCATGTTGAGAGAAGCGTTTTTCGCACAGAATGAGCGAACTTCCCCCCCGAGGTGTCTGCTTTCTCTGCGAACATTTACCAGTGATTAATGACTGCTCTGCTCCGCTGACAGACACGGCAACAACAACAACAGAAAACAGCAGACAGAGACCCCCAAAAAAAAGGAACAGAAAAGAAGTGAATGAAATGAATCTGAAAAGAAAAAGGGAGGACCAAAGCACAACAGACTGTACAAAAAAGCTGGCGTTGATTGCACTGGAGAATGCAGGGGAGGACAAAGATGAGTGGGTATAATTGGGAACAATAGGAAAACATAAAGAGAAACAGACAGAGGGGGAAAAGTGTGAGGGAGGGGAACGCAGGGCCGGACCAGAATCAGAGGCACGTCTGTGTTTGTGTTTAGGTCTGATAGACTTCCTGGAAGAACTGCTGTTCACAGTCTCTTCTCTTGTGTCTAATGAAGTCCTCTGGCATCTGCCACCCCAACCCCGAGCCAACACCAGCACTGCACTGCTCCATTCTGCAGGCATGCACACACGCTTACACCTCCCGCTAAGACATATGCTCTCAAATGCACACACAGTCAACCTCAAACAAACATGCACACGCATACACGGCAGCGTGAGAGAAATTGATTGTCCTACACAAACAGCAAACAAAGGATCAGTAAAGCGCATGTGGTGCGTTGTTGCCTTTGTATATGCTCATTGTTTGGGGTTTTATATGCTTGCGTTGCTGCTTTATCCCTGAACAAAGACAGAGGGGAAAAAAAATCAAAGCCAGAAAAGCTTCTTCTTTTTTTTTTTTTTTTAACGCAGCCCATCAGAGAAACTGGAGGATGGAAAAACACAAGGATGCAAGTATTTAAGGATCACAGCCTGATCCACAGCTTGGTCAGTGGAAAACCACAGTAGTGACCATATGGAGCACTTCCTGACTGTTGGAAATGATCAGAACTCTTTTTGTGAGCTAAGTAAACTCCAGCTGGGAAAATATTCAAATGTGTGGCTACATTAATTCTATAAAAATACATGAAGCCCAGCCGGATGTGGACTGCTGTACTGTGTGTGTATGCATGCACATTTTGTCGGAGGGTTTTGTCTCCTTTGATGTTCTTCTGCACCGCTAAGACCTTTTCTTGACAGGTGTGCAACTTCAGCACACACTGACTTCTCACACGTACATGCACACACTACATGAACTCCATCAAGCCAGGGGGAAGGGGGTGGTGGTGGAGGGAAAGAAACAATAAACCTCTTTTAGATAAGGGTAGACCTACTGCAGAGCTTTAAGTGGGAGGGAAAAGAGAGAGAACTCAGTTCAGACGAGAGCAGAAACAATTGTGTCAGCATTTCATTTGCTCTGTTTTACTGAGTACCATATCTCAACCAGCTTTAAACTCTGAGTTTTTTGTTTCATTTAACCTCCTGAAGCATTTGAACCTGGTTTTCCTTATTAAACATCATTTGTAAATTTTCTTTCTGCATTAATGAGTGGCATTTAGTGACCAAACACATATATTGAAAATTATTTGATTCCGGTTTCCCCTCCTCTACTTTTGGAGAATTACTTTCTGGATGGAAATGTCAGTAACCTGGTTGGTTTCTCTGCCAGTTGTTCAGTCTATTGATCGGTTCACCGCCTTCATTTAGACTCCAATATGTCTTTTATCTACTTTTGAACAAGATACCATGAAATCTTCTACAAAATGAAAAGTATTGATTTTGGCAATCCAGTGACATTTTCTGTAATGTCACTGACAAGTTATTTGGGGATTTTTGTTTAATATGAAGAATCCTCAACAACTGCTTGGATGCTTCCCTATTGATTTCATCCATGTAAGCTCCCCACGTGTCTCAGACTTTGGGGGG
>JARVLU010000103.1:9353838-9370185 GCA_031762415.1 Simpsonichthys santanae | reverse complement strand
CCGCCCCAGCATCAACGGTTTACAAAGCTTCCAGGCGAATTAAGATAAGACGGCTGTCAAAGCCAGTCAGGGAGCTGAACTCAGATAAACACAATTGTTTTGGGAACAGGCAGAATTTTACTGACATCTACCTTGAGTCTGTGTCAGTCCACTTGTTTCCAAAACATCCAGATTAAATGGTCACATCATTGGACCATGCCTGAGAGTAATCCCCAATATATGATCCATCCTGCCAAAAACATTTGAGCTGGGTGCTCGAGGCACGAACTAAGTCATAACATAAGGCAAGCAGCCTGACCATGTCCGAATTTGCTGCCGATGACTTCCTTGGAACCAGCCAAATCCAACAAGAAGGAAACCAGTTATCATACATTAAATTATATATGTCCTTAACATCCACAAATGATAGCAGAGATAGATGCATCATCCAGTCTTCCAAGTCTATGAGATATCCAGCTGCATGTGTGCCAACAGGGCAAATCGGCTCGCCTAAAGCCTGTCTTCTCTTCAAGAAATGTTATTAATTGAGTTGCAGGACCAATTAACCAAATCCATAGCAGAATTATGATTCAGAAGATTTGTAGAAGAGTGGCTCTAAAGCAGTTTCACAGACAGGACAGAGCAAAGCAAAGCAGAGGGGGAGAGGAGGGGAAATGTGTCTACCCTTGACAAGAGTAAGTGTTGAAGTGAGTGAGATTGTCAGAGGTCCAGCACGGGTTGAAAAACTGGGAGATAAAATTAGAGCGGCCAGACTGAGATGGTTTGGACACGTCCAGAGGAGGGACAGTGGTTTGGACATGTTCAGAGGAGGGACAGTGGGTATATTGACAGAAGTATATTAGAAATGCAGCAAAAAACAAAGGGGAGATATATGGATGCAGTTAGAGAGGACAGGAGAGGTAGTTGGAGTGAGGACAAAGGATGCAGAGGACAGAGTGAGATGGAGGAGGATGACTCGCTGTGGCGACCCCTGAAGAGGGAATAGCTGAAAGTAGAAGCTCTGCGACGGTAGACAAGGTATTTTTTCACTCTTTATGGAATAATCTTCTCAGGGTTCAGACAAAATAAAATCACATTACGTCCTAAAGATTCATCCAGAAGACAGGGTGGCAGTGGCTGAGTGGTTAGAGAAGTTGTCCTCCAATGCAAGAGTTGGGGGTTCGAATATACCAACAGTCACATGCCAAAGTGTCCCTGGGCAAGCCACTGAACTCCTCATTGCCTCCGATGTGTGTCCCATCGGTGTATACCGTATTTTCCGCCATATAAGCCGCACCGCCGTATAAGTCGCATTGAGCAATTTTGTCCAATAGTTTGGAAAAATCCATAAACAAGTCGCACCTCTGTATAAGTCGCACCTATTATGCGTCACCGCTGACGCATTGCGTATGTTACGCATCACCGCTGACAACCCGAGATTAACACTTAAAAACTATTATTTGTTTTGAAAACATGTGCTGAGCTGAATTCTTCCTTATTTTCTTTTTTTCTTTACTTTTCCTATTATTTTTTTTATTTAAATGAACGTTGTCAGATGAGCTTTAATCAAAATAGAATAAAAACAGGGCCTTTAGCGCTCATAGCGGCTGTAAGCGGTACTGCGTTGCGCCCCTAGCGGCCAAAAAAATGGTACGGCACCATTTTTTTTCCCCCAGTCAGAATGAATGGAAACGGTCATTTCTCAGCCAAAAATGGGTCTAAAAACATGGGGAAAAAAATCCATAAATAAGTCTCTTCGCCGTATAAGTCGCAGGACATGAAAATCAGTTTAAAAAAAAACTGCGACGTATACGTCGGAAAATACAGTAAATATAAAGTGGCAGCCTTCAGCCAGCAGGGGAGACACTCCCTTTGGTCAACCTGCAGACAGTTTTAAAACTGCATAAGGAGAATTTCTATTTCCCTGTTTTTCTTAGATGATGAGTCTTCTGCTCTGATGGTTGTTTGTGTTTGACTACATGTAAGACAGAAATACATGTTCCATCCACAAAATGTTGTTTCTTTCTAAAAATTGTGCCAAGAAATGAGTTTCTTTGTGGAAGAGAAGGCTTTTAGCATATTTCACAAGACAAAATACGTTACTCTTTACGGGATTAATTCTGATAATGAATTTATTTGTGACGCTTCTGAACTTTCTACAATTTCATTAAAAATTTAACTCAACTTTGTTGCCTAAAGGAGCATAAATAATTAAAGTTTGGAATCACTTCGTCAGCTCGTATCTGACTGCTCAGACAAAATGAAAGCTCATGGGATGAGAAGTCTTTATAAAACAAGTAACAAATAATCCAGTAGACGTCATAAAAAAGACTGAAGCATCCTTTGTGGAGCCAGTTGAGTGCTGCGCTTCAACTATGAGGTAGTTTAGGTTGAGAGGCCAGGCAGGAGCCATGCCTCACAAAAATAACATAATGCTTTGACAGAAACCCATTCCATGGCTCACAGATCACAAAACCTTCTGATTTCAGCAACTAGGTTGAGCTCTCTTAAATGCAGTTTTCAATAACGTTTACTGGAAACAGTGGACTGAGAATCACCACATCAAAGCAATTCTTTCAGCCAAACACGGTGGTGGTAGCATCAGGCTGAGGGGATGTTTTTGTATGAACTGGAAACCAAATCAAAATGAAAAAAGTTGATGGAAATAAAAGTAGGAAGATGAGCTGTCCCAAGTGTGTTTTAGACACAAGACACACAGTGATATTAAAATTATCCTTTGATGATATAAACAAGAGATTTTTGTTTTTCGTTTTTAATGATGCAATGAAACATGCTAAAAGCTCATTTATGGTTGTCAAAAGAGCAATATTTATAAATAAATAAATAAGGAGAAATGAAAAACATTCGGTTTAAGAACATAAAGTGAAATTTTAAAGCTATTTGTCTATTTTATAGACAAATAAATACTTTGTACCTTTAAGGGTAAGGGGAAAAGTAAATGTTAACATCTATGGTACCCTTTTTTTTAGATTACTCATAATCTTGACCTTTTGATATTATCATCGTTCTTTGTTTGTAGGTCTCTCTTGTAAATGAGTCATCAAGGCTCAATGGGATTAACCTGCCTAAATAAAGGCTGAATGAATTAAAATGTAACAAACCTTGACGGAAAGCTTGTACATTTATATTAGCAATAATAATAATATTAACATCAATTTCCCACAATTGGGCACCTTTAAAATCTTTAGTCAGTATTATGTTGCCACTTACAAATCTTAGTCTTTATTCAAAGTACGTAGTATGATTCTAATATTCTTTTACAGCCACTTAACTACAACTGTACAACTAATAGAATCTTAGAAATGGTTATTATTCCCCATGACTCTCTTTCCTTGATTAAATAAAGAAAAATTACATTTTAAGTGCTCTCCTTGCCTGTGTTTGTGTTGCAGGGAGAGGTTGAATTCAGAATGGATGAGTGGATGGAGGTCAAGTCGTAGGTTCCTATATTTCTACAATGATCATTCTCTGTAATTGTCATTTAAAACAGCTACACATCTTTTGGATTTTACTCGCAGTTCCATTAAAGACCATCTTTCTCTTAAAGGGAAGTGAAAGCAGCCAAACAGAGAGGCTACCAGCCGACCGTGGATGTAATTGATGGACACTTGGCACACTCGGTGCGCTTGGCCATTTGTAGAATCCATAAAGAGAGATGTTGAGGTAATTATGTTTGTCATGATATATTGAAAGCAGAAATCGGCAACCTAATCAAAACGGCCGACAGCTGTAGCATGCAGATGCTATCAGACCTCTTGTCCGTGGTGATAAAATGAAAGCGGGTCATTTTAACAGGTAACAGCTGTTCATAGCTAATTTGTTCAATTATGTGCAGAGAATGTAAGTGGAGGTTGATTCTCCGTCCCGAGGGAGCTCCTCTCCCTTCCCTTCCAGGGAGCGCCCGGTGATGAAAATCCATATTCAACGACCTGAACACGAGGCTCTGTGTGGATGCTGGATGTTTCTTTCATTTCACAAAGGACTATTTCCTTCTAATTACCAGCAACATGCTTTTTGCCTTTATATCGGCAGCTTGAAAGAGCCGTTTCATAAATGTTCTTTAAATAACCAAGCCCGAGAGAAAGTATGATTACCGGTATACAAAGCATGCCCAGGAACCGTTGAGTATTCATGCCTGGCCTGATGAGAGGATCAATACCATTCAAGAGACATGAAAAATGCTCGTGATTATAATGATGATCAGGATAGTGGTGTTATTAAGAAAGATGAAAGCTTATTAAGGTTTACATTGATTTAACATCACAGAGTTTCCTTAAATTAAGGGCTAAACTGGATGTTTCAGGGAAAATCTGGATTTGTAAACGTACTTCTTGCATTGCTGCCATGGTCACACGAGCTGGTAAAATTACTGCAACCTGGTAGTAAATTAAATAACATGTTTTTATCATTTACAAGAATAATGGGGGAAAATAATTATTTAGGGAAACAACCATAGCAAATACAGTAAAAGTTTTCTTGTTTCCTTTTGTTGCTGTTTTTAACGTTCTCATCAACAACAACAGCAAAAAATAATAAAACAAATTAATAAATAAAAAATATACCCAGAAAGGCCTTGAATTCCTTGTGGGAATGCATAGCACCCACTGTCTTTCATGGAAGAGTTTTAGACTAAGATTATCTTTTGGTAAGAAATGAAATAATATTTTTTAAAAAGTGCAAAATGTCACTCTGGCTATGTGTTGTGAATTCCTTTCAGCTAATGACATGTCAAGAGCAGCACGGTGGTGCAGTTGATAGAGCTGCTGCCTCACAGCGAGCAGGTTGCCCCGGTTCAAATCCCGGCCATGGGCCTTTCTGGGCGGAGTTCTGTGGCAGTGGAGTGGATTTATGCCAAAGGTTATTTAGTTATCGATGTACACCAAATATTTACTTTTTAAAAAGTTTATTTAACATCTTTTCAGTGGTTCATGAAATATTTAGCTAACAAACAAACAGCATTGACTCCAGCAGGTAACGCTGAAGTTTTGTGTTTTTGTTCCGATCATGCATAGCAGTTAACGTGCTGTGTCTGTCGCCACATACAGTTTTAGTTTCTTTTTGTATTGTTTGATTGTTTATTAACCTTTTTGGATTCACACAAAATCGTCTTACAATATCCATAAAACTGATTGAGTTATAGCCATTTTTGTGTTTTGTCATGTCAGCCATCTTCATTTGGGTTGAATCCAAAAGTTAATTAGAGTTGTTTTTCCCTCAGGTTTTTTTTTTTTTTTTTCATAACTTTGAGAATTCATAGTAACAGACAATATTTTTTGCTTCCTGAAAGCACATTGTGTTCTCTGATGAGCTCCCTCACCGAGGCAGCCTGGCAAAAAGTGGCCATCACTATTATTATTATTAAAGAACCTAAATGTCTCTGATTATAAGCCTTTTGGATCTGGCATTTATTAAACGTAACAAAAAGACGGTGTGGATTGATTTCTCTTCGCTTCACTCGGCCTCGCATGTCAGCACGTTTACATTTGGGGTCTTTGTGTTGGACATTCATTAGGCTGAGGAAAGTTCAATCAGCACATGTGAAGTTAGAAGCTTTTCCTTTGGCACGTTGATGCATCATCTGTCAGCAAAACCATTCCACTGGCATAACATCAAACCTACAAGATACATTTTTACTTGTATTTTTTTAAGGGTGGGTTTGTGAGGAAAATCTCTGGAAGACACAAAGATAGACTGCACTAATGAAAGTGTGGCGCCATTTATGGTTATGTCACCAAAATCTGAACTAGTCAGTTTTTTTTATTTTTTTTATTATTTTTTTTATTTAAGTTAAACCCTTTAAACTCTGTGTTCATTGATTGTTACTTTTCTCTACAGTTGTTAAAAAACTGCACACAGCTTCATTGTTTCAGTGTTTTATCTTAAATGGAAGTCCTTGCAGCTGGGTCAAAGGGGACAGTTGTCTGTGCATTGTTCAGTTTGTCAGATGTGATGTAACCCAGACTGAAATCAGGCATTTCTCATCATGAGGTGGCCTCAATGGCATCATAAACAGAGAGACATTTGAGACAGATCCTGCCGGAACAGGATGTGGGAACTCTCCTATTTTGAAAGGGTGCGTTCCAGCAACTGTTTGCTTGGATCCAGTAACTCTCAGGCTCACTAATAACAAAGTTATGAAGAAATGTGACTGCCTTGAACGAATAAAACTTACATGGATATGTAAACTGTAAATAATTACATAAACACTCATTTTAAACACAACAGCCATTTTATGAGCATATACAATCTGCCTCTTCAAGTGGCATTTCCCCATCTACCGTTAATAAAAGCTCTCCCTAAAAGTGGTGGGGGTGAGTGCTGAGCTAACCAGGCAGGAGTCCAGATGGAGGAGGCGCATGAAGGTTTCACATGTGGAGTCGAACAAGAAGGGACAGTGTTAGGCTCAGATCCATCAAGTAATGGGGTGGTGGTGGTAGGATGCTTGACAGAAGTGGAGTGGTTATAAATGTAGGTAAACGCTGATGTTTAACAACCCGTTAAAATACGTACACCAAAATACTGGGAATCACATCTATTTGTTTAAATTTTTCTGGAGGAGGACCCGCCACCCCCCACCCTCAGACCCCTGCCACCCACCATTTGCATTTTGGCATTGACTGGTTGACACAAGCCCTGGAGATGTGTATATTTCAAACAGAGGGCATTCAAGGAACTATCAGGTAAGATATTAACTGATCAAACCCTTTCCACAGAACCCCACTTCAACAGATCTGGACTCTCCCTTTTAATTAAGTAGCTTTTATCTTATCTCATCAAGTTAGCTCCAAACTAGCAGCTGCCCTTTATCTACCACTCCAACAAACACTTTTCTCTCTCTATGTGTTGAATGATATCAACTTAATGTGGTTCTCTTCAAAAGGAATTTCTGGGCATTGAGAGTTCACACAGAATCCAAGAGGGACAAGTTTCTAAACCTCATGCAACACTATGGAAGTTGTTTCCAAACTCAAACGGGTCTTGGTTAAAAAATAAAACGTACACTGCTCTTGTAGAATATCTCATAAAGTATGAAATATATTCACTCATCTTCTCTGCTGTCAGTCAAAGACAATATCCTGTGAGCAGCCAGCAGCTTCTTATTATGCTAAATCAAACAAGGCAGTGGAATTGAGTTTGGCGTCCCAGTGTAACATAAGCAAATATAGCCTGACAACTCACATTGAAGGAGACTTTAAAAAAGACTGGCTTTGCCTGGATGTTGGGACCACGAAGACTACAGTTTGAGTTTAGCCACCGCCAGAAGATACGTTGTCTGCAGAGGGAGCTGAACAAACAACTGTCTAAGCCTCAAATCCACCAAGTCTGAAGGAATATGAGGAAGTGGCTTGGCATGATCCTGACCAGGATGTCCATCTGTGGGAATGTGTCTTGTGTGGAGATCTCTGGATCTTCCAAGCAGCGGGAGTCAGACAGAGGATGCAGCAGTCTCTGGTAAAGTTATACAGTATATTAATGTGGGTTACAGGTATGTTTTAAATAAGACAACTGGTCCATTTTCACTCTTATCACAGAGTAATAAAACTTACAGGTAATAATAAAAAAATAAAGTCTAACAAACAGCCTGGTTTGGTAACTGTTGGACATCATGGTTCTGCTGTGGGACTCTACTGCCCCCCTGTGGTGGCTCCCTGCTCTGCATCTCAGGTTCAACACACACTGACACTGTGGTGACATTTACCATGAAAAAACAATATGGGAAGGCAGGGTGAGTCTGTTGTTTCATAAAGGAAACTTGGTATTCAGCAACCGTGCTGTATTTATGTTTTATGGCAGCTCATATTGTGTAATTTATCTATTTGTAAAAAAAAAAAAAAAATCTCAGTATACAGTAGTCAATTTATTCTAATAATCATAGATTGGCTTATCAAAATGTAAGGACTTGGTTGCCTGCCTGTTCTATTTTTTTATCATTATTGTTATTACTATTATTATTATTTAAAAAACAATTTATGGAAAAATAGATCAATTCAGTAGTTAATAAGCTGTAGATGGACATATAGTAATTACTTTCAAGAGTTTCAATGAAATCTGTTCAGTGGTTCATGAGATGTTTTATAAATAAATAGGACTGACTCAATAGTTATTTTTTAAAAGTTAAGCCAGGATTTTGCTGTAAGAGCAGCACTTGCACGTGGCCTGGACATCTTATGATCTGAGTGGAGTTGTTTCCTGATAAAGGTTTGAATCAATAAAAATAAATTCATCTTGGAGTGTTGTGAATGGGTCTCTGCTACAACCACACCACGTTTTACTGCAATATCTGTCAAACTGACTGAGCTATAACTATTTTTGTGTTTTCTGAAGTCAGATGGCTGTGGCAGCCATCTTGAGCGTCCAAACACTAATCTGTTGTAGATAGACCTCCAATAAACTATTTATGAATGTTTCTATAAAATCTGTTCAGTGGTTCAAGAGATATTTTGCTAACAGCCAGAGTTGACTCCAAATACCTAATAGTAAATCTATTTTCACAAAACAAGTCAGATTAGTTTCAGCCACTAACACGGAAAAAATGAGGTCAACATCTGTAAAGGTGACAAAGTTATAGCTGCTTTTGTGTTTTAAAGTTAGTTGGCTGTGGCAGCCATCTTGAAATTGGGTTCTTCCTAAAGTTAATCAGTAGATGTACATGGGATGAGTACTTTCTGCTGGTTTGATTCATTTTTGTCCAGAGGTTCCTGTGATAATTAAATACAGTAATGAAAAATAATTATGGCAGCCTATTCATAAGATGTTAAAATAGGAAACTATGGTTGAACACTAATACTGTACTGAAAAAAATGTAGTTTGTCAGGTTTACTTTAAAGCTAATCAGATTGTCATAGACAGCAAAGAAACCGTCATATCCAAATATTAGTTTTGTTTATTGAATAAACTCGTTTTTTTAAGGTTAAGAGAATAAAAACTTTTCAGTTTGACTGACTCATCTCAAACAGGCTCCTTTAAACATTTGATTTTAGAAGACGTGAACTCAAAGCTTTTTTCTTAGAGAACTCTGAAGAGCTTCAATAAAAAGCAGCGAGCTCAAAGTGTAACTACTCTTTAACACAACTGCTTATTAGCTCTGGTTTTTATGCTTTTTCAGAGAAACTAGTTGTTTTGTCATGTTTAATACAACCATTTAACAGAAGTGCTGCAATATTTGTAACTCCCAATGTTTTTTTTAATTCACGTCTTGTAGTAAACTGGGAACCAGACAAAATGTGTATCATGGCAGATCTGGAAGAATACAAGTTACTTTTGTTTTATTGGAGATAATTCTCAATCATTTATATTAAAAAGTCTAATAAATGTATGTTTAGATACTGATATATAAGCAAATGGTGGTGAAAAATGTGCTTGACGTTATCAAATCTATTTACAATATTCAAATCAAATATCTCAGGTAATAAAATCTAAATATACTTTCAAATAAAAATAATACAAAGGCCAAGATTTGTATGTGCACAAAAAATAAAGTTGTAAAATGATAATGTGAGAAAACCTAAATGCTCATCAGGTCTTTCATTATGAACAAGCCATTGCTCATAAATACAAAAAATGTGCACATAGAAATATAAAAGACTGCAATTAGTGACAATACTGTGGTTATTTGATTATTTATTTCATCCAAACACCAGTGCAACAATACAGCTCACTGATTACAGCCTGGCCATGACAAGCTCCTCTTAAAATGAGAACATCCTGCTGTTTTCTCCAGCAGTTCAGATTTATTTAAAATTATAATAAAATTAAGACCTAATTCTGTTTTAGAGGGGCATTTATCATCTCCTTACCAGAATAATATTACCCAAGAATGACTTATATACAATATACCTTCTCATTATAAAAATACACATACTGTAAAGTATGTTTGAGAAAAGAAAAGGAATGAAAAGATTTAAAGTGTAGGAAATATATAGTCAGAACAAAAATCAACCTGTGGGAACTCAATGTTAATTCCACTGATGGTAAAAGTTCTAAGAGCATCTGAGCATGGCATAAATAAACTAAAAGAAAATAAAACATTAGAGCACCCATAGTCTGGAGAATACTGGACTGATAAATCAACACGTTCGAAGCGTATGGCTTGTCTGGTTAAGAAGGCAATTCAAGGAACGACGTTAGCAAGTGAAAGGATCCTGGTCACGTGAGGCACGTGGAGTTGTGTGTAACGAGTGTCTGCAGAGCAAACTGAGGCGACGGGCTGGCTCAAGTCAAGGCCAATGTTTGCTCCGGCTCATCAGTGAAAACACAAAACGTCTCCTTTGTGTTTCAGATCATTCTCCTGCAGCTACGTCTTATAATTTAGAAGATCAAAGAAGATGCCATCTGGAAGGCTCCAGGCTCGTGGTTTGCTTCCTTACAGTCTCTGCCCGAGACCGGTTCCTTTAGTCCAGCTGCTATTTGAGGAAGCCTTTATAAAGCAGCTGTGAGTGACTGGTCTCCCTCTCATTCTCTAAACATAAGAGCAGGTCCCGAATGTTGACCCGTGTGATGCGCTGTCTCAGGAACTGTCTGGAGCCTGCTCCGCTGGAGCCTCCAGGCTGGGAGGGGCCTGACCCTGCACCCTGTGAGCAAACACCAGAAATCCACTTAGCCTTTTACAGACTTTTGATGTCATCTCTCGCAACATTTCTATGCAAACACAGGGCTTCTTAGCAAAAGGTCCCATACTCGTCACCTCGGCAGTTGCACCCCTGACAGGGGAGTCCGCTTTCCGTTTTTTCCTTGGGCCGATTGCTGCCAGAGCTGTTAGGTTGGCTTCTCTCTGCCTGATCTGAGCCTCCTTCAGCTGCTCCATCTGAAAAACACACACCACATAGATTATTCACACTCACGAAGGAAAGCAACTGTTCACACACTTATTTTAACATATAATTACCTCTTTGGCCTTCTGCTTAAGTCTGAGTTGTTCGGGGTCTTCTTGTCGTGACCTCGACTGCAGGTAATGCAGAGGACATTTTAATATTTCAAGATGGATATGTTCAATTCATTAAAATGACCATTTTATTCATTCACTCACTCATAGTTTGCATATCTGTTGGCTAGCAGCAGAGAAATTGTAAATTAATGTAAACGACCTAAGATCACACTGTGACCTTATCTATGCAATTATATTTGTAAGATTCCTCCTGCCAGGTTTCTGTAGCCCTGTTTAAATAACGCTGAGTCACTCCAGGGAGGTGTTACAGCCTCAAATTCATTATTTACATTACCGTATTTTTCGCCATATAAGTCAAACCTTTTTGCATAAATTTGCAAGTCCTGCAACTTAATACACCGACTAATATATACCCCCCCCCCCCCCCCATATTTATAATCCAATCTTTGGCTGAGATCTGACAATTTCATTCATTCTGACATGAAAAAGATTAAACACTACCATTTGCAGCCACTAGAGGGCCCTTATGGCAAGCAAAGTGTCTCATTAATAGTTAAAAGTGGCTATTAAAGAAACACTTGGCTTGCCATACAAGCCATCTTTGTCGCGCTCTGAACTCCTGGAGCAAACGTCAAGTCAGCTGCATTTCACCGCGCCGCCCTGGCGAAATGCAGCTGATTTGACCATCAAAGTGCATTTTTTAAGGAAAAGTTCAACTGAGACACACCTTTGCTATAATTTCGAGCAATCAAATAATTGTTTTTAAGTAATAATCTTGTTAAATTCTTATTAAAGTCCTCACGTGTACACTCACGCGGCCGCCTTTTTGCCAGCCAATCGATTTTTGGCACAACACCGGCCCACATTTCCAGGTGGTCAGCGGTTACACAAAGTAGATGCGACTTACACGGCGAAGCGACTTTTTTATGTTCTGTTTTTATTTTTTTTCCACTTTATTAGATGTTTTGGACTGATGGGACTTATACAGCAGTGCGACGTGTATGGTGGCAAGTATAGGTACTTTTTTTTTAATTTCCCTCGTTAAAGCTGTATTTATACTGATCCCAAATAATAAAGTCAGAAAAGTTACTAATCAAGCTACAGACAGTTTCAGTGAATGACTCATCAATAAGTAAACACAGATTATCCAGTCTGTGTATTAGTTAAAAAATAAAATTAAATAAAAACATAACAGGAACAGATGTGACCATACATGAAACTGGCCTCTACGCCATCATTGCTAAAAAACCTCAACACTTAAAATCCACACCTTCAACATATATTACAACTAGACAGGAGTGTTACACAAAAGTTGAAACAAAATCAAACCGTTCCCCCAGTGGACTGGCTGCACAATAAATTTTAAGTCCATGTAAGCAGATGATACTTTTTACCTGACTACAACATTAAAATACAAACTCCAAACATATTCTTTTTAGGCATTGACATCTGTTGACATCCCACTGTAATACAATATGCTAAAAGTAACACAATGTTGTTTACTTAAGAGTTGTTAACTTGAGATTTTGGCCTTTTGGAGTGTCATAACATCAGATTAACTTCTGTCTTAATAGAGTAACAATTTATTAATCACTTCAATGAAAATTTGTTTATGTGCTTTTACAAAAAGTGATAAAATTTACCTGAAAGTTTAGGTTTTTTTTTTTTAATTAAAACTATGGAAAGTTTATCTCTCAACAGTGACTCATTTTATTATAGTTTAGAATAACATTGACATGCTCCAATAGTTAACAGTACGGTGCTTAAGTGGTTTTGACGTAGAGCGATTTATTCATGTGAGCTAAAATGTTACAAAATATTTGTTTTGCCAAATTCTTCTTTAAAATCCAAGCAAATAAGCAGTATTTTTTTTATAACTGAACTGTGGCATCATCAGCCAGTTTAAAGTCACATTAAATCCATCCATTCAAATGTGTAGTTTCTGATAAAGGTGAAATGCTGATCATACATGAAACAACTTTTATTTTCCAGCAGCTTATTTTATAATTATTTGTTGCCCAAATTTAGATTTTTTTTTTTTTTTTTAAAACCTCAATTTTACATTTGTTCCCTAAATGATTTCAAGCCATTTAACATAAACCAGTAAGAAAACTGAACATTTCAGGAGCATTTTTAACTGGTCAAATTCAAACTTTCTACATATCCAGAAATGTTTTAGTAAAAATATGTTTTTTAAAGATTACATATAGACAGGGACATCCACCAGCTCAGCAACTGTAGTATCAAATTCTGTTCAAACTTGTAGCTGGATGCCTGTACATATATAACAAAATGAAGTGTCAAACTGACTGGAGTCTGTTAGACCAGTTTAATATTTACAAATGTACAAGCCAGTCCAATGGAATAAAAAAAATGGGTGTAAAACTTTTTTTAAACCCACTGTGAATTTATAACCACTCTAAAAATGTATTAATATTTTTAATATACTCTCAAGAAAACAAGTAACTTGATGAATGATTCCACAGAAGCTGTAATTTTTAGGGTTTATTCATTATGCATCACACCCTTTCCACAAAAATAAATAAATAAATACTTGGTTTACCTTGGCAGCCTTCATAAGAATCTCTCTTTCCTGCTCATCCTTCCGTAGTTTCTCGACCTGATCCAGCTGCTCGAAAAATTTGAGTTGGGCTCGCACGTTGCTGACCTGCTCATACCGCTCGTCCTCCTGAGGGTTGTATGAAAACAGAAAATGAGAGATTAAGCGCAACTAAAAGCAAAGTACATGACTTCATTTAGGTAGGACTATATTTTGTCTGACTGCATTTTTGCTTTTTTAAATACTTTTGTCTTTTCTTGGTTTATTTTTATTTTTGTGCCTTTTGTCAAGACTTTTATTTTGAAAGCTGATAAATATGATTTATGTACAACCTGAAGAAACCAACTCTTAATCACTCATCACCTTATAACTTGTATTCTTCTGTTGTGCCACATGTGATGCCTTTTCCAAGAGGACCCGCAGCCGTTGCTGTGTAGCATGGGATATGTAGTTAATCACGTGTGTGCCCAACTTGTTGACATCAAACTTCTTACCTGCAACAAAAAAGTGAGTGTGGAGAAAAAGAAAATGAATGAGTCAACTTACCGTAAGAGAATGTTGAACATTTTCACACAACTTTCTCTCACCAATTTCCAGAGCTATCCGAGTGAGCGCGGAGACGGAGAGAAAAGTCTCGTCCGCACAGGACCGAGTCACCATGCCGACAAGCTGAGAGCTGGTTGCCAAGATACGGGCGCTTTCCTCCGATAAGTTGACTCCTGCCATGGAAGCCACATCGTTGATATCATCATCATCCCTGTTTAAATAAAAGACTATAGAGTCAAACACAAAGAGCTACAGAGTTTAAACCATTTTATTTTGCGTACTTTTCCAAAAAAAATAAAAAAAGGGCGACCAGTATTAGTAGTAGCCTAACAATTAGTTTGACAAAGAATTGAAATTTATCACAACCATCATGCAAATATGAGCTCTTACTGTTCCTCCAACTATCTCTAGCCTGAGAGCAGCACTCTAACGGAGAGCTGCTTTTGTGTTCAAATATTTTCAGAGTGAACTTAGACATGGAGAAATCTGTTCAAAACCTTACTTTACGTTCCAGCAGGCCTTTGAAGATGTTCAGTGAAAAATAAAACTAGAGTACCGTATGGCACGGTATAATATACGGAACATATTATATATTAAACAGCCATATGTAGCAATGGCCTGGGCAAGCAAATACCTTGTCTAACATTTGACCTTGATTTGTGACCATGGCATTAGAAGTGGGGTGATGAAAAGTATATGTGACACACAAAGTAGTGGTGATGCATGAATGTATGAAGTTTTGTTAAATTATCTTGAGCAGATCAGAAGTTATGGATGGGACAAAAGAAAGTTAACGTACATAAGTTAGGATTGATGAACAGATGATACCATAAAACGTTAGCCATCGACAGGCATTTGAAAACCACAAACCTGAATGTTCCTCCTGCCGCTTCCTTCAGATTGTTCTTCTGAGCATCAAAAACAGAGGCCTGACTGAGCACTTGAACCCCTCTGACCCCCGGAGCCAGCGGTTGTTTCATAACTAAAAAACAGAAATGGAGACAAAAGGTTAGTTTTTGCAGCTTATCCAGAAGAATCAATTATATTAGTTGTTAAAGTTGACTTTGTACACGCTAAAGTCCAAATTTATTGGAAAGTGACGTTTAAAAAAAATAACTGTCTCCCATTGGGACATACAAGCAACAATCCAGTAGTTTATTAATCTGGTAATTGTACAAAACATAAATTTAACATGCGTAAAATACATTTTACAGACGAAAAGACTTGTTGAACCCACACCTGCTGGCATTTGTTTAACCACCTGACCAACAATTATGCGGTTAGGAGCTTGACCCCTGATTGCTAGCATGGGAGATTGAGTCAGCGTCACCTGAGGCCTCACCACAGTCCCCTGTTGCTGGGGCACAATCTGCACACATGTACAGAGAAACAATGAAGAACACACAGCAGCTAAAGCAAAACTCTCAAAAGCCATGTTTGCACATCTACTGGGTATCTACATGCCAAGTGTGTAATCTGAAAGTGTCAAGGGCATCAACGTTACCAGTCCAGGTTTACTGTTGGGTGTCTGTGACAGGCTGATGACGGTAGTTTTGGTTGTAGCCGTGCCTGTGGTGGCAGCGGAGGAGAGGGGAGGTCGCAGTACCACAGCGCTGAGGGCAGAGGAGGCTGTGGCAGCAGGCTGGGTGCTTGGCAGAGGCAGCAGGCTCTGCTGGATGAAGGCCTCAGTGTCCGGAGTCATCTGACGCAGAGCTGGAAGACTTCTCTACAGCCAGAAAAAGGAAACAGAGGGATAATGTTTGGTGTAGAAGACACTAGTAATATTAGCTACAGAAGACACAGAAAGTCCCTGCAGTGTGAAGAAATGACAGTTCAGTTTGATTTAGCTTTTTTCTTACAACACTTGGATATAAACTGCCTTCTGCACCGTGTTGTGCAAAGTTGTGTCTTTTTGGCCTTTTACAAACAGTTTGTTTCATTTCTTTATGTCACTGCTTTAATATGATTTTGATCAACAAGGACTGGAAACTTTCTCTTGCCTCAAGAAGAACATGTTGGCCTTGCTTTACAATGAGCCTCATTATTTCTGACATTGGTAGAAATATTGAGAAAGTTAAACTATTAATGTGTCTTTCACACCATGGGTCAAGGTTCAGAAACATTTTGCAACTGCTTTCTCAGAAAGTCTTTATCATATCTGATATTTATCAAACTGAACAATTTCATCTTAGTGTTCACATTTTAATAGGTGTATAACCAACTAAATTATTAAAGTACAAACCAGATTCCAAAAAAGTTGGGACACTAAACAAATTGTTAATAAAAACTGAATGCAATGATGTGGAGGTGCCAACATCTAATATTTTATTCAGAATAGAACACAAATCACAGATCA
>JARVLU010000103.1:9282132-9298011 GCA_031762415.1 Simpsonichthys santanae | reverse complement strand
GCATTTCGACCGATACTTATGGGGCTGATAATAAGTAATAACAGCCATTGAATGGTTGATAACATTCAAAGCGGGTGAGGAAACTTGGTTTTCAAACCTTGGCTTCACCAAAATATCAAATAAATTCGAAATGAATATGGATTCAATGATGGCACTTCAACAGGCCAGAAAAATCTGATTTATTTTTGCACAAGTTGGCTCTTCAACACCACTTGTCAATCTATCCAGTAGGCTCATCAGCAACTGACCAATCGGTGACCTCATTTGTCCTCAAGTGAAACGCCTCTTACCTGCAGGAGCTGGCAGGAGGGGGGTGGGGAGACGTGTAAGAGAAGCGGAGCGCTACTTTTGTAGCATCTTAGCTAGCGCATCTGTATTGTGCGCTGCAATACAGTTGTCAACCAGGGGAGGAGGGGATTAGGATGCGTGAGACAAGTGGAGCATGCTCTATTCACACAAGGAGAGCTGTTGGTCAGGTTACTTCTTGTGCTGTGCTCTCTAAAATAGTTATTGAATCAAGTGTTAACTTATGTAGGTAAACATAAATGTTTAAAACTCGTTAAATTACAACAGAATGCAGGAAATAGCATCTACTTTATTCAAATTTTTATGGCGGAGGACCCTTAACCAGAAACTACCCTCCACACAGACCTACCCAGATCCTCCACCAGTGTGTCCTTACACCACATTACAAATACTTCTGACACTAATGGCCACTGCGTTGTTCAAGCTAAGAGCCATTGTCAGCACTGGGGGTAAGCACCCCCCAAAGGTCAGATTCTAGAATTGCCTCTGGTAGTAGCTGAGAGTGATTCACGACACATACTCTGAGTGTGACATTGCACAATATTGCGTGGTTGCACAAAAATAATACTTTCAAGGTTTGACCAAACGGGCTACAATTTTGCCAATTTTCAACAAATTATTTTAATTTACAAATTTGGTATGAACTATCTACATTCTTTGTAGGAATATAGACTCTTTCCAGAAATGCATATTGCCCATTTAATTTTTTTAAGAGGATGATTATTGTCTTTTATTTCACTTATGAGTGGGTATTGGCGTGGATAAGGGAGAGTTTTTTAAGTATTTTAAAGACTTGTGACTCAAACAGTAAAGCATTTACACATTTGACAACTTTGTTTGCTATGTTCTCGAAACAGCTGGGTGGAGGGTGTTTTTAAATCAGCATAAATAACTTTACCCTAACATTCTTTTCAAAGAAATGACACCTATGGGTTCATTATTTATTTTTAGTTTGTCTTAAACTGCTTGAAACTTCCACATTTAGGCCTATATGATGACGTGGGAACAAATGGGGTTTTAAGTCTCCTTTTGTAGCAGTACAGCAAAGTGTGCAAAGCAGCATTACTCTTCTTATGACAGTCAGCAAACTAACACGCCGCAGACCTCAATGGCATCCAGGCAAATGCAGAAGGGCTTTAGAGTACAGCCAAACTTGTGAAACTAGTTGAACTGGAATCCTCAGACCACAGCAGTATCTGCTGGTACAACATGAGTTATTATTCAAATTTTCCTACAAGTGACTGCACGTCAGGTTATAGCAGTAACACCTGACAAGGGCTATATAAAGTATGTTTCTCACTGACAGTTTAAAGACTTTACAAGAGCGAACAGGCTGCCACTGGAAAGAAGTGTGGGAAAACAGGCAACAACCAGTGGGTTTGCCGTCTGTTCTAATTTGTGTCAATTTTGTGTGGTCAACCAAGAAAATTGTGGCTTACTACTATAATGACGTTGTAGGAATAACCTGAGTAATGGCTGTGGTGTGGCCTCATGTTCATTCACAACTTACCTCATGAAACTGAAAATGCATCCCTCAACTTTCAGCTTACAGGGAGAACGAGGACAGGTTGTGTGCAGGTGTCACTTGTACAGATAGGCAACATTGTTTTAAGCATTGAGAAGACGGAGTAGAGACAGGTTCAAAGACGTAATGGCGTGCTCCATTCATGATACTGAAAATACAGTAGTTTCCACACCCACACATGAAACGTTTGTGAAATTACAAAGAAATTCATGCTTTGAAGGTTGTAGCCATAACCTTTTGGCACCAACAGATATTTTGAAGTCACAAGACATTGACAATTGTCTGTAAATAAACTGCATTATTTTATTTATTTTTTGCTATTTGAATTGTGTATGGTCAAATCACCCCTCAAGCTTAAAGCTACCAGTTTTCAGCTTTATTGTGTTAACACTGTAGACAATGAAATTACAGAACAATTGATTAAATAGCTCACTTGGTTTTCAGTCAACTCATACCACATAATACAAAAAAGTTTTTTTTTTGTTTTTTTTTTTCTTTTTAAGCAAGACAAGACAGGTGGACTTGTATTCTGTGGTTGATGTTTCGTTTCCCAGCCAGAAGGCTTTTACAATTCAAAAAATGTCTGTAGTGTGTGGAGATTATTTATTATATTATATTACTGTATATTGTATTATATCATATTATATTATATTTATTTATTTATTATTTTTTTTAACTGTCTTTAATAGGAACTCTGAAATATGTGGTAACGCCTATGATATGTTATTTGCTGCCTTCTAAACAAATAAAACAATGGTAAAATCAGGATTGTTTTCAGAATAAAAGCACAGTTCACAACATAATTTATAAAACTGAAGCACTGTTTAAAACATAGTGAAAAATACAACAAGTAATTGTTGGTTTTCAATCTGTTCAAATAGAGAATTGTTTTGAATGTAAACTAATAGAAATAGTTTGTCTTTATTGCTTTATTTGGAAGTTCAGCAACTTTGGAGTTCAGAGGCTGTAACTGATGTTTAATTTAATGACTTTAAACATGCTTAGATGACTAGTGTACATTAAGGAACAATTTTAGGCTGTTTAACGGCAATGTGATTGCATTTTACTATGTTCGTTTTGAGCCTTCTAACTTTTACTATTTTATGTTGCTTTAATCCAGAGCCCAGGTGGTCATTAACAATCAGAGGAGTGTGATAAACCCTCTTCATCAGACTTCATCTGGTGTTCTGTTTTTTTAGGCTTCTGTGCATTCATGGGCTGTGCATAACAAATATTTTTGGAGCTCTTCATATCACACATCTATGAGAGTTTGTCACATGTTCCAGGAACGGTTGAGAACCTGGAGTCTGAAGGAGCTTTGGTCTGAGCCTCACTGTGAGTAAGACTGTAAGGAACTGACCAGAATGTCACTGATGCCATTATTGAGGCAAATGGAGGACCTGATGGTGGATGCCAGTAGTCAGAAAAGCTGTCAAGGTAAAAGAGGAGACCAGATATTACAGAGTACTCCAGAAGCAGCTAATAGTAATTTCCAAAAGTGCTTCAGCTTCAATAATGGCTGAAGCTTAAACCCAAGTGTGGGATGAGTTCAGGGAGGCTGTGGAGAAGGACTTTCAGTTGATTGATTAATTTGATTGATTATTGGATTTGGTATCTGGATGATTGAGCATGAACGTTGTTGCCTTGAACCTGTCCAGATGACCCGACTGAGAATTATTGGATTTGGTACCTGGATGATTGAGCATGAATGTTCTTGACTTTCAGTTGAACTCAAGATTATTTTACTAAACTCAGAGGAGGGAAGCATGGTCCGTCCAAGATTGTGTTTACTGGAGAATTGTTGACTTGGACTGGGACTTTGACTACATCACTATATGCTGTTAGGGTTTCCTCAATCCAGTCACCATGTTCATTACCAAAAAGCAGTGAGAAGACATCTTGTCAGAATTTGTTGAGATAGTAGAAAGGTTTTCTGGAGGCAGGGGGTAAGAGATGGATAAAATACACGTACTCGAGGCTCTGTTCATCCATGTGACATGGAAGAATGGGTCAATGCCTGTGGAGAAGCAGATGAGGTTGTTGGCTCACTTTTTCAGAAGGGCTATGGGAGACTTTGCGCTACAGTGCTCGCCCTCAATGCAAAAGAGACTGGATGTTGCCACTTCTTTCTTGCAGTGGACCAAGTCAACTAAGGTGGTTCATGCATCTGATATGATGAGGTTTTAAGGCTTGACAGGCATGTTCTACTGGAACGAAAACCCAGTGCAGTCTGAGAACTAGCTGGAGGGTTTTTTACGTTTCTTCTGACCTGGGAATGCCTCTGAATCACCCAGGAGGAGTTATAGTGTGTCGCTAAGGTGCGTGACATCTGGGTTTTCCTCCTAAACTTGTTTATTCAATATCTGATCTTGGTGTAGTAAACAAAAATGGAAGGACTGATGTTACCCATCATCCCAACCATTTTAAAATTATTGCTGCACATATGCCACCACATTGTTTTTATTTATAATTGACAGAACGCTACATTTTTTCTGAAACAGGGTTTTAGTAACTAATAGAGTTAAATGATCTCATGTAACTTCAATTTTATTTTTCTGTCACTATTGTGAGAATGTTTTTATTCAAAAATATGACTGTGTTCAATTTTTCTTTACCTGGTTGTTGAGAAACTAATAAAAAAAAATATGATAAGCATGACAGAAGTCCCCCTCTGGTTGAGGAATAACACTAAACTAGTTTTAAGTCAAGCAGAACATGTTGGTGCAGGAGGAGAGAATGACTCATAATTGAGGTGAATGTTTTTTTTTTTAACAACACAACCAAGAAACTATTTATTGTACGTGCCACAGAACTTGTAAAAAAAAAAAAAAAAAAGAGAGAGAGAGAGAGAATATACTGTAGGTGAAATTGTAAAAGTCACCTCACGCTTCACAGCAAATTACAGCCAGCCCCAAACTTGCTTCAGTTTCCTGGCCATAAGAAAGGAATGCAAAGACAAAGAGAGATTTCAGGCTTTAGGGGAAAGTTCTTCTAATGATTGGTTGTAAAGCATCTCTCCTCATCTTCCTCTTCTGTTTCCTCATCTCTTGTATGGGGGACAGAGGTCAGTAGAACAGTGTCAGCTTGCACTTCTTCATCATCCGACTGGATCACTGGAGTGTCCACCCCTGTGCTGGTGACACTGGAACTAGACGATGTTGAAGAAATACGAGAGTGAGGACCACCGTAAACATTACTTTGTCGTTGAAGATGTGCTTGTGCCCTGTAGACTACTTCTGCATCTTCATTCTCTTCATCTTCATCATCATCATCTGTAATTAAAAACTGTTAGAACATACTGGTACCATTCTACACTTTGCTTGAGAATATATTGATTTGTTTATTCATGCTACAAACAAAGGAAGAATGACTTGTGTACTTCTAAAACTGAAAGAAAATAAGCCAGCAGAAGCAGCATTATATAAGCCAAACATTTGTTTGTATTTTAATATAACAGCAGTTACATTGTATCTGAATTTTTTCATTAAATTAAAAACATGTTTATGTAGTTGAATTTTTGGATTAAAAAATAGAAACAAAATAATTTGTGTTAAAAAAAAATTGTGCTAATTATGAATTTTTTACAATTGCTGGACTTTGCTTGGTCTGGTTCTTTGTTCAGCCGCAAACAGCACAGCAGGTACCTGAACCCCTGTAGGACATTTTAGTAAACTTCACATTAAAAAAATAAATAAATAAAAAGGTTGCTCTGAGAAACTGAATACAAATAGCTTACAAAAAATAAAATAAAAATAAAAATCTCAGTCCGTTCTATTACTGATACTTCCGCTGTCGGACTGGAAGTTATTGCAGAAACCTTTCTACAGTAAAGGCACCAGGAATAAGGTGAAATATGTGAATTTTATTGGGTTTTATGTTTTATTTTGAAAACCGGAAATTCTCTGCCCCATCGCGACCGTTATTGTGAGGAGCTTAACCATCCTCCCTCACAGTGCTGTATTGCACTGATGAGGGGAGTCAGAGTGCCTGGTGTTTGATGCGGCTAAAACAATTCTGCCGGCAGAGGGTCCCTCTGTAACAAGGGCTCCTGGGCATGTGCCCCGATTGCCCTTATGGTAGATCTGGCCTTGGCCATGGGAATGTCAGGAAGAAGACATTACTGGCAGGAAATTTAATGTATACAGAAGATTCTATGCTACTCACATTATCTATGCCTTGATTAGTGTAAATATATATACAACAGTTTTTTTTTTAAATTTAATTAAACTAGCCACAACAACAAAATAAGTGTCTTCTTTGATTGTATACCTGGCAGTGGAGAAGCCAGAGCTGCTTCATCTGCTCCTGAGCCTGAATTAAGGAACACATCAAGGGCCTCCTGATCTGACAAGTCCATCAGATCCATCTGCTCCAGTGTGTCCACGTTCACCTCCATGGATGATATACTACCCATCGGAGCTGCAACAAAACCACATGCAAAACATAAATAATTCCAGTATTCAAATAAGGACAGCAATCAATTAATAAACTGTCAATTTATCTGAGTTGTGTATTGATTTTTAATGCACTGGTAAATGTCCATCCTTCTACTCATTAGGGCTGACTGTGGGCTAAAACTGCACAGAAAGACAGCAGCTATGTGTTGGAACATCTTGCTGAAAAACCATAATGCTTGTCAGATGTGTCACCGTGCAGCCTGTTGGTTTCAATGAAAGTGCAACATAAAATCATCTTCATCTAAACCAGAGCTTTTGCAATTGAAATGGACATTAGCTCACGTTTCCTGCAATCAATTTGCAGGTGTACAGATGGAAGGTAGTTGTCCACATCATGCTGGTAGACGTCTTCAAAGAACCGCTGCCTGTCTCTTCGCTTCAAGTGGTGAGCAGAGTCATTGTTGAGCAAACTTTGTGAAGTGTCCTTTTCAGCTGAGCATGAAAACACAAAAAAGACAAAACATTACCTTTACAACTTGTGTTGTCATCCCTTAACCTTACGTTGCAAAAATTTAAGATCGTTTTCTCAAAGCATGTCAGCTGTGAACGTTGGTGAAGAAATAACTAGTTTTTTTCTACCTGAAAGGATCAATTTTGCCTGAGTTTGTTAAGATATCCAACAAAAACAAAATACTGTGTATATATTTGTTTTTATTTCAACTTTTTTCCTTGTACAACTCTGTGTCTCATTTATTTTTGTCATTTCAATACTTTTACTCAATTATGTCATCAGATAACATCTATCCATTATCTTTTAGCTGCTTCTTCCTTTTCGGGTCACGGGAGTCACTAGTGCCTATATCCAGCAGTCACTATGGGAGAGACTGGGGACACCCTGGACAAGTCCCAAGTCCATCACAGGCCCATCAGATAATAAACACTGATTTAAAAAATGCTTTCAAACTAAAGTTAAATAACGTTACTAAAAAAGGTGTTTGCCATTTACTGACACATTTAATCTGCATTAACCTGGAATGTATTTAATTAGTCTGCACCTAATGGTTTGAGAACTACATAACAAGTAAATTAATGACTTGGAAAACAAGTTTAGGTTTTTTTTTTTTTTCTGTCACGGTTTAAGATTTCATTTAAGGCTGCTGCACCTCCACCTATTATTTAGGTTTCCTAGGAATCAAGTGTAAAAATTGTCTCAGACACAAAAGGCTGCTAATGTCAGCTGACTGAACAGTAAAATGCCAATCAGTTTAAAGATCAGGCTTTGATTACTATGTCTGGTTTTGAAACTATGTTTGTAGTGTTTCACAAATAGAAAATTTCATACTTGTATTCATAACTTTCTCATTACCATTTTCAATATTTTAGAGCCAACTCTTCGTTTTATTCTTCTTAACATTGATACTAGTCTGACCTCTAGTGTTCATGTTCAGATTCACATGCAGTTCATTGAAACTGGAAAACCTAAAAGCTGCAATTTGAGTTTCCCCATTACTGTTACTGTGTCAATAGTTGGATGTTTGTTTGTTCAAAGTTTAAAGAAATGCAAGTATATACAGTAATAGAAAAATAAATGAGAGAGCATCTGCCCCTACAGTTTTCTGTTTTCCTCATGCTCTGACTTCTTCCAGCCTGAGCGGCCGTGCTTGTGTAATCGGGCCGTGCCCTCCTCTGCACACATTGTGTCTCTTTACCCTGAGCTCCTCTAGCTGACACTTTGACTCATGTCACCCATGTTTTTGGTTGCTGTGTTCATGTGCACCCTTTTTCATCTGCATATAGAAATTCTACAATTATGTCTTCATGCTATTTAGTTTGTTCTCACTTTGTTTTTGTGTATAGGCGTAACAGAAATACATAATTAACATGTTCACATGATGCCAGTGCATGAATCCATCCTGCAGAAAAACTCACTTTCCTATGTTGCACGTCGGTAGTTTTCTGCATCATTGTTGTTCCTTTTGTAAACAAAAGCTGCAGAAAATCTATGTCACCCAGTCGTTCTCTTCAGAGGAATCCACCGCTCAACGGCCTGCTTGTCAATCTGTCAGTCACTCTTTCGCTGCCCTGGAGGAGTGTCTGTACATTTTCACCCACTAACGATAACACTTTATTCTGTCATTCAAACTGATTCTGGAGGATAGAAAGCATTCTGTTGCTCAGTCTCTGATTTTTCAACAATCTGTGGGCACAGTCGCTGACGTTTATTGTTGTTAAATATAAATCCTTATCCAGACATGCCTGATCAGTGTGAATGTAACTAAAAATTATAACAAAAGAAACTGCATGTAGTCTATTGGAACATGTTGAAGGATGGGAATTTTTACTTTTTACTGGCTGTGCTTAACTCTTAAGTGCTTGTTTTGTTGCAAACACCATTGGACATTGCAGGTCTGGAAACAAACAGGACAGAAAATTATATTTCTTTTAGATTCTCGTGTATTTGATGCAATAAATCTCTGAGCTTTAAACATGGGCTGAATAGTTTCTGCAACAATGTTCACTATGGCCCAACCCAGTCACCAATAGCTGCTCCACTAAAAAATACCAATGTAGAAATGGGTACACTCTCACCACCATCATCAACACATCTGTGAATAAACTAATATCCAAATGATACAAGGTGCAAAAGAAAACATTTTTTAATTAATTGCATTTCTCAACAAAACTATTTACAATTCAACTTAACTTTTATCATGTCCTTTTTTTTAATATCCGTTTAGGCCTGTTGTGATAAACAATAAATCAATTAATTACATGATAAATGAAAATAATTACCTCATTTTCATTTATCAGCTTTATCATTTCTTCATGTCTCTTTCTACTGAAGACACTGGATGACAAAAGGCTCAACTCCGGTGCTTTTCCCTGACCCCTCCCTTTCTCTTTTCTTTAAAATCCATTTTAACCATCCAAAATTGTGTTTTTGGATGGTTAAAAGCAGCTGAGCTGAGAAGCTAAGCTATGAGCTAAGCTAATAGGCTGACCTTGGAGAAAAAAACTCCATCTTGTCGAAGCTCCAAAATTCATGGTTGAAACCCATGGCTTTGTGTAAAAAGTTGTTTTTCTCTGCAAAAAGAAGCTGAGAACTTGTTTACTGATCTTTTTTATTAAAAGCTTTGTGTAACAAATGTTATGTTAAAGAGCTCAAACCACACCGAGCGTCAGCCATTATGAGAACCGAACAAAAGGAAAGAGAGACAGCCCATGTCACGTCAAGGGGCCTCCCTCCCGTTTTTCTTAAAGAGACACTGCTTGCTCCCTCACTATCCATCCTTCGGTTCAAATAGTCTTATGCTGCCATCCGGTGGTCAAAAAAGGTACTACACACAAAAATTCACCAACATTTTTCTTAAATTTGACAATAATTACTAATTATTGTCAAATTTCTAATAATATCATTGTGTATTTCAATAATTTCTAAGACAATTGATCGTCCAGCAAAATTTGTTTGCATGACAGTCCCTACATATTCAGGTGACAGGGTTTTTAGGATAACGTACCTCTCCTTGCATGGTACATCAATAAAACTGTGCTAAAATATGTTTTCCACAACTGTATTTAAAATCCCTGTTAGGGGCCAGTCTTCAATATTTTAAATTCCAGGTTTATCCCTGTTTATTAAAAAAATAATCATATTAATTCCAGTGGAACATTTCTAATTTTGAATATTCAAAGTATTCATATTCATCCTCAGATGCTTGCAATCCTATCTGAGATGATAATACATGATACCTACCTACATGGTAATTTAGGAGTTGTCACTGTGACAGCAACAGGAAGTTAGAAACAAACTTACTTTGATGATGATGAAACTGCACAGCTTATATAAACCTCACTGTTGCCTGTCGGCTTTATGCTCTTGCTCTCCCTGACTCTTTCATGCTGCCTTTCTCTTTTTTTCTATTTATTTATAAATCATATTGCATTACTCAAGTTGAGATGGCCATTGGTTATACCAGCCCACACGTAGGCACAGCTGCATGTCATTTGTCTGCCTGCGAGTGGGCGGAAGACATGTATGTAGAAGTCTGACTCATCGAGATAACCTCTGAGCTTCCTGCCGCCCTGCAGTGGAAGAACTGTGTGGGGTCTTTATGCAGATCGACTGAGGTTACACTACTGCTGGGCTCTGTGTGACCCAGATGCTGTTCTAAGACTCTGCGGGGGAATCCCTCGCTTTCGGCTGGGGTTTTAAACCACCAACCAGTCTAGCGTTTCTGTTTGCTTCATCCTTTTTTCTACTTACCCATCAGTTTTCACGGTCAAATCAAATGAACGTTCTGCAAGAGTCACTAGGCACAAAGTGTGACATAAAATTCCTGAGAGAAATGAGACAAGCCATTCAGTTTGTACAGGCTGTGGTTTCATCCTCCATTCAGGCTACAAACACAGATCATGAGGAAAAGTGATGTAAGGTGTCAAGTAGAAACCATTAGTGATGTTTGACTTTTGTTTAGAAAACACTGGCATCTATCAAAGTTCATGCTCAATAAACCGGGTAAAAAAAAAAAAAAATCCAACAAAGTTAAGTCAGGTCCTCTGGATTTTTTTTTAAACATTTCACCAGTCTGAAGAGCCACAACAAACTCAGTCCCACAAGCAGCACACTTACATACTGGGTTTGATGGTGATCAGATGGTTTATGGGGCTCGCCCTCTCCCATCTTGTTTTGAATCACTTTGACTTTGGCTGCCTCAGAGGTAGAGCTGTCATTTCTAACCCGAACCTGGAGCCCGGCCTGACCCTAATCCAGGTCGGGCCGGGCCATAATAATGTGCTTAATGTGTGAGCCAGGCCAGTGTCTGGCTTTTGATTGTGTCACGGACACGTGCGGCTCCAATTATATAGCAACATGGCTTGCCATACTATCACCTGCCGTATGCAGCCATTTGACCGTGCCGTGACCGGCCTTGAAAGAGGTTAAAAAAAAAAAAGTTTAAAGAAAGACATTCAAACCAATGAGACTTCTTTGTTCTTTCCTTTGGTGGTGTAATTTTTTTAAAAGATTCAGCTCCACTCAGTGGACGTGCTCAGCCGACGACCCAAACTGGTGAGATCCCAAAATATCCAACATGTCAGAGCAGGGTCTGTGTCTGAATAATGCAGAATGCAGGTAGAAGCAGGGATTTAATGCGCTTTGACAGCCATGAAAGGACAAACACCCCCTCATCTCCGATCTTCTGCCCCCTTTTAGGAAGCCGCGCTATAAGCAGGGGGGGGTTCGGGTTCGGATCTGTAATTACTGCTAATTTGTCAGGTCGGGTGGGGTTCAGAAATGATGGCTACAGGCTGGGGCTGGGTCGGATTTTTTGGGACGAATGCAACTCTACTCAGAGGAGTCAAGGGGGGAGAGGGCGGGACGCAGAAACCATTTTATCACCATCAAACTGGTTGGCCCATTATGTGAGTGCTGCTTGTGTTAGTTGTGAGTTTGTCATGGCTCCTCAGACTAACGAAGTCCTTTGGATGAAGGACGAAACGTTAAAAAAAAACAAAAAAAAAACTGTCCAGATAAGCTGACTTAACTTTTTTGAATTGGCATCTATTTAAAAACATTCAGATTAAAAATGAAATAATAAGAATTGATTCAACTTTGTTAAATTTTCATTTTCATACTTGTAAAGATCTCTTGGCATTTGTGTTAAGTACCTTTGCCCCTTACCCAATCTTTGCTTCTTTTCAGACCACATGAAAATGATAATTGGCAAACATGATGACTCAGTGGTTAGCACTGTTGCCTCACAGCAAGAAGGTCCTGAGTTCAATCCCCGGTTATATCTGGGTCTTTCTGTATGGAGTTTGCGTGTTCTTCTCCTGCTATGGGTTTTCTCCGGGTCCTCCGGTTTCCTCCCACAGATCAAAAACATGCATGTTAGGCTGCCTCAGGCCCAGGCCTCCCTTGCAAAAGAAATCTGTGATTTCAGTGGGATTTGTCTGGTTATATAAAGGTTAATAATAAATAATAATTAAGTCTAAATGCTGCTTTATTGTTGGTTCAATCCTGAAGCTGTAGCCCATCCAGTACTCTGAACACCTGCTGTTTTATAAAGTATAGCAACATTTCTCACAACAATGCACACCTGAGTCTCATGCTGGCTGAGTTTGAAGTAATAAAATGAATATCAAAAAAAGATTCTCAGAAAGAGGTTTCTCAAAGAAAGCAGAAAGTTGTTTTGCAGCCTGAGTCAGCTGCGTGCTCTTCCTGGTTTAAAGTAACTGTGGTGTCAGTGGTTTGAGGGAAAGAGCTTAAGTCTGCTTTCCTCAGCTAAGCCTCATATAAGAGGTTAGAAGACATCATGTGATTTTTATTTTTATTTTTATTTTTTTTTGCACAGTTGTCTTGCGTGAACAAAAAGGTAAATTACCAACACATTTTTGTCTTGTTTTCTTATTCTTATTGTAATCGTCCATTTCTTTTCTCTTTCAAATACAGCCTGGGGAAATTGGTTGCCTCACAAGACACAATTACTGGGGTTTTAATTTTTGCATTTGTTTATTGTTCCTTAAAGACAAAACAAAAAAATTTAATTAAAATGTAGGAATATGCAGGTGGCTTGGTTGGTAGATCTGCCGCCTCTCAGCGAGAAAGTTGCCAGTTCAAATCCTGCCTGGGGGGGGCCTTTCTGGGTGGAGTTTGCATGTTCTCTCTGTGCATGTGTCAGTTTTCTCCAGGTACTCCAGTTTCCTCCCACAGATCAGAAACATGTTAGACTGATTGGCAACTCTAAATTGTCTCTAGGTGTGAGTGAGAGAGTGAATGGTTGTTTGTCTTTTTTGTCCCTGTGTCCCTGTGATGGACTGTCCAGGGTGTTCCCGCCTCTCACACAGTGACTACTGGACATGGGCACCAGTGACCCTCTTGACCAAAAAGAAAGAAGCAGGTAAAGATGATGGATGGATGGATGGATGGATGGATGGATGGATGGAAGTGGTCTCAAAGGTTTAGCATAAATGGTTCTAGACAATATGTATTCCTTCAATGAATGCCAATCATTTAATTTCATAGTAATTGTATGCTTTCTATACATTCCCATAATCCATTCTGTCTCATCTAGTGCTGCAGTCACACTTCAGTCCTAGAAGCAGAAGACAGATGTCCCGTTGAACCTGTGAGTCACATGCTTTTAGCTCCCTTGTAGCAAGTGGAAAGAAATCCTATGATCATTTTTCTGATTTCAGTCAACACAGAAGTGTGTGTAAGAATGCTAGTAAGGCAGTTATGCTGCATGGCCACTTTTGTCTGACAGCACATCTTTCCCACCACCCCCACCCTCTCTCCTCCAGCTCCTTTTCCCCTCTGAGAGTCCATAGCAGTGTCATCCATCTCTTAATAATATACAACCGCACATTTGAAAGAATTTACTACTGTTCTTTATCAAGCCATGCACTTTGTTCTGCTCGCACTGTGGCCACAGCGGTCCCATCAATCATAAATCATTTATGAATGAGATCACTGCACCGCAAAAGTCGCCTCCCCCGCTGTGCCTCCCCATTTCCCTCACTGTCCACACATGGCTCCATAAACTCACCGCCATGTAGCAGAAAGTAAATCAGCACTGACAGCGTCACAGTAGCCTACGTCATACTGCAGGAAGTGCAACCCGAAGGCTAATGTATGTGGAATTATATTTACTGGCTTTAACATCTCCACCTTCCTTCATCTTGGAGTCTTCATGTTGCTCGTTGTCTCATCCCCATCTAACTTCAATGTTAAGTGTTAACTCTGAAGGTTTGATCAGATTTTATATTCCCAGGCTACTTCCATACCTAAAGCCAATAAAGCTCCAGGGTTAACTGCAAAGATGACCTCCAGTCATGTCCACGGCTCCATATTTAGGTCAGTCAAAACAAGGCTTTCAGCCCACTCTCACATGTTCTGACTGGAGCCTGTATACATTACTGCTCAGACTCAGACTCACGCAGAAGCTTTTCATTAAACAGAACATTATCCACACAAGAACCAGCTTGTGTTTGGTGGTTTGTCTGTTCAGATAGAAAGATGGCGTTTCTGCAGGACGCAGTTCAAAGTAAGTCTTTAAAACATGGTCATGCTGAAAGAAGGAGTTATTTGTACTTTGTGCTGATTAAAATCCATTTACATCAACAATCCTGCCCCACTATAAAGCCTGCCAGGGGAATTTAGCTCAACAAAGATGACCCACGTGTATTAATATTATTGTAGACAATGAGACTTTTGCACGGGTTGGAAATAAAAGAAATAATGAGGAAGTAAAAGGATACACAGAGTATGGGTAATTATATTTTTTAAATGAGGAATCATCCTCTGGATTCACCATTTAGCAACACAGAGTTGAGAAAATTACATTATTATCGCGCCATGCATGATAGATTAAAAATCATAATAAAGTGCAGTCATTAGTTACACAAAAGTCTTAATAATGAACTTACAGATGATAAATAATGGATGGAGTTTAAGTTGTTCCAGTGTTGGGGATTGTTTACCATGATGTTCTGAAAATGTGCTCTACTGTAAATCACACCATAGAAGAAATTACAAAGTGTTAAATTATAGCAACAAAACCGTATTTTGGGGGAATAATTCAATGCACATCAGTTAAGTTGGTGGCACTTTGCAACTACACATGTATGATAACATGATAACAGCACTGAGGGCTACTCACATGTGAGGCGCTTGTTGTGGTTTGTCGACCCAGTAGACGACATGATCCAGTGATGTTGGACCGGCTGAAGAGCGTTTACCTTTGACTCTGTGTGGATTTCTCTTGTCCCCTCCTGTCAAGGCTCCAGGACAGAATGCAAACTGTGTGTGTGTGTGTGTGTGTGTGTGTGTGTGCAGTGGATGGTCATCTAGTCATCGCCATTCTTGACTCACACCTTTTATTTGTCTGCCCTCTTCTCTTTCTTCTTCTCTGCTTTTTTGCTGCGTTCGCTGACTCCCTCTCCCTCTCTCTGATTTGCTGTGTTTTGTTCCCCCGGGTTTTCCCTCTCACTGCTTCACACTTTCATCTCAGCTGACTCTTCATGTCTCACTCACACACACACACACACACACACACAGGCTGCCCCTCGCTCTGTCAGACTGGCTAAGTAGGTTTGTTGTGATAAGTTGTGCAGTTCAAGTGTGTGTGTGTGGAGAGGATGAGTGTTAGGGCTTTGTGGTCTGTACCAACTGGTGACCGCAGGGGGTCAGCAGGATCAGAAAGAGCGTTTTACATAATCTGGAGTATACCATCTCTGGTTTACTTAGCTTTTCTACTTGTTAATCCACTTTGTTGTCAACTGAAATTAATCTGTGATAATAATTATTTGTAGTGATTGATTGGTCAATAGGAAGAAATTAATCAAGAAAACTCTTCATATTTACTGTTCTTGGGGCAGCTGTGGTTGAGTGGTTCGAGCAGTCGTCCTCCAGTGTGAGAGTTGGGGGTTCAATTCCACCAGCAGCCACATGATTAAGCGTCCCTGGGCAAGACACTGAACCCCACATTGCCTCTGATGTGTGTTCCATCAGTGTCTGAATGTGATAAAGCACTGATTAGTCTTTGTATAGATCTAGTAGAGTGCTGTATGAATGAGTGAGGATCCACAACTTCTCCTCCTCCACCATAACCCTCAGCACTGGCTCTCCTCAAGGATGTGTGTTGAGCCCTC
>JARVLU010000103.1:9266555-9280241 GCA_031762415.1 Simpsonichthys santanae | reverse complement strand
CTAGATAGCAGCTCTCTGCTCCACACAGAGGGCTGTGGTAGCTCGGTGGTCTGTGGTTGTGTCAGGAAGGGCATCAGGCGTATAAACAGTTGCCAAGTCTTGGTGCGACTAGTTCGCTGTGGCAACCCCTGACAAAGGGAGAAGCAGAAAGAAGAAGAAGAAGAAGTTTGTAACACTTCCTTTAGACACTTCTTAGCTCAGGTTATAACTCAGTAGTTGTGTAGTTTCTGTAAGCAGGAGAGCAGCATGTTTTCTCCATGTTTATATCAAGAAAAAAATTAAAAGTGCAGTTGCAAAGATGACAAAATGAGTCATGGTCTCACAACTATGAATTAATGACACCTAGTTCAAGTTCAAGACTCTTTATTATCCCCAAGGGGCAGTTAGTTTCACAGTCAGCAGGCACACAAAACATCCATACTAGACAAGACATAAAGACATTAAAATAACATAAATCATAGTTCATTGATAAGCATGATCACTACTGGGATGAATGGGTTCAGTCTGTTCGTTCTACATCTGGGCAGCAAACATCTGCGTCCAGATGGAAGCAACATGAACTCACCATGGAATGGTGATCAGGATCTGCCAGAATCAGCTTGGCCTTGTTCACTGACCTCTCCTTGTGTAGGTCAGTGAGTTTCTGTAGATCAGTGAGGTTCTGTAGATCAGTGAGGTTCTGTAGGTCAGTGAGGGTCTGTAGGTCAGTGAGGTTCTGTAGGTCAGTGAGGGTCTGTAGATGAGTGAGGTTCTGTAGGTCAGTGAGGTTCTGTGGATCAGTGAGGGTCTGCGTATCAGTGAGGTTCTGTTGATCAGTGAGGTTCTGTAGGTCAGTGAGGTTCTGTATGTCAGTGAGGTTCTATTGATCAGTGAGGTTCTGTAGGTCAGTAAGATTCTGTAGGTCAGTGATGTTCTGTGGATCAATGAGGGTCTGTAGGTCAGTGAGGTTCTGTTGATCAGTGGAGGTCTGTGGATCAGTGAGGTTATGTTGATCAGTGGGGTTCTGTAGGTCAGTGAGGTTCTGTGGATCAGTGAGGGTCTGTAGGTCAGTGAGGTTCTGTTGATCAGTGAAGGTCTGGGGATCAGTGAGGTTCTGTTGATCAGTGAGGTTCTGTAGGTCAGTGAGGTTCTGTGGATCAGTGAGGGTCTGTGGATCAGTGAGGTTCTGTGGATCAGTGAAGTTCTGTAGGTCAGTGAGGTTCTGTAGATCAGTGAGGTTCTGTGGATCAGTGAGGTTCTGTAGGTCAGTGAGGTTCTGTGGATCAGTGAGGGTCTGTGGATCAGTGAGGTTCTGTTGATCAGTGAGGTTCTGTAGGTCAGTGAGGTTCTGTATGTCAGTGAGGTTCTGTTGATCAGTGAGGTTCTGTAGGTCAGTGAGGTTCTGTGGGTCAGTGAGGTTCTGTGGATCAATGAGGGTCTGTAGGTCAGTGAGGTTCTGTTGATCAGTGGGGTTCTGTAGGTCAGTGAGGTTCTGTAAGTCAGAGAGGTTCTGTGGATCAGTGAGGGTCTGTAGGTCAGTGAGGTTCTGTTGATCATTCATTCAACCTTTATTTAGGCAGGTTAATCTCATTGAGCCTCGAGGACTCATGTACAAGAAAGACCTGGCTACAAACTAAGGATGATGACAACAACAGCAATAGAATACAAACTAAGGATGATGACAACAACAACAATACAGCAAAAGTTTTTCCTTGAACAATCAACAATAGACAATCATAAAAGAGAAGTACAGAATTTTTTTTTTTTTTCAAACAAGTTAAATCAAAGATGTCAAAAGTTGCTAAAACAGACAGATTATGAGGCAGATGTAGAAAATCAGGAACAGGAATATTGATTATCAACATTAGCCTTCCCCTCCCAATATTGGTATCAGCCAAAATTTCTGTATCAGCCAGGCTCTAGTGCTTTATGAATAAAGCTAACATTTTATGTTTGAACAGGAATGATGTATTGCAAATATGTGTGTAGCATGTGTAAAAAAACTAATTTTTGTCATAAAAGTCAAATTTTGTATGCTTAAAACGATTTTAACTGTGAGTCAACCTGCTCTCTTCATTCAGACCTTTATTGTGTCCTAATAAATGCTCTAGAGAACATATCTGACACATCCAACAAAGTTAAGTCAGGTCCTTTAGACTTTTTTTTTTTTTTTTAATCGTTGAAACGTTTCGTCCTTCATCCAAAGTTCATTGAGCATGAACTTCATTGTTTTGAACCACTTTGGTTATGGCTGCCTCAGAAGACTGGACAGGGGAGAGAACAGGCTCCAGAAACTATCTTATCTCCATCAAACTGGTTGGTCTGCTATGTGAGTGTGCTGCTTGTGGGACTGTGTTTGTTGTGGCTCCTCAGACTGATGAAGTCCTTTGGATGAAGGACAAAACATCTCAACAAAACAACAACAACAACAACAACAAAAAAAACTGTCCAGATGACCTGACTGACCTTCGTTGGACTTTTTGCTTGGATTATTGAGCATGAACTTTGTTATATACAGTACATGTTTTGCTGTAAAGAAACCTTTACAAAGCAGCAGGAGCTCAGACTACATTACATTCTCACTCAGAAAGATGGGGGCCGAGCGGTGTGTGTATGTGTGTGCGTGCATGCGTATGTGTGTGTTTGGAGTTAGGGGGAGAGTGTTCAAGGATAGCAAGCTGTAGATCAAACCAATGTAGAGAGAGTAGGGTTAGTGTCATAAACCAACAACAAAAATGGATATTTTCTGCCTCCATAATGAACACAAGTGCTTAAAAGTGATACTTTACTTTAAAAATAATTTTGTGTTTACAAAGATTTATTTAGGGAAACCACTGTATTTTCTGAAAATAGAGTCATGTGGACCGTCTGTCCTTTTCCACCTATGGTAACAATGATGCTACATGCGGGAGAGTGAGGGGCTAATTGCCACTTGGCATCATGGACTCTTGCAGGTCCTGACTCCCTCTTCTCCCTCTCTAATTAGAGGCTTCTAACAGGCAATTACATCGCACTTCATCTGCAAGAGGCCGTTCCATTCTAACCACTAATGTCACAGAAAAGTCATCCCCAGATCATGGGAGGAGGGTAAAACATAAAATAAAATTGGATTTATGGTTCCATTTGTTTACTGTAGTTAAAATGAACTTGGTGAATTTTATAAAATAAATGATTTGTTGTAATTCCTCATCTACTTCACTTTTTAATCAGAGGGAATCTGATTTTTTTTAGGTCGATGGGGACATCTACTGGTGAACATTTTGTATTACACTGAAGAAACTGCAGATATATGTGCAGTTTCCTGCAAAAATCAGTTTGATGCAACTTAGAAAAGATTAAGGGAAAGTAAGTCAGTATCACTCTTATCCCTCAGATTAATTAAAATGTTGACTGGTGATTGATTAGAGAAGGATTTAATTAACTGAGAGACAAACTGAAAGGAAATTTTGATTACAAGAAATTCAAATTTCTATTTGTCCCAGGTTCAATTCATTCAGGTGAACAAAAGGGGATTTCCAGTGACTCTTCCTGGTGCGTGTGTGTGTGTGTGTGCGTGCGTGCGTGCGTGCGTGCCTGCCTGCGTGCGTGTGTGTGTGTTGCTCTTTCAGTTTTATCAGGGCTGGCTTCCTTTGTGAAACTGCGTTGTCTCAGTTTTCTGCAGCATAGCCTCTGATGTGGTTTGTGAGTCATACTGTGGTAAATATACACATTTGTGCACGCTCACAGACAGAATCACAAGCGCATGTGTTCACTCTCTCACACATACACACACAGGTTTGTATTGCTATCTTTACGTGGACTTTGCATTGACTTTCATTCATTTTTCATTAATTATAGCCTAACCCTTACCCTGAACCTAACCATTATAACACTAAAGTGAACCCTAACCCACCAATGACATTTTAGCCTTATGGGGGCCGGGCTTTGGTTCTCACAGTATGTGTTGAAAAGTGGTCCTCACAAAGAAACATAAACAAACACATACACATCATTCCTGATCAGTAGTTAGTGCTCATTTTGCATCCATTGTAAATTTTTGCTGAGGCTTTCAGAGCGCTGACACAAACTGCTGGCTTTTCCCGGCTGAATGACACAAAGCTGAGCCTGCGAGGCAGAAGTTCACGTCTTTACAGCTGCACCAGACGTACAGTCAGAGCCCTCCAAGTTTATTAAAAATATCACTTTGTGTTGCGTGGGGATATTCTGGTGGGGGTCGCCATGGCAACAGACAACCAAGTGCCATGCGCTCAAACGTGCACACCTGCCTGTTAGTGTTTCAGCTTGTGCCTCCAAGCTTCCCTGTTACACACTATCTACAGGCAGGACGACGACACAACATTTTTCTCTCCCTTCAGAGAAAAGGAACTCGCGGCTCTGCCAAGGTGTTAATTAGCCATTGTGAGAATAAAAAGTTGTCAGGAGTGTGTTTGCTTCAATGCGAGTTGTGCAAAACAGATTTTTGCCTTTGTGGATTATTACAGAGTGTAATGTAGTGCAGGGAAGCAGCAGTTTGTGATTAAAAACACTATATTCTGTTTGTCCTAGCCGGCAGGGCATCTGAAACATGCACCTGATGTCATGAAAACTTCCTGATGGTTGTGAACTCATTGTTGTTCAAACCTCAATCATGTGTTCTGCCCAATAATATAAAGTGAAAAATTAACTAATTTAACATCAAACAATAACAGTTTTATTTACGAATGTACGATGTTATCAGCATGGTATTAGTATCGGCCAATATTAGCGATAAAGTTAAATATCGAACATCGGCCATGCCATCAAAATAACTCACTGATATAAAACGCTTCTGTTTTAAGTTAATTTTTAATTTAAAAACTGTCAAGTATATCTATTAATGCACTACTATTTATGCACTTGTCGCTTGTGAACGAGTTGAGTTTAGATGTGTGAAAATGTACAAATTTACACTGTTTGAGTGTTGTCATTGTGTTAGAGAGAGTAAATGTCATGAATAAATTTGAGATCAAACATAATTCAAGTTGAAGTGTTGCATCATTTTCACCCCCTTTTTGGCATCTGCATTTGGCAGCAGGTCAAATTGACATAGACCATGCAGAATAATGTAGTATTTTAATTCCACAGCAGAAAAACTATGTAGTTTATGTAAGTAGGTGTATAGGGAAAAAATATCGATATTGGTATCGGTTATCGACCAAATAAGTTTTAACATGTTGGCATATTGGATATCAGCCAAAAATCTACTATCGTACGTCCCTAGTTTTATTGACTGTAATGTAAATGTCTCTGTAAAGCTGTGAATGTTTGGGGGTTAATTTTGGGCTAACATGGTGATGATGTGTGATGCCAGTTTTGCAAAGCAGTGCAGTGTTTTTCTGCGTCTAAATGAGATCTTGTGACTCATGTGGAGAAAACAACAACCTGAACTGAGTGACTGACAGCACCATTTTGACTCGTTAGCGCTGATATGCAATGACAGCCACTCAGTATTTGACTGCTGGATGAAAGAGCTAACTGCCCCCCAAAAATATGTTGGATGATTTCATAATGTAAAGGATTGCTGTATTTTGTCCCCACCCACCCCCACCCCTCTTTAGAAAACTGTCAGATTTATTTAAATTTAGCATGAAAAAGTTGTCAACGTGTCACTTTTTAAAAACGATTTCTGGGTCAGATTATCTCCCGGAGGCCGGTGTGCATAATTGTTCATGTTTGAAGATGAACTGTAATTTGCATAAATATAATGGCAGAGCACTCGTCTACATGCATGTTCGCGTGCGTGTGAACGTATGGATGAGTGTGTGCGTCACACCACTATGCAGCTCCCCAGTCTTAGAGTTTTGACGCCCAGTCTTTCAGCTTCTCTACAGCAAACTGAACCCAGTGAACCTACTGCTGTTTATACTCTCCCACTCCTCCTGCTCGCTCCGTCTCTATTTATCTCTCTCGCACACTCTTCATGCTCGTCTATTCTCCCTCCGTCCCTGTTGCGTTCTCCCTGCAGCTTCCTACCGTAATGTCTCACGCACTCTTTCTCTCTTGTGTTGTCAGTCCTTTCTCTCACAAACCTTCATCCATCGCTCTTCAGAACTCTTTGTATTCACTGCTGCTGAACTAAAACAAGTTTTAATTCAGCCGTTCAGACAAACGATCAGTTCTCTTTTTAACATGCAGGACCAGACAAAGAGACAGACAGGCAAAGAGAGGACCGAGAGATAAAAAAAAATAGTTTTATTGAAGCATTACCGGTCCTCTTACCATGGACTAGAAGGTAGACTCATCCCCTCTTTTAACGATCTCTCCAGTTCTGTCCTCCTCCTCCACATCCTCATCATCTTGATGCCATCATCACTGTCATCATCGCTGCTCTTCCAAGAACCAACATGCAATCACTCCATCAGGTTGCTTGAAGTCGAGCAGCTGCCGTGTCATCTGATGCCCACACCGAGCCCCTTCTGTCCACCAAAACTTTCTCTGTCAGCACACTGGTGGTAATGTGGCTCTGTTTTTGTGCATGTGTGTGTCAGCAAGTGCATTTTGCCCCCAATGAATGAGGATATGGGTGCTGGGCATCTGCCTGGGTGTGTCAGCTCTTCCAGTATTTTGATCTGGTTGATGTCACTTTAATAATGTGAACTCACTGGAGTTCCAGATTGCTTAACTTGAACACTCTGGCTCATTGTGGAACTGAAATATGCTATTAATAATCCCGGCTGTGTGTGAGTGTGTGAGTGTGAGTTGGACGTAGTTTCAAAGTCCACTGAGCTGTGTAGAGGAGGTGAGCATCGCATGGCGCACACCTCAAAAGAGCTCATCTCACTGTGCCAAAGAACACTTTGTCTCAGGGATTGTGGGTATTTGAGCATGTCCAAAATGTGGTGTTTAAATGTGTGAAGACTGTGAGCTTTGCTATGGGAGTTATATGCATTTACATCTTTTGAGATTCATTTACAGCAACCCCATTGTTTCACGAGCTACATTTCAGTCAAGTTATAAAAAGTTGCACATTTCGTGTTCCTGTTGGTTTTGGATGATGCTGTTTGTTGGATTAATTTACATTCTTCACACCGTAACCTCTTTATTGTTTTTGCCCCTGAGGCAGAATGGCTTTCTTGGCAGCATATAGTTTTGGCCTTTGTGGGGAACTTCTTTACAGATAAACTGTAAACAGCTAGTCAGGCACCAAACCAGCAGAGAGGAAAAAAACATCTCCTCTCTGTATCTCATTCATTATTCACAGGCAGCAAATTAAGTTGGTACAGTGGGAGCAATCAATTATAAATGAGATAAGGTAGGAGGGAAGGAGACGAATGGACGAAGGAGGCAGAATGAGGCCTACAGTAACTTGCATGCAGCAGAGCTTTAGCATGCATTTGAACATCACAGTGGCAACCTGCAGATACAGAGCTCCTCAGATATTGGACTCTGAGGGCTGGCAGTTCTGTGGTGAAAGACTTAACCAAACCAGTGTCTGTGCACCTTTTACACCACACCAGTAGCATTCATCTGGCAATGGCTCAAAGTTTTTTGGCTCACTTGTGTGTGCACTTGTGCTTTCCTATAGCTCACTGCACTATCAGAGTCATAGTGAAACTGCATTTGGGCTTTTCACAAATGTTGAGCAACAGTCATAGCGTCCTCTCAGTAGGTTACAGCCTGCTTCGAAACTAGGAAAATTGGTTGAGATGTAGCATTTAAGAAACAACCCTTACTCCTCGGTCTCTTCTGTGTCTGAGTCACACAGGCCTTCTGTTTGTCCTCTGTTTCTGCACTGCACTATATATATATACGTTACACAGACCAGCCACAGATTTTCTGGGACATAAAAGTGTTGAGATTCTAGGAATTATAAATAACACAAACATTATTGGGTGGAAATATTCTTGTCTTTTTCTCCTTTTTCTAAAAATTGTTTATTAATATCTTTTAACATTTTCTGACCAAAGTGTTGCTTGAATCAATCTTATTTCTCACATTAAATACTTCACTCTTGTTGAGACTATTAAGATGAATTTGACTGCATATTAAATGTGTGGGACTTTCCTGGACAGTCAAACAACCTATCACCTTCAGTCGATGTTTATTTTCATCTGTGCCATTTAGCCATAACAGTTTCATAACTCCAACCTGTCACAAATAGACATTTATATTTACTGTGGGGCTGTCCCGTAGAATTGTAGCCGGATAAATGCACACATGCATTGTGCAAATTTGGAATTACATTTAAACAGAGATGCCACTACTCTGTGTTTTTGTGTTTGCTCCACAGCTGTCCATGGTTTTTACATACAGCTGTTTTCAAAGAGGCTCCACTGTTGTGATTGGAAAGTCTCAAGTGTGAAGCTTCTCTCTCCATCACCTCTCTACTTGTTAAATGTCAGATATTAGCTCCTGGAAACCACTCTGTTTGTGCCGTCTGTATTTGGTGTTTGTGTCCTAGCGCTCGTGCATGTGTGTGTGTGTGTGTGGGCAGAGAGGCTGTTTGATGTGAGTCAGATCCAGACCCAGGCTGGTTTCTCTCACATGTGTGTGGGACGCATCCAGATGGCTCTGCAGGACTGCATAAATGTCACTTTGATAATGAGACAACACGGCCCGGTTGCAGTACAGGTAGCACCGTACAGGAGCGTTTTCATGGAAAGAGCAGGCGACATGGGGAGGTGAGCAAACAAGTACAATTAAGGAGGCGTTATTGCAAATATTGCATGCACCAGTCACAACATATACATAAATAGTAAAAATAAACTCCACCCTTGACTCATGCAGGACCTATAGCATCTTAATCAACAACTTCAGCATGAAAATGTGACTTGTGATTCGTGCACGGACGCGCGCAAAATGACAACTTCACCTCCTTCCCCCTCCAGTCCTCAGGGGTCACCACAGGTCGCCACGCAGTTGCCATGGGAACAGGAAACAAGGAGGAAAATTCTCCCGAGCCCCGAACAGTGATACCTTGTGCCGTCTCCGTCAGACTTGGCTGAGTTGCACATCAAGTGCGAAAGCAGGAGTGAGAAGTTGTTGTTTATTTAATTTTCTTACGAGTCACAAGCGTGGCCCGTCAACCTCGCTCTTCTTCACACTCTCCCTTTCTGTCTCATCTCTATCTCTCCTTGCATTAAAAAAAAAAAAAAACATTTTCACACGTACCCTTGTGGACATTTGCTCACACATATTTTCATTGTCTGCATCACTCCACCCAGCCGTTCTCTCACACATTTATATGCCTGCCACTTTGAACAGCAGAGCACAGGTGCAGTCTTGTCTGCGTGCGAAAGTGAGACATTATTTGTTATTCCTGTTCTCCAACTGCTGTGACCCAAAGAAACCATCACAGCTTCATTGTCAACCCTACAGCAGCTCAGTCAGCCTCATAAGATTACTGCAGCTGTTTGTCTGACACACACACACACACACACACACAGTCTTTTTACATGGGCACATACACTAATCCGTTAACAGTATCATGATCCAAGGCTTGTGACATGTGTGTTTGCATGTGTGGAGCGGATGGTGCTGCCACTGTTTCAAACACCGTCTGATTCTGGCAGCAAATTTCCTCTGAGGTGATCCGTTATAGTGACAGGGCAGCAAGTATTTTTAGCCAAAGAGAGAGGACAAATAATGAGGAAGAGCAGGCAAAGTGAGACAACAAGGGGACGAAGAGGAAGGAGACAGTGGGAGGAAAGTGAGAAAGATAAAGGAGCAACGAGAGGAACTAAATCTGAGGGTAAACCAAAACCACCTGGATGTTGCTGACTTGCTCCTCCTGTTTTTAGAGCACAGATGCATCACTTGAATACCCACCCAGAGCTCGGTGTGCCGCACGTTCAAAACGTGTGCCAGTTTGTGTACGCTGCTGGAAATTGAACAGTACTGGTTTATTATATCTCGGCTCGTGTTTCGTAGTTTAGCTGAACGTGTGTTTTGGAGCCTCTGCTTCTGTTTGTCCACAGCTCGGGCCAGTACCGGCGGTGGCAGGAAACTTGTGTTAAAATAAAAATAGAGAAGAGGAAGAAATGAAGCAGGCTCAGCATTGAGATCAGGATTAAGAACGAATGCATGTCACCCGCCACATTTCAGCCCTGAGGTTTAAAGTAAGACCATTTATGATGAGAAATGGCAGAGATGTAGCAGTTATCGCTAACTTTGTAAAACAGGTTATGCATGAGCTCATGTAATATTGACAGATGTGTCAGAGTAGGTGTTGGGGATGACTCTCGCCTACCAACACCAAATTTTAGCTGAATATTTGTACTTTGTAAAATTATCTAAGTTATAGTCATTGTTGTGTTTGCTAGTGTTGTTCATTTTGTATTCAGTTCATTCAGTTTATTTAAAGTTGTCCCTTGCTACTTCACAGTTCGACTTTCACGGACTCGCTCTTTCGCGGTTTTTCAAAGTAAGATTGTACACAAGAAAAAAATTTGTACACGACACGATTTTCAACTTTAATTTTATTCATGTGATTGGGACACTGGGATACTGTACAGTAAACGTTAATGAAAAAAATAGTTCTGATAGGTGCCACCATTTTGTAGTTTTCGCTCAATAAGCCTACACTGTATCACCACTCAAAATGACTACATTTCCCAGAAGCCAACAGTGCCCCACCCAGAAGCCCGTTGCCTTCTGCTGAAATGGAGGGAAAGTTTATATCCAATCCGAAAAGTTTGGTCCTTATTCACACAGTGACTTCGGTGCCCAGCAGATGCAGAAAGCTACATAGAACCGACCGGGAACTGGACCAGAACCAGACCTCCAGACTCATTGGTGAATCTGAGTGCTGCCCGCCAGCCCACGAGGCCTAACGAGTGGGGAGGCGCCACCCAGATGTCTGGCATTCTCTCTGGAGCTCATCGGGACTTTTTTCATCTGGATTTGGGCTCGATCTGGACCACACTGGCCATTCGAAGGTCCGGTTCCCTCCAAAAGTGTTTTGGTGCTCAAGGGCTGCAGAGAGCTAACCAGAACCAGCAGGGTAGGTCTGCTGGACTGGAACCCAGCCACTGTTTCTGCAGAGCTGGTGAGTTAAACTTTGCAGTACTGCACAGTACATACAAGTATGTTGTTAAAATGATGTAGGTTTAAGAGTTTAGAACATTGCAAGAATGCGGGAAGGGTTTCTAAAGCCGTAAAATATATAAAAATACTAAAATAAATATAACGTCCCTACTTGCTAGTTTTTCACTTATTGCGGGGGATGTGGGTTCCAGAACATAACCCCTGCGATAAATGAGGGACTACTGCATATAGCACCAAATCACAACAGAAGTCCTGTCAGGGCACTGCACAGAAACATTCTCATACATCAAGTCAATTAATAATGTTATTTATCTAGGGAGCCAGCAAACTGCTTTGAGTCCACACTTTGTCACAGTCTCTGATCCTAAGCAAGCACAGAGGCAACAGTGGAAAGGAAAAACTCCCTCATGAGGGAGAAACCTTTAAGCGAACAAGGCTCAGGACAAGCGGCCATCTGCTTTGATCGGCTGGGCCCGAGAGTCCAGTTGCATTGAGTCCAAAAGTTAACCAGTTGTAGATGTACATCCAGTAATTACATTCTGAGTTTGAGTGAAATCCATTGACTGGTCCATGTGATGTATTTTGCTAACAATACAAACAAACCAACAAACAGCACGCGTACTGACAAGGGAAAAGACATCATTTTACCTTTTACAAAGCAGTAACTACCGTACTGTAAATAAATGACACAGAAAAGTAGACAGTAAGATATAATTACACAGCATACAGCTACTGTGTGTCATATTGGATATTAGGAGGTGCAGAAAAGACAAATTTCAAACAAGCCTTGCATCTGACGTTAAAAATATTCTAAGCTTTAGGAGCGCTGCTGTAAAATTAAACTCCAGGTAAACAGACAGAAAGTTGTCAAAGATCCTGGTATACATGAGGCAACACAAGCCTGTGGGGAATCTGTGATATAAGCCAACCCTCTAGCTGTTGAGCTCTGTGTACAGCTAAAAGCACATCGAGTGGCGTTTTTCTTTCACTTTGAACACAGTCATGTTGCAAAGTTTTGGAAAAGCTCAAATGATCTTTTTAGGAGGACCATTCAATGTGCAATACAAACAATTAGTGTTGAACAAGGGTTGACTGAACCTGGGAAATGTGTCTGTAATGAATACATGCAGCCTTTGTTCACATTCAGGCGGAAACAGGTTAACGTTTGACACATTAAAGATGCAAAAACAGGGTGAGACGGGATGTAAAAGGAGGATTTATTGAATTAACTGCCAAGCTAAATCAAAGCAACAACTAAGGACAAATGATTCATCCTCCACGTCTCTGGACCACAGAACAAAACTGGAGTACTTGATGATGATGCAGGTGCAAGAATACCTTAATGCAAATATGGATAAATAAAATTGTACAGTTTTTGCTTTGAGGAACAAACATGGAGTTTTATAGTGTAACTAAAAGGACAAAAACAAAAGCAGACTTCTTCTTTTTACTTCTTTTTTTTTTCTCAATGGAGTAACAAGAACAAAACTTGGGAGTTTTTATGGTTTACTTGTCTTGCAAAGCAGGCAGCTTTTGACTTGACCTCAACGTGGTGGGTACAATATTTCAAAGTGAGCAGAGTGGTGGTCGGTACATTCTGGTTTTCTACACACACACAAACACACACACATGCCGAGAGGCCTCCACGTAGCACAATGTCCTCCTCTCACACACACAGATACACACTTTCTCTCTGACTGGTTTGTTCCCTGAGTCAGCACTCTGCCTCAGCTCCAGTTTCTGTATCCCGCTCCTCCTCTGCCTGCAGGACACTATGAGGACATCATTGTGTGTATGTGTGTTAGTGTGAGTGTCAAGGAATGTGTGTGTGTGTGTCCATTGTAAGAGGGGGCTACTGTTGGTGCATTTTCGTGGTCAGGTCCTCTCACTGTCTTATGCAATATGATATTTTTTCACTTTGCAAGTAACAAAGGGTATTTCTGTCAGCTCTACGGAACTGAGCCATAAAAGATGCTCCTCTGACTCTTCCAAAACACTCCCAGTGGGTTTTCATGTTGTTCTGAGTGTGAGCGTTGTGTGATCCTCTAGATACTACTAGTTCTGCTAACATGGCCCTAAAATAGCAAAGCGGAGAGGTGTGAAGTAAAAAAGGAAAGGACACTTTAGTAGAGGAGTAACTGACACGGGGTGAGTCACACACACACACACACACTCACACACACACATGGAGTGAGATCATCCAAGCACACACAGGCATAAAGAATACGGAACATGTGTAACCCACTCACACAGTTGTGAACTTGTCAGTGAATCACAGGTTTATGTGTCACTGCCATGTGATGCGCTCGGTTTCATTCAGTTTGTTACAACAACATACAGTCAAAGTTTTCTCCATCTTTAGTATGACGTGCTGCCGTGGGTTTATAAATGCAGGCACCTTGTTTGGCTCTTCGGGCCTGCACACAGAAACAGGAGTATGGCGACCTGCTAAATTTCCTGAAGACCCTTCATTTCAGGGTCGACGGGGTCATGTTTTGGTGCTGACGCACCTGCTGTGTTTTATCAAGTTGTCAGGCTGAGTTTAACTGCAGAGCACACCCACATCTGTGCTTTGCCTGTTTAGGTGTGATCACTTTTAAACACCTTGCATCATATTTTGATTATCCATACCTTTTTATTTTATCATTATTGTTCATATGTATACAGTATATAATTTTTTTTATTATGAAGTGTTGTAAATAG
>JARVLU010000103.1:9206407-9218907 GCA_031762415.1 Simpsonichthys santanae | reverse complement strand
ATCATCAATGACAAATGGACTGTGCTTATATAGCACCTTTCTATCTTATCAAGGCACTCAAAGCTCTTTACAGTCTGTGTCTCATTTACCCATTCGTAAAGCACTCTACTAGATCTATACAAATCTATTTAAACAAAACATTCTAAAGAGATTAATCAGTGCATTAGATCATATTCATACACCGACGGGACACACATCGGAGCAATGGGGGTTCAGTGTCTGCAGGGATACTTCAACATGTGACTGCTGGTGGAGTCAAACCCCCAACTCTTGCATTGGAGGACGACTGCTCTAATGGAGCAATGGAGCTAACATGAAAATATATAGAAATAGAGGTATAAAACATACTGAATGTTTTATTTTATAAGATGAATATGGAATAAAAATATGCATTTATAATGGATTTGTATGTGGTGGTTTTGACCCCTCATGAACACAGTAATGTTACTTTGAGATTACGGAAGTGTTTGAAAAAATTCTGACAAAATAATTGGACTTTTAGGTTTTGTTCCCAGGTGAAAATGAAATATACTCAAGTATATATTTAATAAGGTAAATGAATTTGCAAAATTCTTAGAAAATACATTCTAAATCTATTATTTTTGAACAACTTAAGTTCTACTTAGGTTGTACTACTGAAAAAATAATAATTTGTACTTGGTATGTACTAGTTTTTATGCTTGAATAATACATTTAGATTTTATTTTAACTGTATTTATGACTGTTAATAAAATTATTATATATTATAAATATATTATAAGTCTTTATTATCATTCCTAATTAGGAATGCTTGTGTTTACTGGCAGCACCAAAATACATAAATAAATAAAAACGCAGACAAAAAATAAAAACATGGCTGATTTTTCCCCATGAGGCCTCCTGTAGGTTAAAAAACAACCAGCCCCAAAACGCCACTCCTGAATATTTCATGGCAAAGAAATGAGCTGTCAGCTAGAAGAAGCTGCTGTGTCGTGTACGGTTTGTGGCACAACAGTTTGATTATAAATGTTTTTACTGCACGCTCAGGCCTCCTGCATTTTTCTTTTTTTTTTTTTTCAAACGTCTCCTTTGAACAAAGAGTGCTACGTGTTGTCACCGTCGAAGGCTGTTTGAGTTACAGAGCACGTTTCCTCGCACATCACCTCATTGTGCTTTACAATAAACTGCCTGTGTAGTCATTTAAAGATAGAGGAGAACCCACAGCCACTTCAAAGAGATCAACCACTGACACAGATAGGGAAGTTTCAGTTCACATTATGGAAACGACTGTGACAGACGGTCAGCCAGTGAGGGATGAAGCTTAAATCCAGGCAAATATTTGTGCAAGAGCGTGTCAGAAGTTGCATCACCACCATGTGTCTTTCTCCAAGCAGACACCAAACTTCTGCTTTGCATTTAGATTGAATAAAAGTTCTCAGCTCAGATCCTCCTTCTCGTTTTTCCTCGTAGTTTATTGTCGTAACAGTTCAGCAGTAAAACAAAAGTGGAGAAAGTGGAACAGCTTCGCCTCCTCTCAATAAATAGACCTTCTTTTTAAATATGGCAGAGATTGTGTTACAGCAGAGAAACCTGAACAATGTTTGAGCACACGAGAACAAACAGCTGTTTGTTGTTTTACAAAATGTTCCCCGTGCATGATGTCATCATGTCCTTGTGGCGTTCATTGAACTAGAAACAAATCGGGCAGCAATTCATACAGTGAAATAAAATACACAAATCCAAGTGACATCCCAGAAAATAAATACACTTGCTTTTTTGAATAAAAAATATTTACACAGTTTTAAACACTTAAAGAATAATGGCCTTTTTTAACCTTCTCCTCTTTCAGCCTTGTATCTCAAACATAATTAACTACAATAACGATGACAACCGTCAAAATAAAAGCTTGTGGACTGAATGGATGAGTATACAGTTCATGTTTTAAATATTGTGTACACACAGTAGAAAGCACAAACGGGTGTGTGTTTGTGTGTGCATGGGGTGAAAAGTCTAAAAGATGAACTGACAAGTATAGTTGTATGTTCACTCAGCTGTTTCATGCAGAACAATCAACAAAAGTCGTGTTTATTTTGAAAAAGAACGTTCTGGCTCGGTAAGAACATTCCTGAAATGGCTTGGTCAAATTCAAATAAATGTAACTTAAGTAGAAAAACTTTTTTTTTTTTTTACCAGTACTAATTTCCTAAACAAATACCTGCACTCATAGATCGGCAGCAGACGGTGTTAGTTTTCAAACAATATGGTAGTTCAGTTGGGTTGAAAGTTGGTGACTGATCATCTTATTCATTGGAGAGAGCTCTGGACGAGCTCAGTTTGGAGAAACAGAGATTGTTCTCTAACTGAAGTGACGAGTTAACAAAACAACTCTAATCTTAAAATTGAATGATGGTTTATGCAAATACTATTTTCTAAACTTTTACACCATTGTCTGCTTTCCATGGCGTGGTTATTCTGACATAAATATGATATTCATGTTGGAAGAGCCCCAAGGTTGCAAATGAAGTGCTACAGCTGGCTGCTACTGTCGCTATCTATGCTTGAAAATAACCATAGAATTCCATGCAAACAGTAGTCTCTCACTAATTTATGGTTCGACTTTTGTGGACTCACTCTTTCATGGTTTTTCCACGATTGTCATCTTTAACATTACATGATTGAGACGGTATGAGATAAAAAGTTAACAGAAAAAATAACTTTGGACAGGCGCCGCCATTTTGTAGTTTTCTTTCAATAAGCTGTAATGCCAGTCAAAAAAAGAACTACACTACCCATAAGCCAACAGTGCTTCTGGCCACTGCTTTCTGCCAAAATGCAGGGAAAGTTTTCATCTAATCTGAACCTGATTAAAAAGTTCAGTCCTTATTCATAGTGTCTTTGGTGCTCAGTGGATTCAGAGAGGCGTACAGAACTGACCGGGAATTGGACCATGACTACTTCCAGCGTCATCGGTCAATCTGAGAGCTGCTCGCTGGCCCAGGAAGGTTCTCAAAAGCATCTTGGTGCTCAACGGCTGCAGAGAACTGATCAGAACCGGACCAGAACTGGACCAAGGCTGGTGAGTCCCCATATAAAATTTTCGCAGTACTGTACAGTACATATACGTATGTTGTTAAAATTACATAGATTTAAGAGTTTAAAGCATTGCAAGAGTGTGGGAAGGATTAATAACTCCTTAAAATATATATAAATACTAAATTAAATGAACGTTCCTACTTAGCGGTTTTTCATGTTTTGTGGGTGGAACATGATTCCCACGATAATCGAGGGACTACTGTTTCATCCATTTTCTTCACCCACTTGTTACTTTCTGGGTCGTGGCCCATGCAGCTGGTTCTAATGTCCAGTTATAATATGTGCAAGAGGCAAGGGTCGCCCAATGTAAATAACTATGTACAGTACTGTAATTTAAAAATGATCACAGTACAGGGTATAAAGGTTTAAAAGCAGCACCCTCATTAATTATAAGTGTTTGAGTCATTTGAAGACAGCAGCAGTACACATTAGTTTAGACTACTCTTGATATATCTGTTAGCTCCTCGCTTTGGTCACACTTAAACTCTATTCCTCCAAACTGAGTTTGTGCAAAGATCTTGTTACAACAGGTATGACATGTTTTGGTCACACCCTTTCCTCAAAAGAGCTAAACCATCACTAGGCCTGTCACAATAACAAATTTTGCTGGGCAATTAATCGTCTCAGAAATTATTGCGATAAACGATAATATTGTTTGAAATTTAACAATAATTATTTGTCAAATTTTAGAAGAAATGTTGATTTGTTTGGAGTGTAGTACCTTTTTTGACCACCCGGTGGCAGTAAAAGATTGTTGAACCAAAGGATGGATAGTTGAATGCATGTCTTTAAGAAAAATGGGAGGGAGGCCCCTTGACGTGACATGGGCTGACATGGCATACACAGTGATTTGAGCTCTTTAACATAGCATTTTTCACACAAAGCTTTTAATAAAAAATCAGTAAACAAGTTCTCAGCTTCTTTTTGCAGAGAAAAACAACATTTTACAAATCAAATCAAATCAAAAACAACATTTTACACGAAGGCACGGGTTTCAACCATGAATTTTGGCGCTTCGATAAGATGGAAGTTTTTAGCTTAGCTCATAGCTTAGCTTCTCAGCTGAGCTGCTTTTAACGATACAAAAATGTGGTTTTGGATGGTTAAAACAGATTTTAAAGAGAAAAGAGAAAGGGCGGGGTCAGTGAAGAGCACCAGAGTTTAGCCTGTTTTCATCCAGTGTCTTCAGTAGAAAGAGAGACACGAAGAAATTATAAAACCGATAAATGAAAATGAATTCGATAATTTTCATTTATCATGTGATTAACTGATTATTTTTTATCGTGACAGGCCTAGCAACATAGATACTTATGACTAAAAGTAATCTCTAAATTCCAGAGCCACCCCTTTCCTTACATTTGAGCTGGTTCACTCTAACTCATAACTCGACAGGTATTTTGAAAAGACTATAAAGTGGAAACAATGGTCGTAGGTGGGCTCTGGTTTTATTGTCAAACCCCATGTGTCCCACACTGAGTTCACCAGTGAATTTGAAGAAATATAATGAAAATGGAGTTGGGTGGCCAGAGCGATACTATATTTGCTTAATACTTCCGATGATTCAACACAGTGCACAAAGTAAATTAGTCCTAAACATTTCTAAATAATTAGTTCTTTAATTCCAGGTTTGACCAAAAACTTTACCAAACTCAATTCTGTGTTTGCAGTTTGAAAGTTGCAAACGACTTGTTTGATAAAGTCAGACAGTCTTTCTGTGTTTGCCTCTCATTTCAAACATTTTTGAGGACCGTTTTTAATAAATGACTTGTAATCTCTGCTGTGTAGAATTAGCTCTCTACATTTGACACAGTTCCTTGGTGTTAAATGATTAACGGTAAAACTCTGGTCGTCACGCAGGAGGGATTTCTGTCATTTTGTACGCAAATAGCTGCAGTATGAGACAGATTTTCCAGGCAATACTTCTGTGCAACAAATCAAAGACTTCTAGCAGAGAGAGCTATGAGTTTTTCTTAGTTTGTATTAATTTGTGAGATTTTGGATCCTTACAAATCTGCAGGCCTATAAATGAGAAATACTGAAGCTGTTGGTTTTATGAAACCAGCTTTGTGCCCATGTTCTTTCAGAGGGCCTACAGAAACAGGGTGCCCCATCCTCAATCTTTAAATAGTGCCATCTAGATAGTGTATCTCAATCAGTGAGTTGAGAGCTTAAAGTGGGTCACAAGGCTGTTTGCTCCCATGCAACTAGTCAAATCCCAGTAGTTTATCAAGTTGACTTTCTTCAAAATAAGCTTCAAGCAGTCATTTTATCTGAGATGTTTAAGCTTCAGCCAGTCAACAAATCCCAAACACATATTTAACAGATTTAAATAAAACTCTTTAGTAATTTGTTGCACATGCAAACTAGAGAAATTGGATTTCCTGAAAAAATGCAGCTGCTTATTGCAGAAGAACGTGTTGAAAAACAGCTTAAATTACCTAAAAATAAAACATTCTGAAAAGTAGCTGAAATGAAGCTGAAATGGAAGAACAAGCCTAAATTAGCAGAAAAAAGCAGAAATAACACGTATTTGCTGAATTAGGTTTAACTACAGTAAGCAGAAATGAGCACAAAAATTAGGAAATTAGCTAAGAAAAAAGGCTGAAATTAACAAATAATTTCTGAAAAGTGGCTGAAAAGGCAGACAGAAGCTTAAACTACCAGAAGGAAGTGGAAAGGGCTGAAATGGCCTGAAAAATGTGCAATTAGCTGAAAAGCCTGAAAGGAACATAATAAGCTGAATTTAATAAAGTTGATTAGGCTGAACATGAAAAACTTGACTTTACCAAAAAATAGCCGAAATTAGCTAAAAAAAAAAATGCTAAAAAGCTAGCTGAAAAGGTAGACCAAGCTTAAATTAACAGAAGAAAGCAGAAAGAACACATTTTTGCCCAGTTATGCTGGGAAACAAAACAGAAGTAGCACAAAAAAGTGGAAATTATTTGGAAAACAGCTAAGATTAGGAAAAAAAAAAAGATGCTTAAATTACCAGAAAGAAGTGGAAAGAGCACATGTAGAATTAGCTGAAAAAGCTAGCAATAGCATAACAGATAAAATAAATAGCTGAAATAGCAGAAAAAGATGAAACTTGCATAAATAAGCTGAAAGGAGCATATTATGCTGAAATTAGCAGAAAGAAGTTAGAAGAAGTACATAAATGTTGTAGTTAGCAGAAAAATCCTAAAAGGGTCACAAGACAGCGGGAAAAAACCTGCTGAAAGTAGCTGAACAAAAGTCTAAATTTACACAATGAAGCTGAAAGAAGCTGAAGCAGAACAAAATGTGAAAGGAGCAGTAAAAGTTTGTAAACAGATCTAAAGATGTGAAGGATGTAAAATGAGCTCAATTCATTTTATATGAGGGAAAAATGGCAGAGAAGGCTAAATATTTCAAAAAGCTAAAGTTGCACCAATACCAAAAGTCATAGCATCCCTTCACATGAATGAGCTGAACGTTTTGATATATGATTTGTTGAAATAGCGCAACAATCATGGAATGAGAAAGATGAAGAAAGATGGATCACAATAGTGTGAATGCTTCATAAACATTCACACTATTAAAGCGAACCATCTGGCCAATGTATTCTCTTGTTTTTCAGAAGTCATTAAACGGTGAAGTGGTAAACCTTTGGCCTTGTGGATGTCACTGTGAATATCGCAACAGCCAAATGAGCTCACCAAATGTTGCAGCGGAGACGTTCACTGAGAAGTAAAGAGCTGGGGGAAGAGACGGCCATTACAAGGACCCTGAAGAGCTTTGTACTTTAAATGATTTCCAGTTCAGATAAATATTTCAAACTGCTTCATTTTTATTTTCTAAAGTCGTTTCCCTGAAGGTTTTGAGGGGAAATATTGTAATGTTTATGAAAGGGCACTGGTCTCTTTTTGTGATTATGTCACTTTCAAAGAGTTGAAGTGATGTGATTAAGTTCATTAGGCATTTTATGCACTGGCTCCCAATTAGCAGAACTTTCTGAACAAATTGGGGCTGTTCATAGAGGTCTCTTCTGGGGCAACAAAGAGCAATTTAGACCCAATTAAACGTTAGGGGTTGCAGGAATCTCAAGGCTTTAGTCTGTCTAGCACAGAGAAACTAAAGGAAAAACTTTTAGAGCTCTGAAAAAGTGAAAGAAGGTATTTAATGCAAATTAACAAAAACTTTAGACGTAGAAACAATGGTTCAAGAGGCAATTAAAAAAGTTAAAAAGCTTTTTTTTTTTTTTTTTAATACTTAAAAAATCAACCATCTCAGTGTGCCGGATGTGGGAATTTAGAGTTCCAGCTGATTTCTAAATTAGTCTGTATTTCTTAGAAACTTTTTGTGATATTGCACACACCGATACTGATTAATGCTCAACCTGTTGTGCATCTTTAGCACAGTACGTGAGACTCTTGGGTACGTTTAACTGACATAACGTAAAATATAACATGTCTCATAAACTGTAGCCCAACAGTATCTCATTAACCAACTTCATATCCCATCAGGACGACAAACGTCTCAGTCACATCACAGAAGTCTGACTCATCAAATCAAGACAATCCAACCGAGCGGGAGGAAGATTTCACTGAGACAATAGCTGTGACTCGATTCACGCATTGTTTGTTTTAAGACTGGACACCTCAGCTGCTGCTTTGGGCTGATGAGCAGGAAGGAAGTGACTGCAGGCTATCCAAGTTGATCGTCAAGGTGGTCATTTTTGTGGATTTTGCTCTCTAGGAACCTGACAGCACGGCATTAAGTGAGACGACTTGAAAGGCTCGCGGAAGCATTTACAGCTTGACGACTCTCCCAAACAGGCAGCTCGTGGATTAAACGAGTCTTGCTGTTAAAATCTCACTGTATCTTGTGAAACTTTAAATGCAAACACAGTTATGGCAGCAACACTAAAAGTTATCTGAAAAGGTCATCTGATGGAATTAACACCCGTTTTCACGCAAAGCATAAAATACGTATTTTTTCATCTGCAACTGATTTAATTAATACATTTTAACCCAAGTCTCTTGGATAGCATTTGTTTTTGACATGTGAAAAAACACAGTAATATTTTTGTGCAACTTTGAAGCCCAATAGTTGTTGTATTGTAAAGGGGTGTTTGCACAAGCTCATGAAAAAGCTATTTTGACTTGCTGTCTGCCAGCAGAGCACAATAAGCAAAGCAATATACTGTAATCTCGTGCACGCTTGTTGCTCAGAGCACATCGTTTACAGATGAGGAAAACCCTGGTTGTCATAATGACGCAAATTAAAAATACATGGATCTTCAAAAGTCCATAATTCAACCAAACAATTTGTTAAAAAGCATCACAGGTTTTAGACTGAGGGAGCTGCTTTCATCACGTCGCATGAGGTGTTGAACTGATCAAAAACAGCAAACTTTAGATGCATTTCAGCCACAGGTTCGGGAATGACCCCACAGCAGTCGTAAGATTGGCAAAGCTTATTGAAACACCCTTATTTACTATTCTGTTAACAGTTTTAGTCAGTTCTGTAAAAGAAGCATGCAGCTCAAACATCAAAATGTGCTTCTCAATGGAGAATTATGCTATGACCTTAAGTAGCACCCTGAAGATGGACCAAATTAGTTAATAACTCCCAAGAAATTTCCACATGCACAACAATGGGATTATGACTAGTGGTACTATCACATGCACAGTCTGGAACCAAACTGTTCAAGATGACAGCTCTCAACCCCAAAGAGTGGGATTTATACATCCAGAATTAAGGAGCGGGGACGATGGACTGTCTGCAGTCCTGACTTCAACTCCATTGAGCGCCTGTGGGATCCGCTTGGCGTGCTGGTTGCTCCACATTAACCAACGCAAACACAACGAGCTTGCAACAAATGCTGGTCGAAGACGCAGCAGCGTGCGACCACATGAGCAGCTTGAGGAGAAGGCGTTTGTGGCTGCATATGGTTCTTCCACATGAAGTTTTTGTCAGTTTAATGAATTTATTGCTAACCAGTCCCCAATAAATAAACACAAAAAAGGAGGAAATTGCTGAACAATCTGTTTGCCATTTCATGGCAAGTTTTCACAAAATGTCCTTTTAAAGTAAAACAGCAGGCTTTCTAATGGTAAAAGACGTATCGCTAAGAAATATTGTTACAAACATTCAACCAAACACAAATTTTCTTCTGTTTTAAGTATTTATAATAAAGCTCCAAAATGTTATACAGTTTATCAAAATGTAGGTATTTTTTCTCTCATCTTACATAATTATAACGAGTTGATGTAAAAGCACTGGCACGGTGGTGAATATTTATTCTTTTCATTTATTTATTTATTTATTTATTTATTTATTTATTTATCATTCTATAATAAAATACAAAACAATTAACATACAGTATAACTAATAAGAAAAAATAAAATGAAAATAGCAGATGAAGAAACATCTTATTATATCTGCCCCTTGTTCTCTAATAAACAATTCAAACAAGCATTTTCTTTAAATACCAAAACAAAAAGAATAACTCATTTAACTTTCCAATTCTCATACAATTCCCATTAAACTCAATTCATATATATATATATATATATATATATATATATATATATATATTTTTTTTTTTAAACAATTTGATTTTGACTATTCTTTTGAATACAAACATTGATTTGGCTTCTTTAACATCTGTCTCTAAATCATTCCACAACCCAACTCCCTGAATTAAGGTAGACCTTCCCTTCAAACTAGTTCTAAACTGTAGTTTTACAAATATATCTGTAACAGCTATTGTAACAGCTTAATATTTTCACAAAATACATTTTAATATTTGAAGGCAGTGTATTATTCTGAGCTCTATACATAACTGACAAAATATTATAATCCACCAACTCATAGAACTTCAACAATTTCATTTGATAAAATAAAATACTTGATGGATGACAGTAATGCTTTCTTGTGATAATTCTTACAACTCTTTTCTGCAAAATAAAAATAGTCTTTGTGATTGATTTACATGCCTTTCCCCAAATGTTAACACAATATGTTTCTGTTAGGGAAGAAAATGTATTAAACTCACAATTTTAAAGCAGGAACATCATGTACTTTTTTTGTTTGGTATATTTTTTGTATACATTTAATTCTCTGCTGAAGCTTTAAACTTATCAGCAGCAGTTGATTGTGAAGGTATTTATACTGCGTGGAAAAACTATGGAAAATCAATCTGTATTAAGCAGTACTGACATAGAACTAAAACTTTTATAAACTGAGCCTGTGTTGTTGCTTTTTTCCTGCTTTTGAAGCTTATCATGCAGCTCTGCAGCTGGGTCAGGATCCCACTAATGACTGCCCAGACCGCCAGCGCACCGTTCGCACCGTCATCCAGAAGAGAGGCATCAACGAGCCCGTGCTGGGTGTAGAGTACAAAAATCGCAAAATTACCATTCAGAACAGTAAGTTTGAGCCCAACAAACTTTTATTCTCAAAAGACTTGATTGTTTTTATTGTGTTTATCCAACATAGTACAGTAGTAGAAGGTCCTACAAATACAAAAAAGACTGGTTTTGCACAGAAGGGAGTATTTTATTTGCATTTAACTGCAAAGACTTAAGTTATAAAAATAGACATGCTTGCTAATGAGCCATTTTCTGTCAACAGAGGCTGATTTAGTCATAAATGAGGTGATGTGGTGGGATAACGGCATGTATTTCTGCACCATCAATGCTGCTGGTGACACAACAGGAGACTCGGATCGTGAAATCAGACTCATTGTGTTTCGTAAGTTTTCTCCTGTAGCTGTGTCACATTCACAGTGAATGCACGGCTCGTATTTGTTGTGGTATCAGTGATGGTGTGTTCATGTTCCCTAATCCAGACTGGTTGACCGTGCTGCTGATCATCATCGGCTTCCTCCTGCTCATCATGCTGTTTTGCATATGCTGCTGTCAGTGCTGCCCGCAGAAGTGCTGCTGCTACGTCCGCTGCCCGTGTTGTCCTCAGACGTGCTGTTGTCCAGAGAAAGGTACAGGAAAGGCTTCTTTACATCCAGTCATCAGGAGGAAGCAGAGGCACAAACTTGATGCTGGAGCTATAATCAATCAAACTTTCTTTATAAAGCACATTTTGTGAAGTAAAGTGTAACACACAGTGTTCCACAGCAAGAAAAAACAAAGTTAGACAAAACAAACAAAAAAAAACTTTAAGCAGAAACATGTAGAACTGTAATAAGTTATAAAATAAGTTTAAATAATGACGGTAAGATGAGGGTCTGAAATAAATTAAATAAAAGGGACTGCTGTTAAAATTGGCACATTTATATGTGTGAATAGTAAAAGTATGAACTCACATCTATAAAACAAAAGTAATGAAACCAATGCACCAATTATAACAGAATAAGTATGCTTATGCTTGCTTTAAATCAACATTTTCAGGTCTTCTCAGGTTCCACAGACGAGGGCCGGAACAAGAAAATGGTGCCGCCTTTAACAAATAAAAGCTCTGCATTTAAACTTTCACCATTGTAAAAGTATTAAAGTATTTTAGGCTTGTTCCTACAGTAAACATGTAAAGTCCCATTGGTATTTAATTATAATTCATCCACTTATAAACCTCAAGTTGTTTGGTCTTGTTCATAATCTTGAGGCGTTATAGACTAATTATATTTATTTTGAAGTAAATATGGTTGTTTACTCCAAACTAACTCTTCATAAAAATACAGAGCAATTTGTTTTTCAAATTTCTGAACATTATTGTTTTTTTCGTTGTTGTTGTTTTTAATTTTACAATAATTAAACAATTTAACCATTGAAAATATTTTTGATGTTTTACAGAAGTTAAAATGATTTGTATTACAAAAGTCAAATCAAAGTTTAGTAATAGCACTTAGTAGTTAAGAAGCAGCATAAAATATAAGTATTTAAGTTCAATGTAATTAGGGGGAGCGGTGGTGCAGAGGCTAGAGAGGGTGGGCCTGTGATCAGAGGGTCGCCGGTCAACTCGGGTTCAACTCCCTGGACAGACAACATCAAAATATGGGTGGAAAAATGAAACACCCACACCTGCCTCCACCCACATTTGCCCCACTCTTGGCCCTTGAGGGGGTCGAGATGGGGTAGAGGCAGGGCAGCCGACTCAGGATCTCAGAGTCCCAGTTCGATCTCCAGTCATTGCACATCTCGTGGTGTCTCTGAGCAGCACACTTCATCCCTAATTGCTCCCCGAGCAGCTTTCAATATCTGCCCACTGCTCCACCTGAGTGTGATGGGTTAAATGCAGAGAGACAATTTTGCCATGACAACACAACACATGATTATGAGCAGCAGATGCCCCCTCAGTTAGGCCACTTCTGTTGGGTCTTGAAGACATCAAAGCCTGGATGTACAAAGTATTTAAACTTCTTAAATTTCAATTAAAAGAAAACAGAAGTGATGGTGTTTGGTCCTAGTGGCTCTTGTGAACCTTGCCCTGTTGATCTGGGCCCTCTGGCA
>JARVLU010000103.1:9163824-9175956 GCA_031762415.1 Simpsonichthys santanae | reverse complement strand
TGTATATATATATACTGTATATATATAGCTAATGGCAGAAAGTCCAAACTGCTAAATACAGCCAAACTAATTCACCAGTTTGATCATTTCCCCCCTTCTCTACTTTCTGTATAATCTTGCTGTAAAGTCACGTTAAAAAGCAGAGAACTGGGAGTCAACTGCTCCAGACAGAGGGTCATGAATGGTGATGGGTCAGGTGGTGCCCGATCAGGTCGCAGAGGAAACACAGAGAAAAATGATCTGTTGGTGCACTCACTCACATCCACACAAAGAGGCTTCTCCCGCAGAATACAAGCTCTTTACACACAGGCAAACATTTGACATGGATTAATTTAAATAAATAAATAAAAAAACTTTGTTTGCAAAATGTGAAAACTGAGTTTAATTTGTTTACTGCTTCTTGACGTGGGAGATGGATCCCACCTGGTTCTGATTACCAGCAGCAGAACACTGGGTTGTTAAATGCTGTCTAGTATAATCTGCTTTCCAGTGGCTTCAATATTTTATTTGTATTTTACGCACTTTAACTTTGCAAAGCATCACCATGAGACAGACACACAGTCAAATATTTATATTCTTACGCCTGCTTGTGTTGTTATGATCATCAAGTTGAGCTCAAGTAGTCACAGACTGAACAAATGGCTTGTTATTTAGGAATGTTCTTAGAAAATATACAAAAAAATAAATGCTATAATGCAACGCTGTCTGATTTTTAGACAGATTTTAATTAATGTTGAAAACCATTACAACAATAGAACAATAGTGATATGGACAGCAGAACTCCAGATTTTTTTTATTACACACGAAAAACACAAGTTAAACCCTCAAAATTTTCATTTTAGGAATTGGCTATTATGTTTGAAGACTTGAAATTTGTTGTCTTGTTTGACAGTCATGTGAGTAGAAACCACCGCCAGTCATCTCAGGTCTAAATGAAGCCTTTTGTCACCTGCGAAATGGGATGTAAACCTTCATTCACCAGTAAGAAAAGCACCGTGGTGACATTGGGATCACTTCTATTGTATTACATTAGCAGGGAAAAATTGGATGTAAAGGCCTAAAATCTGTCGTGAGACCCGCACTAGAAGAAGAATAACGCCAAGAAATAGTAAAACTAGACACTTCATCAATGTGAGTTTGGATAGCACCAGAGTTCCTCCTAACTTTGATCAATAACGAGATAGAAACTAGAACTTCTGGGGGATTTTACCTCTGATTTATAGTTGTCTGTAACGAACAATCCCAGCTTTTTACAATCCACACAGGATTGCATGCGAGCAGTGCAAACAAGGAAGCCCTGACTAACACACCTCGTGATAACATCTTACAGTAAATCTTCTGGCCCCTTCCACCCTCTCGCTCGCACACGCATGCACAGGTGACGATCGTGCAGCTCTTTCCGTCATCCAGGATGCACATAGCAGACCTTCAAGTCACAGCTCTCTCCTGAAGCAGAGAAGGTCCGAACAACTCTTTCAGGGTGTGTTTTATTAAATGTTCTTCTCCGTGTATGACTTTAATACAAGCTGAACTTCACAGGCCTGTGTTGTGGCCAAAAGCAATGGAAGCTGTGGATTGTTAAGGAGGAAATGCTTTAATAGACAGTGGCTGAAGGCTAATGCTGCCAGAGATTAAAGGCACCACAGTAAATAACTGTTGCAGACAGTCAGAATTATAATGCCACCTTCGGGGTCGTGTGTGTTGTATTAACTCGCGGCGTTATGGCGTGTCCGGCACACCCAGAGCCTTGGGTGACCTGCGTTGCATGCTGAACGTATGCTGTAAGTCATTTACACAGCTGGGCTTTTAAACGACGTGACTCAACCAGAGGACGTCCCTGGCCCGGGGTCTGTCCCAAAAACACCACCCACCCCGCTCCAGAGTCACAGCAGTTCTCAAACAAACCCACAACCATCAGAGCGTTAGTCAACTTTTTATTCTGGCTGCATCCAGAGGTTTGAAACACGGGCAAAGTTTTACAAGGAGTGAATGGTGCAAGAGCTTAAATGGAAATACAGACTATGAGGATACTCCGTGAGCAACAACTGGAGTACAAAGTCTGACTAATGTACCTTGACTTATGGGAAGAGGCAAAGCTTTGAGGGGCATAAACGCCACATTTCTTTATCTACATGAAAAAACAGCCAAGACAAAAAGAGCTAACGCAGAAAAGATTGAGTCTGTAGATGACCTGACTTCCTTTTTTCTGTGAAAGGTGAAAACGGTAAGTTACCTTTCAAGAAGTTGGACAAATGTTTGACAGAATCACCTGAGAGTCAGAACAAGCAGCACCAACGCTCGGTGATATTTGCAAAATATGGCAGAATGCGATGACAAACGGACTAAAGCAGAGACCGAACCTCAGCCAGAAGCCGTTCAGCTCAACATCTGTAAAACCGACGAAGAGCCGTCAGTGTTTTCTAACGCTGACGAGCTGTGGCGACCATCTTACATGGAAAAAAGGTTTGTAAGCTCAATCATTCAGGTAGATCACAACAAAAAAGGTTCATTTGTGTCATCTGGACCAGTTTCTTGAAGTGAGAAACGTTTCTTCGCCCATCCAGAGGACTTCCTCAGTCTATGGCCTGCCAAACAGATCTGTCCCAGTGGTGTAGTCTACATTTTTGTAGTGGGTAAACTGTGCTTAGAAATCCAAGTAAGTAAAATGTATTCATCAATTTATTTTTGCTTTTTAAGCATATTGAACATTTCCAAATTTCCCTGATGCTTATATTTGAATAAATGAACAACAAACTTTGTACAACAGTTGGCTTTGTATTAAAAACATGTTATAGAATTTATAAAACAAGCTGCATACTGATAGATTGTTATGGAAGCATTTAACTACCATCTAACATCTCAATGACACGTGTCTAATGATATGTCATGTATCATTGGGCACTTCAAGGTCAAGGTGTCTTTATTGTTATTCACATCACATGTGGTACATAAGGTGGAACAAGACTATGTACACAGGGGTGTACTTTTAAGTGGGTATACTCCGTATACCCGAGTATCACGAAGGCTACACCACTGACTGTTCCATAGTCTTCACTGCTGTGTTTCAAGCCAACCTCCTGTTGGAATCTCAAAAGTAGGACTTTAACATGTGTGAACTGGGCCCACCCATCCAAAACAATCATCCATCATGTACAACAATCAAATGTTTCAGACCAGATGGTCAACTTGTTACTCGCAGAAACAGCCTGAGGACAACCAGGTCCTCAGTTTCTGGACCAGAAACTGGACCAGAAACTGGACCAGATGACACAATTTAACCTTTTTTGTTGTTCTTCTTACAATGGGTAGACTCAAAAGATGAGTCAGTCGCAAATGAGCATCTGTGATAATTTTCTGAAGTCCCTTCAGTGGCTCATGAGATATTTTGCCAACAAACAAAATGGATTGACTCCAACAGTTAATGGTAACGTTTCAAGCAAAAATCTTGTGCAACAAGTGGCACTTAATGGGGAAGTGGAGGCGCAGAGGTTAGAGAAGATGGGCCTGGGATCGGAAAGTTGCAGGTTCAACTCCCTGGACTGACAACATCAAAATGTGGGTGGGATAGGTGAAACACCCACACCTGCCTCCACCCTCATTTACCCCACTCTGGGCCCTTGAGCAAGGCCCTTCACCCCCACCATCTGCTCCCAAACAGGTCTCTCTTGAAAATGAGTTCTCATGACTCAATGAGTCTACCTGACTTAAAATAATACTGTAATAATAATAATAATAATAATAATAATAATAATAATAATAATAATAATAATAATAATAATAATGAATCTCAGCTACTACCACAGCAGGGTTTAGCACAATAGCTGAAATTTGGTCAGTTTTTGTGTTTGCTACGGTCAGATGTCTGTGGTAGTGTTGTAGTGTTGTAGTACTCGAGACCGGTCATGGTCTTGTCTCTGTACAGTCTGGTCTTGGTCTTGACTTGGTCTGTGGCAGCCATCTTGAATCAAAATGTTCATCAGTTGTAACAAACAGTGATCACGACCCTGAAATCTGTCCAGTGGCTCTTGGGAATTTCTGGGCAACAACCGTGTCATCCAACTTCCCCTTTTGGTGGTGGACGATAACAAACTATTTATTCTCCTCTTTCTTTCCCCTCTCTGAAGCACTCCTCTACCTCTTGACTATGTGAGTCTCTGTGGTCGGGCTCATCTGCGTTTCAGCCAGTTGAAAATAGTCACAATGCATCCAGTAATTACACAGTGCAGTGGAGGAACCAGTGTCACCTCCCTCTGCTTTGCCAAGACACTTCAACAATGATCTTTCCAGGAATTATTGCAAGCTACCAGCAGAAATTTACCCCCCACAAAATGTGATCAAAACACAACTACTCAGATACTGATCATCTGCCATAATCATAAATGTGATCAAAAGTTATTATTTACCAACATGTGACTTTTGACTTTAGATAAATCAAAGACGGGTTCATGAAGTTTTCTAAAAATCAGCTTAGTGACTGAGTAAACAACAAGCAGCTCTCTGGAGTGAAGTGGATTCTACAAGAAGCAAAGTAATCTGATTACACTGAGTTCAAATCATTTCGGACTGCTATTATTTTGTGGTCTTTGTGTTTCCAAAAATGTTTCTCGATTAGAGCAGAAAAGGGAGGACCCGTGCACTTTGAGCCTATTCTTCTGTTGACTTACTCATTCTTTAGATAAGGCCCGGCTGACACATTAGCTCCTTCAGCCACAACCATAGAGCACCTGAACGTTGTGGTTGCACAGCTGTTTAACAAAAGCCTAAACTGGAATTCGACACTGCTGGTATTAGCAGGATAGCTGCAGGGTTTTTTCTTCTTCTTCTTTAGGAAGAATACTTTTTGAGCGGGGCTTCCCATGTGTACGCAGGTGTGACAGCAAAGAGCACCTTCAAATAAATTCTCCAGGGAAATGAAACCACAGCGGCAAGAACTTGAAAATGAAGCTTTTCTGCAAAAATGTAGTACTGCTGAATGACTTTACAGAAACTCTGTTGAGCTTAATTGTCAAAGTTAAAACAAACTGAACACAAGCTAACTTAAAAAACAGTTGTTAAAAGATGAATTTAGTTTAAATGTAGCTAATTGCTAAAATTAGCAAAACCGTAGCTAAAACCTAAAACTAACAAAATCATGGTCAAAAGGTAAAACCAAAAAAATCACAAGCTAAGAGCTAAAGCCACCAAAACTGATGCAGTGCTAATTTCAGCAAAACAGTGGCTAAAGCACAAGTTTTGCACAACCATAGCTAAAAGCTGAAAAAAAAAGCAGAATTTTTTTTTTTTTGGCTAAAATTAAAAATTTGTAAATTGGCTGCTAAAATCTAAAACTACCACAAGCCATATAGGCTCAAGCTAACAAAACTAAAGCTGAAAGCTAAATCAAGCAAAACAATAGCTAAAAAGACTTACAAAACCAAAGCTAACAGCTAAAATGAGCTAAAGTTTAACAGTAAAAATTTGTTCAAAGTTTCAATTATTTTAATGAAATTTTAAAAAGTTCACTTAAGTTAAAAATATATTTTAAAAGTATAAAGAACAAATACCTAAAGTCTGAGCATCCTAAAGGTTTTGATGGATGGTTTTGGTTGTGATGCTGCATCAGCTGCTCACACGTGAGATCAATCTCCTGAAATATGAACTGCTTTAATCTCTGCTAAAATAAAGTTCTGACTCCCAGAAGGTGTCCAAATGCTACCCTCCAAGACCTACTTTGTGCTTGTTTGTTTTGTGGGGTCCATCTTTTACCAAAGGAGCTAAAAGAATGGAGGAGCCTACCTAAGTTGACAAAGCTCATGACCATGTCCGCATCGTTCAGGAAGTTGTTGTCCTGCAGGCTGGCTATCGGGGGCCCCTGGGTGGTGAAGATGGGCTTGTAGGGGTATGAGTACCTCTCCTCGTCCCCCTCCGTGGACATGGCGTTGTACAGGTCCAACATGAACATCGGGGCAGCGTTGTGCTTGCCGTGGAGATGGGGACGCGGCCGGTGCGGCAGCCCCAGGATGGACAGGATCTCGCGCTGCATCTCTCTGCGCTCCTGGCTCTTCAGCCGGCGGTGGATGAAGCTGGAGTGGAACTCGTTGTCCAGAGTGAAGTTCGCAAAGGCCGGGTCCGCCAGGACGCAGTAGCTCCAAACCAACAGCAAAACCACGGGCGCGCGTCTGTCCAGAACCTGTGCCATGCTGGTGAGGATGGTGACGCCGTGCGTAATTACGCTCGGATCCGTTCCCCTGAAGTCCGCAAACAACTAAATATTGAGGTATGAACAGCAGCCAGTCGGTGATCAGTATCCAGACCGAGCCCTCATGTTGGGGGAAGAGCTCCCAGATCCAGATGCCACATCAACCTCAGCTCAAAGTCCCTGTTCAGCGAGCTCGCGTGCGCCTCGCTCCTCATTCAAAAGCTGCGGTGGAAAAGTTCCCCGGCTGAGCCGTGCAGCGAGCAGCACTGCAGAGAGGAGGCTGCGAGCAGAGCTTTACCCTGAACAAGTTGTAAGGAGGCGCTGAGCTCTGGGGAGGAGCAGGAGGAGGACAGAGAGAGAGAGCGCGCGCACGTGCTCCGACTGTTTGCTGCGCTGCCAGCTGGAGGGACAGAGAGAACTCGAGAAGTTTGGATGTTATCTGCGCCGTGTTCAGTTTATCATGAAGCACGCCTGCTTCTTGCATTCCCACAGTTCCTTGAGCCTGCGTGCGTGTTTGTGCGGATTCACTTAATAACAGATGTGGAGACTCAGTGATGCAGGGCTCATCTGAGCCGGAGTGGGTGCGTTGATGGAAAACACGCTGCAGAGAAAAGGGAGTCATTATTTGCGCTTTTCACCAGAGACTTCCCGCTGGGAGTCGTCCTGACATGCAGTTGCATCACACCACAGTGGTTACTGGTCTGCAGGTGCACCCTCTGAACACCTGGAGTGTGTAAAACTTATTGCTCTTTGAGGTCAAAAAGACCTTTGGATCACATGTCGTGCTCGTTATCTTTGTCTCCACAGCTAAAGGTGCACGGAGCACATGGGTGCAGATGTTCTGCGTCACCACCTCAACAGCACACTTGAAGGGAACGCTCATGACCTTCTTGTGCGCTCTGACACAAGAGAGTGACTCTCAGGGTTCTGCAGTGCAGAGCTATTATTTTATTTTATTGATTTATTTTTTTGGTGTGTGCCAGGTGATTCATAGCACATCAAAGAAGGGTACAGCTTTGTTGCAAACAGAAGGGGGAGAGGCAGAGCATGTTTTGGGGGTTCAGCTCAACTTCCTGATGCCATCTTATATTACAGATCTTGTTGTTCCATATTTTCCTAACAGAGCACTTCAGTCTCAGACTGCAGGTTTACTTGTGGTTCCTATAGAGTTTCCAAAAACAGAATGGGAGGAAGATCTTTCAGTTATCAGGCTCCTCTCTTGTGGAACCAACTTCCAGTTTATGTCCATGAGACTGACACATTGTCCAGTTATAAGTCTTTCCTTTTTGATAAATCCTATAGTTAGAGTTGGCTTGGGTTTCCTGAGCTGTCCATTAGTTATGCTGCTATAGTCTTAGACTGCTGGAGGACAAACTGACCACATTTCCTCACTCTGCTGCTGTCTTTACGTACTCTGCTCAACCTGTTTTGTATTTGTAATTATTTATATCTTTAATGTGTTTTTATCTTTACTCCTATAGAAAGTACACATGGACCTGCCATTCTGTGTTTGTCTGTTTCTACTTCCTGTCCTCTCAACCAGCTGGTCGAAGCAGATGGCCGCTCGTCCTGAGTCTGGTTCTGCTGGAGGTTTCTTTTTGTTAAAATGGAGTTTTTCCTTTCCACTGTCTCCTTGTGCTTGATCAGGATGGGAGATTGATGAAGTGAAGATTCAACACAATCTGCTGCTTCCTTAGATAGAGAGCTATAGAAATAAACAAAATTGAATGAATCATTCTTCCAAATGTTTGCAGGTTAGAAAAAAAAAGTGGGCTTCAGACCAAAGAAAAATAACAATAAAATTTTAAAATAAAACCTTTTTCCTACAAAGCATCCAAATCCAGCCGGATTGAAGAAGGAAGGTTTAAGATCTTAGAGCAACATGGGTTTATTTTAAGATGGCAGTCCTATTAAATCAGTTCAAAACCCAAATCAATTTGTCTCAATTTGTAAAAGCCTTTAAATGAAAACTCTGTGATAGCACAAGTGTTTGCAATGAATTACATGAAACAGCGTTCAAAATGTTCCAATAATCAAGATTTCTTTGGGGCCTTTTTTAGGTGCCGTGAGAAGGAATGTGAAATGTGTCAAGCTGCAGGCAGGGATGCAGTTATGGATGTGTGATAAATAAATGGTATTTTATAGTCAAAGCACTGAATATGAGGTTTCATACTGTCTGTTGTAGAATAAAAGACAAAAAAATGTAGAAATACTACTTTTAGTTGTATTTTTCATATAAATCCAACTTTTTAATTCCTCTTTAATTGAGCGGTTGACACAATTTTACATATTAAAAATTCTGCCAACAAACTGGGTTTGTTTTTTCTGTCCTGGAGCTCACAGACACCAGACGCCATTCAGTATAAACGCACCTTTCATATGAGGAAAAACGTGTACATTCTACGTTGGCTAATGCAGGCCGGACTGCAAAACAACAGTCACATAAACCTGCTTCAATTCAGACTAAAGGGATAGTAATGGGTCTCGTCTAAAACTGTTGTTGATTAAATGGCTCACGTAGCAGCGAGCTGTTGAGTCTGCTTGACAAAAGTTTCACCCTGGCCAAGTTTAAAAGATTAACCTTTTTTCTATCTGAAACAGAACGTCAGAGATCTGTTGGGTTTATCTTTCACCCCTCATTACAATGACAGCCGTTTGAGTTTCTGCATATTTTTTAATCAACGCTGAACTTAGCCTTGACCCAAGCAAATGTGGTTTAGATTCTGCAAGTGTTGCTATTAATATCCAGTCGGCCTTTTGGCAGCACACAGCTGATACTTAAAGAGGGAGGCAGGGCGTGATGGGAGGGGAGCTGCCTGCCTTCTTTGTGCACAGGGAAAAATCTCTGCATAACCTAATGAAACTTCTCTTTTAATCTGCTTCACAGTCGGTGGCTTATGATATCAGGAATCTGCAATTATGCTGCAGCATTTACAGCTCCATGGAGGCTTTTGTCAACAATTGAGCTAATAAGTGCTAACTTGCAGGCTGTTTCTTTGTTTATACATCACGTTAGAAGTACATTTTGACCATTTTAAAATGGGGTTTGATGCTAAATTCATGAATTAATATCTTACCAGCCCTTTGAACAACCTCAGTTTGGAGAAATACAATTAAAGTCCACAAGGACAGATGAGATGGTCTGAAAGAGACCAAGTTATGTTTATGCTGTATTAAAACAACCCTTAATCTCAAAAACCTTTAATAGAATGTTGCATTGTCATCAGTTTCCCAGTTCATAGTTATTTTCATGGAAATCTGGGTGTCTTTGCTAACACAAGTAGCTTTCACATTGAGATGTTGAACCCAGAAAGAACAGACTCAAGCTCTTATAATAATAAAGTGGTTTTATTTACAGTGATTTAGTATTTACAAATGTACAATGGGGGGAACCTGAGAACCCGTGGAAAGAGGGAGAGAGAGTTTGATGAAAGGAGGGACGATTGGTTAGAGAACAGGTTGTTTAGCTCTTACTGGAAAATGGTTGGATTGTGGCCATGATGGGTCGAGATGAGCAGGAGGATAGTAGAGGTTAGTTGATGGGTGAACGGCAGAGGAGTAGAGCTGTCAATTCTAACATGAGCCCGGCCCCGCCCTACCCGGATTCGGACTGGGCCATAATAATGTGCTTAATGTGCAGGCCGGTCGGTGTCAGGCTTTTGATTGCATGAGCGGACGCACGCAGCTGACAATCCAATTATATGGCAACATGGCCTGTCATACAATCACCAGCCACATGTGGCCATTTGACCACTCACTGACTGGCATGAAAGAGTTAAAAAGTTTTATTAAGTTTCAGATGGACTACTGCCAGTGATCCATCAGCCCAAATGGATGTTCATTTAGCCGTTGCACTCAGCGGACGTGCGTGGTCGACAACCCAAACAGGTGAGATCACAAAATATCTGATATGTCAGAGCAAGGTTCGTGTCTGAATAATGCAGAATGCAGACAGAAGCAGGGATTTAATGCACTTTGACAGCCTTGAAAGGACAAACACCCCCTCAGCTCTGATCTTCTGCCCCCTTTATTCAGCCGTGCGTGTCCACCAACCATTAATAACTATATAAGCAGTCAAAGCTTAATGAAAAATGTTGGGGGATTTTTTGGGGCTCTGACCTGTAATTACTGTTAATTCATCGGATTGAGTAGGGTTCGGAAATGATGGCTACGGGTTGGGGCCAGGTCGGGTCAGACTTTTTGGACCCAAATGCAACTCTGTGGAGGAGCAGCTCAAGGTAGGACACGATGAAGGTTGCAGAGATCCAGTGGTAGGTACTAATATTTGCAGGCATGAGGACGGAGACGAGGGATCCAGGTTCTATAAAGCATATAGAGAAAACAAAGGAAGTTGATATTTAGGCTCAGAGAATCACAAAGAGGCCAATAACAAATACCGGTTGGTATCTACTGCTCCAGCGGTGACAGGAGCTTTTCTGCAGCCTCTTTTTTCATCAAACCTTTATTTATATAAGTTAATCCCATTGAGCCTCGGGGACACATTTACAAGAGAGACCTGAATTCTTGTACTCCTGGAGCTTGTTAAGGAGATGACCTACAGCTGCTGCTCAGTGGTGCCAACACGAAACCAGGAACCTGCAGAAAGAGCTGGAATCCTTCAGTGGCAGCATTAACAATATGTAGCACTTTTGGAAATTCAGCAGGAAATTCATAATATTTATAGTTAAATTACCGTAATGCAGAACTGGTGGTGGTGTAAAGGTTTAAATATGTTTTTCTATAAGTTGCTTTAAACGTTTGACGATTGGGGCTGTTTTAAAAGGGTAACAAACTGCTTGGTAAACACGTCCATTCGAACTAGCCCTTGTTAGCTTGTCAGCAAAGGCTGGCCAGGGTTGTTTTAAAGCGGATCATTGCTACTTTAAAACAACTCCACCCTTCAAAGTTTCTGTGATTCATGCAAACGCTGTCATTTAAACTTTCACACTGCTTTCCGTTTTACATTAGGCCTTTACTTGGGCAACATTTACCTGGGCTGGGAGTGAGGGGCTGCCTGAAATGGGGGAGTCCAAGGATATCTGCGTTTTGTTTACAAGCGAGTGGAGAAAGGAGCACATGATCAACAGAGGGAAGCCTCTACAGCATTGTGTACGATGTAAGTCCGTTGTGGTGAAGTGGAAGCTGAGCTGTGAGACAAAACTGTTTTTTTTACCGGCTGGTCTGACTTCCTACCTACGGTCACAAACTGTGTAGTGAGTGAACAATGAGATCACAAATACAAACGGTCAAAATAGGTTTTCTCCACAGGGTGAGAAGTTTGGTTATCCAGGAGAAACTTGGAGTAGAGCTCAGAGCAAATTAAAGCCACTGTAAAGGTCTATGAAATAGCATTTTTTTTTTATGACTGCCATGCTATATTTTCATAATTAAATGTGTTGAAAAATGGAAACAATTTGAAGTGGTCTTGACTACACTGGGACTGGCAATAACCTCGTTAGTCTTGAATTCTTTTTTGAATTGGATTTAAACTATTTTTTCCATTTTCATTTATTCATTCCTTTAAATGAAACAAAAGAAACTAAACAACATACATACAGTCATGGGTTGTGCCAACAGCATTTTTCTTAGTGACACAAATAAAAAAATACTGAGTACAGTATTGTTTTTTTTTTTTTTCCCCCGTGTCCTGTTCAGCATTGTGGCAATCAGAATTATTGCCCGAGTGTCGAGGTGATACCCAACAGATTTACTTTCACAAGCAGAACATTATGACTGGTCTTAATGCTCCACTTGATATATAAATAAAACTTTATTAGAATTTGCTTTGCGTTTGTTTAAGATGTAAAGGACATGGGGATGAAAAGACAAAGAAGAAAACAAAGGTAGAAAAGTGGGAGAAGGAGTAAAAGAGAAAGAAGAATACAGGTGGTCCCCGAGTTACGAACGGGTTCCGGACCTAAGAACCGTTCGTAGGTCGATTCTGCCGTAACTCG
>JARVLU010000103.1:9114838-9131084 GCA_031762415.1 Simpsonichthys santanae | reverse complement strand
TTGAACCAAAAAAAAAAAAAAAAAAAGAAAGAAAGAAAAGAAAAGAAAACTGCCTCCCAGCATCGGAATGGTAACACGATGTGCATGTCGGACACAAGTTACTCAGGACGGTTTGTTTTTGTTATTTTGTGTCTTTTTCTACTTGTTAAGCCGAAGTGTTAGGAAGTGTTGAGGAACTCTGATGGAAAGAAGGACAGAAGGCGACTCTTTTCGCTCAGGCGGCAGAAGCGCCACGCGCAGCCGGAGCAACGTTTAACTCTTCTTCTTCTTCTTGTCTGGTTTGAGATGCGCTTTCTCGTCGCCGCGACATTTGTAGCATGATAGTGAGCGACATGTGTAACGTGAGGCCGAGTAAAAGCGCGGAATGGCTGCAGCTCGAGCTGGAGACCGGAGGCGCCGCGGGTCTGCTCGTGCTGGACTGCCGCTCGCACGAGCTCTACGAGTCGTCCCACGTAGAGACCGCCATCAACATGGCCGTGACGGGGCTGATGCTGCGGCGGTTCCGAAAGGGCAACATCCCCGTGCAGACCGTCATCCCCAAGCACGAGGACAAGGAGAAGTTCGCGAGACGGTGTAAGACGGACACGGTGCTCCTGTACGACGAGAGCTCGGCGGAGTGGCCGGACGGCGGCTCGTCCTCCCCGACCACCATTCTGTTCCTGCTCCTCAAAAAGCTGCGGGACGACGGCTGCGAGGCGTACTATCTGGAAGGTAAACGCGCCATTGTTATTATAACGTGGGGAACGGCGACATTATTCATAAGGGCTGTGTGTTGTGGCTTTCAATGACTCTTTTCAAGCCGGTTTGTCACTTTTAAACATCTAAATAAAGTTTGAAACGGGCGGTTTGTTCGTCTCTGCACCGCTTAACATCTTTAAACTTTATATTGTTGGAGGTGAAGCTGTGTCTCTCATTGTGTGTGTGTGTTTTTTAGTTTGTTTGCGCTCTCACCTGCGTCCTTTGCGGTGGACTTGCAGTTTGAAGGCTGGTGTAAAAGTTTGAGTCGCTGCTGAGGTTCTTAATTAAAATTCCAAAATGGCCGCGGCTTGTTTTGCTCCAGCAGGAGCAGACATGGATTTCATGAATGGTGTGTGTGTGTGTGTGTAGGAGGGCTCTCACAGCTCACCACTGGCTTTTATTATTATTTTCAACCTGTCGCTACCGAATTGAACATTTTCTGTATAAAGTTTGGATATAAAAAGAAAGATGTGGTTTGTTATAAATCAACTTGTGGTTTTGGCTCTTATTCCAGGTGGTTTTGAAAAGTTCCACACAAAGTACCCAGAGCACTGCGAGACCCTCCTGGACAGCTCTTGCCCGAGCTCCTCACCCCCCATGCCAGTTCTGGGTTTTGGAAACCTCCGGATCAGCTCGGATTGTTCGGATGGCGAGTCCGATCGCGAGCCCAGCAGCACTACAGAGTCCGAGGAGAGCCCTGTCCCCAGCAATCAGCCCGACTTCCCTGTTCAGATCCTGCCTTATCTCTTCCTGGGCTGTGCCAAAGACTCAGCCAACCTGGATGTGCTGGGCCGGTACAACATCACCTACATCCTGAACGTCACGCCCAACCTCCCCAACATGTTTGAGCACGACGGCCACTTCAGGTACAAACAGATCCCCATTTCAGACCACTGGAGTCAGAACCTGTCGCAATTCTTTCCAGAGGCCATATCATTTATTGGTGAGTAGTCAACATCTCGCCTAGCTGAAGCTAATGAAAGTACTTATATGTTAAGTATATGTTAAGTTGCTTTTCTTGTTTCCAGAAGAATTTTCTTGAAAAGCGTAAGTGGGTTTAACACCTTTTTGTATCTGTTCATCAGGATGAAACAACTTGTAGTTTTTTTTATTTTCATTAATAATGTGATCATCAGCTGTTTTAATACAAAACATATCGGTAGCAATACAAAATAAAACCTGGGTCATACTGAGTTTAAAGCTTGGTAGTTACCTGGTATCTACCTTATGAAGAGACTTGTTCCTCTGTACTTACAGGGTATGTACCTAGTATATACTGGGTACTTACCAGGCTATATTGTGTATTGCTACACACAAAGCAACCAAAACAAAAGCAAAACACTCATATTTGTTAATCAGGAGCAGCTTTAGAACTTTGTTTCAGTTTTGCTTTTGTTTTGATGTTTCTTACCATGACTGCACATGAAACCACATCTATTCACTTGTTTGTTTGGCAGTTGCTGGATTGTTCATCACAAACGACTTTCTAAGTTGTTTCAGATGTAAAAAAAAAAAAAGAGGAAGGAAGTGATTCACTCAACGGGGTTGTGTTTGATTCCAGTTTTACGAGTTGACGGTTGTTTGCTAACGACTGAATCTGACAGGAAACTACTGTTTTTTTTTCTGTTGAAGATAAGATTGAATCACTCTGACTTCTAAAGTGATGTGTATCTTATCGTATCTTGTAATACAAGTGTAGTTTCAAACAATCTGAACAGTTTACACATCATATTTAAAGCAGACCTCTTCTGACCTGGAGTTTTTCCTTCCCTCTGACAGAAGAGGCTCGATCAAAGCGCTGTGGTATCCTGGTGCACTGCCTGGCCGGCATCAGCCGCTCAGTCACAGTCACCGTGGCTTACTTGATGCAGAAACTCAACCTCTCTCTAAATGACGCCTACGACTTTGTAAAGAGGAAGAAGTCGAACATTTCACCAAACTTCAACTTCATGGGTCAGCTCTTGGACTTTGAGAGGACGCTGGGGCGACACACTCCCTGCGATAACCGCTCCACCAGCGAGCAGCAGCTCTTCTTCACCACTCCGACCAATCATAATGTCTTTCAGCTGGAGTCGACATGAGGAGCAATAAGCCTGCTGGGTTTTGTTGTTTCCTGTGGTGTCTCTTAGGTTTTCTAACCCTGTCAGATGCTTCGCTTGCTGATGCAGGCAGAAAAGTCAGTGACAGGGTTCAGTACCAGAGGGAACGACGGTCTGTCAAATGAACGGAACACTTACGACTCTCAATGCCTTAATATCTAACATAAAAATAATTAAACTTTCCACCACACACTGAGTTAATCAAACAGTATAATTACGGGACAGTTCCTGAATTTTACTACCTGTTGTCTGCGTTTGTTCTGAATATTGCCATTATGGTCTAAATCCAGTCTGTAGCCAATCAGAGTGTTTTCTGAGGACCAGTCAGAGGTGTTTTCTTAACTCAAGCTGATGGTAATAAGCTACTGTGCTGATTCATTGTACAGTTATTGATGGCTGTTTTAAATCACAGCAGAACTATTTTTATTTTTTATTACACAGATCATTTTCATTAATACAATGGTTCCCAATACTGGTCCTTGAGGAACACCATCCTGCATGTTTTAGTTGTTTCTGTGCTCCAACAAACCTGATTCAGTGATTTAATTACTTCAAGTTCTGCCGAAGCCTGTTAATCACCCATTCTTTAAAATCAGGTGTGTCAAAGCAGGTAAACAATTATGCAGAATGGTGTTCCTCTAGGACCAGACTTGGGCCCCATCGCACTAATATTTGATAAGCATTATTAGTCTTTAAATTCAAGATAAATTGGGCATTTCTCTGTATATATTTGAACCGTATTTTTTAGTTTGAATATTTTACTCTACAGAGGCCCTCTAGTTCATTTTATCCATTATAACTGTGTTATTTACATAAGATTTTCTTTCCACAAGGCTCTTGTTTTGTAACATTTGTATCTTTACCAGTTGCTGAGGCCTTGGCCGTTCTGAAACGTGAAACCAATTAAAACTTCAGTAACCACGTTGGGGCGAAATGTTGAGCGCCCACCTTCTGTTGTACTCTTCAGCCTGCAGCTCCTTCCTCTGTGGCTCGTCCCTACAGGAGGAATTACGTGCACAATGCCAGTCTTGTCTTCGAACAAGTGAATGAGTTTGACGCGTGTGAAAGAAAGTGAAAGAAAGTACCTTTGACCAGAGTGTTCTTACCTCAACACGAGACATTTTCAGGGATTTTTATACAAAATTGACTGCATGTCCTTTTGGCCTCCTACAGTGACTCAAGGGCTGTTTTTGTTTAGCACGTTTGTAAAGATGTACATAGAACTCGCTATGGGGGACATTTTCTGTAAATCATGAAGGATATGGAAGTGACCTTTTTGGAACCCTTATGTATAGCAAATATAAAGCTAAACGTCCAAGGCATTCTGTATAGGTTTTTACAATAAATAAATTGTATATTTTTTACTTAAATTTCATTTCTTTGCTTCTCTTTGTGTAAATCTTTTTTGCTCAGTCGGATGTTTCGTAAAGCAAAACGAAAGTGGCTGTGAGTCATAACTAAACTAAAGGGTGCTCGTGTTGCCGAGGCGGGCGGTCCATTTTCAGTGATGAAGGTGCGGTCGCACCTTGTTTTTATGCTCTGCCTGGTTTCCGGTCTCCTGTGTGCCCTCTGACACAAAGACAAGTGGCAAGCCTCGTTCTGTCAATACCACAACTCTGACACACCCGCTAGCAGTCTCTCAAACAAGACTTAAAGAAAGAGGAAGAGACAGCGTTTATTCTACCGCAGATAAAAAGACTTCCGACAGCCCTCCTACGCACTGTGAATTAAAGTGTTACGCCACAGCATGCTACTTCAATGCACTCTGTGGCTTGAAGTCTTAACTGACTAAACCACAATTTCCTGCAATGTACTGAAGTTCAAATAGGACTTGTGGAATAGTTCTGAACACTTAATGTCTCACTGGTTGTAGATACAGTAGGTCTTTAAATGACTTCAGTTTGGATACATTTAAGTTTAAATCTGTCCAGACTGACAAGCTAAAGGCTAGTCTGTGAAGGCCAAAGACCCAATTTAACTGTTGCTGTCTTACAACAATCTCCAAAATCCAACAATGTTCAGTCAGGTCCTCTGGTCTCTTTTGCTGAGACGTTTCATCCTTCATCCAAGAGACTTCTTCAATCTGAGGCCTCCATATGCCAGGAGTGTCAACCCCACTTACAAAAGGAGGCCAAAATTAAAACCTTTTTCAAACTACCGTAAGAGCCAGTTTCAGAATCTACATTAACTCAAGTTAGATACCCAACATCTTTTTTGGTCACAGACAGGTTCCTCAACAAGAGTTTGATTGGTCTCATTTGATGTTCTCTATTGCACCTTTGACATCGTAATCAAAGATTACTGAAAAAAAAAAAAAAATCAAGTGATGAAAGTATTTTACATTTAAAATGACATCTTGGGGGCCAGCTAAGATGTTAAGGAGGGCCACATTTGGGCCCCGGGCCTTGAGTTTGACACACATGATCTACACAATCTCCAAAGTGTAGCATGTTTTTTAACAACTTTTGCATCATTGTTCTTTTGTTATGGTTGCATTCAGCAGAAATCTTGACAATATACCTGCTGAAAACACTCCAGGCTCCACCAGAAGTGTAACAGCTAGCTGCTACCGCTGCTATTTGCAGCAAAAGGATAAATTGATAGCAGTGTAAGAGTTTATAAAACTGACATAAAATGTTTAACTGGATGGAATAAAATGGCAGCAGTCCATCGTGGTCCAGTCTAGTCTAGAGGTCTTGAACAAGCGGCTCGAGGGCCACATTTGGCACTGAATGATGCCACCAACACGTGGAGGGAAACATTAGATAGTTGCCTGTTAACCGCTTCATTAATCCATCTTCCAGCCACACAGCACGATCTTTGTCTGATTTGATCCAAACACTAACCTGTTTGAAAACCTTTACGACATCGCTGCTTACCAGTCCTTTATCTCAGGTTAAGAGACACTAAAACGACTTCTGCAAAGACACGTCCAGTCAATTTGATAACAATATGGATTGAAAGTAAAAGCTCACCTTTGATCAAAACCTGTGATGAAACGTACATTTAGATCTCAGTTTTTATTTTTTAATTCAAAAAGCCAATTAAATATTCATCAAACTGACCCATTTTTATATTTGCTGTAGCAACATGCTTTGTTTTATTGTTTAAATGTGTATAGTTAAATGTTTTATTTTACTGGGGGTGGGGGGGGGGTGTTTAACTGTAAAATATTTTTTCTTTTTTGCATGAATGTGGTCTATTCATTTATTTATTTACCATGATTGAACCAGGAAAATACCATTCAGATCACAGCTCTTGCAAAGGAGGCCTGAGGGCAGCCGTGCATTTGGACCGGGGATTGAACCCATGACCTTTTTCTGTGAGGCACAGAGCTAACCATTAAGGCACTGTGCTGCCCAAATTATCCCAACATGTAAAAATACCAATAGAAGTCTCATTTTATTACAGATTTTTAGATGCCGAACTGCATTGTAAAATATGTAGAAAACCTTTATCACAAAGTAGTGCCAGCAACAAGTAGGAATATTATTGCTAGAGCTAAAGTGAGCTGTCCTTTTGTTGCTCTTTCAATAACAGAACATCAGTAAATGAATTATTTGTGAAGCTGCTGAAGGAGCATGTGCTTTCTTTGCTGCTGTCTATTAATCTGTTGCTAACAGAGGATACTGATGTCTGAGCCTTGTGGTTTTTATTCTGTAACACGAGGACAAACATCATTCAACCTGCAGCACAGCAGTCAAACAGAGAGGTACGCAGCGCTGGATTAATCTGACATCTGTTGAGAAGACTGATGCTTTGAATACAACAAACTACCGAAGGCTAACATGGACAGCCATAAACAGCTGCAGCTTCTAGTCATTTTCCCTCTGGATCGAGATCAAATTAATGAGGGAGAACTGCTTTAAATGACTGTACTCCAGATGAAGCTTCTGCTTATTTGTCTCTTATCAAACGTTTCCTCAGATAACTTTTGTTAAGAGGTGGCTTGAAAAGGACTTGAACTGAACATCACCCACTGTCATTTTGTTGTTTTTTAACTATGAATTTTGTTTATAAGGATGTTAGTAATATACCTGAATTCACCATCAAGAGGTCAATGGCAGCTATTGTGTGTGCATTGTTAGATTTTTTTATTTTTATTTTTTTTTACATTTTTCTCTTTAACACGTATTTATGGACATAAATTGTGAGTCTATGTTTCATGCCAGAGTTTTGGTCAAAGATCTTACGTTGAAAAATGATGGATTCTGCGCTGCGACTCTACTTTTAGCTCAGCTTCTGCAAACTGACCAAGTTATAGCAATACAGTATTTGTATTAGCTAAATTTGATTACCTATGGCATTTTCAGCTGGACTAGCTTCAGAAGCTTATAAGTTGCAGCTATACATCCAGTAACTACCTCCTGAAGGTTTCATTAAAATCCATCCATTGATTTATGAGATATTTTGCTAACAAACAGTTTTGACTCTAACGGCTGATGCAAAAGTTTTGAGTAAAAGAGCTTGTGCAACGACTTGGAGTGTGAGTTGAGGATGACTCTCAGCTACTACCACCTCAAATTTTTCACTCCGTATCTGTAAAACGGACTGGATTATACTCAGTTTTGTCATATTAGATCAGCTGGCTGTGGCAGCCATCTTGAATTGTGTTGACTCCAAAAGTAATTAAACTACAAATTCACATCTGGTGATTAATTTCTGGGCCTTGCATTGTAACTTGGACAGTGCATAAGATACTTTGCTAACAAACAGACACAAAATATTATCACCAGCTTATTTTTTGCAGCGTGTGATGGGAAAAAAAAAAAACCTGTGAAAATATGCAACACGTGGAGGCCAAGAAATAAACTAGATTTGAATCTATTGAACTATATGATGATGATGATTAGCAACTGAAGCTAAATGAACAGCTGATGAAACCTCACTCAGACAGTTGGAGCTGCACCTCCAGGGCTGCAGTGAGGAACAGTTTAGCAGAAGTCAGAAAGTAAAACCTTCAGGTTTGGAGCAGCATGAAGAGACTTGCCTGATATCAGAAGAAAATAAATGGTGTTGGATGATAGCTTTTCAAAAACCACTGAACCTGGCTGCCGGGGGCCACACACCGTAGCTGCAGAGCAAAGCTGTGATTAGATTTGAAGAGCCGCCCACAATAAGGCTGCGGTTAGCAGCAGCGCGGCGTGGATGATGGAGGGAAGCTTCACCACAGGGGTCTCATGTGGAGCTGCCACTGTACAGCTACAGAATAATGACCGTCTTGTACAAGAGGCTGATTTACACAGCTACACATCTGATGCTGCTGGGGCCTGTGGCCATTCAGCTCCTCTTGATGCCAAATATTACTTCCTGAGTGTCTCACCTGAGAAGTAAAGAGCCGTTTGAAAGCTCTAAAATAATCCTGCTTGTAACTCCTGTGCATGGTCCTAACAGCGTTCAATTACTCTCATCACTAAAACACAGCAATCTCAATTCTGCTCACGTTTATAGGAATCACACAGCTCAGAAAAAGCATTACCTGCTGCCCTTCATGCTAGTTTTAAACTAAGATCAGCACTGAAGCCATTTTTGTTAAATGATGTGAGCTATCGCAAGTGATACAGCGAAATCTTGCATAATGATGCGGCGCTCAGATTACGGAGAATGACTTTCAGCTACTGACAAAACAATTTCAGGTTAACGTCTGTAAAATTAACTGAATTATCGCCATTTTTGTGTTTTCCAAGGTCAGTAGATTGTGGCGGCCGCCTTATTTTGAGTTGACTCTAAAAGTGAATCAGTTTTAAAGCTCCATCCATTGATTCATTTCTGAAAGTTTCAATAAAGTCCCTCAAGTCGTTCATGAGATATTTTGCTAAACGAACACAGACATCAACATTATGACCTTTATGTTTTTGGTGGCCGTTGAGAACTAAAGATTTGAACGTTTTTGAAGCGCTAAGAACATTTTCTTCTCGTGCACAGATTTTATTTTCATAGGAATTTGTTGTGCGCTGTAACGTTTTAACCTGTCGGTCTGAAGTTGGTGATTAATGTTCTGATCTTTCATGAAGGGAAGCAGGAGATGATGGTGTGTTGTCCTCGGCAGTCATTACCAGGGAAGCAGATGTGCATGTGACTAGTTATTTAGTTCACCGTGGGGGTGGAAGGGTGCATGTGTGCTCCTTTTGGCACAGTGTGTGTGTGTGGAGGTGATGGTGGGGGGTTCACACCTGCTGTGGTTACAAGAACGTACTCGACATACTGCACGACTGACAATTTTCAGCTGGTTCTGCTGCACAATAACAGGGAAGACTTTTTCCCCCTTCAACTCTATATTTAGCACAGATTGTCCCAATAAAAGAATACTTTTAACATTTTAAAAAAAGCTCACTTTAGTCCTCTGAATGTTTGTCGAACGCTGCTGAAAAAGCCGTTCTCGTGTGAACAGCGGCCGTCCTTCCTGCAGGGACTTTTCCCCCCTCCCAGCGGTCTCACTCTGTTTGTGTACAACAGATGTTCGGGCCCTCAGAGAATAATCCTAATCTCTGTATTTGGCTGAATGCTGTCCGTGACATCATGAGGCTGAGGAGGGGATGACATCATGGATGCTGCGGTCAACATTATCCGTTTCTTTCAGTAAGAGCGTACATACATTTAGTGCTTGACAGCACGAGCAGCATGATGAAAACGTCCCCTCGTGGTTGCATCAAATCGTAGAAACAGTCTTTAGTCATGCTTCCATGGTGCCATGAGTGACTGCAGTGGACTGCTATGTGTTATGATGCCAGAGATTTCATCCTGTGCTTTGTGGGGATTGCCACTTGATTCCCAGAACTATAGAATTACATTTGCACGTATTTGCTTACTGCTGTCCCTTTGGGTCTGGAAACAAGCTTTGGTGCAATGGTGCCATTCAGGGTGAGGAACGACTCATTCAAAAACAACTACAGGAGAAAATTCACAACATGACAAGTTTTTAATTGTTACTTTTTACGCCTTGCTAATCTTGTTTGCAGTGTCGTTGACTTGACTTGCATCTTACAGGAAGTGTCTTATCACCCCGACAACCCACTGAAGGTACACTATCTTTTTAAAGCAGACCCCCTTTATGACACTTCAGCACTTTTCTGAAAGACATGTTATGGCTCTGTCAGGCAGGAGGAGTGTGAGTTTTGGCGACAAGGATACTGGGTCATGTGTGTAAAGCAGAGCCACATGGAATCCTCGTGGCAGACCGAGGCAGCCATCTGTTAACACCAGAAGTCTCTCATTTTGTGGCCAATTTCACCATCCGGTAACGTACAGCAACCCGCACTCACGAGGCATGCACAAGAGGGTTGTTTATTTGCAGTTTAACCTTTGGCAGAGAGAATGAATAAGAGGTGGCACTCGTGGTTCTTTGACCCGATGCAAGGTAAGGGTGACGTGTTGGAAATCCCACAGAGGAGGCAACGCTGTCTGCTGTGTTGCTCATCCATCAGACCTGGAAGCTGCTCACAGTCCTGAGTCTGTGATTAAGCCAAGGAGCTGGGTTCACTTTGGGTCAAACATCATACTATGACCGCAAAACTTCAAGACCTAACCTTCATTCAAGAAATGCACACCACCCGCCACCTGCTATGCCTGAGTTTTAGACGAAAAACATCTTAGGATGAGACCGGATCAAGTTAGAGTTGTTTCTGTCAGACTTTGTAAGTTGTGATCACATGATCTTTTAGCACTTCAAGCATGTGCTGTGAATGATTCTCAGCTACATGATTATGTGTACAACTTCCTGTCGGACACAGGAAGTAGCAGTAAGCATTGGCTAACCATGGTAGCAGAGCACGCACTGCGGTTTATTTGAAAGTAATTTGCATTCAGCGTTGCATTGAGCGGCTGTGGCTGAGTGGTTAGAGCAGTCATTCTCCAATGCAAGAGTTTGGGGTTTGAATCCACCAGCAGTCACATGCTGAAGTGTCCCTGGGCAAGACACCGAACCTCTCATTGCCTCCGATGTGTGTCCCATCAGTGTCTGAATGTGATAAAGCTCTGATTAGTCTCTTTAGAATGATTTGTTCAATTAGCTTTGTATAGATCTAGTAGAGTGCTGTGTGAATGGGTAAATGAGGCACAGATTGTGTTGTAAAGAGCTTTGAGTATCTCAACAAGATAGAAAGGCACTATATAAGTACAGTCCATTTACAGTCCATTCAGATTAGCAGATAAAACGTTATTTTTGTTTTGTTTACATTTATTTAACAACCATACATTTTATTAAAATAACCTTGTGGAGTTCAGGTACCTGTTCTTGAACAACCAGATTAAAGTAAATCAGTGGCTACAACAACAACAACAACAGTGTTTTGAACACAGACCCAAAACATAAAGAGTGTTACTGTTATAAGCAGTATACTGTAGTTTCATCTCCTAGCTACAGATGAAGAATTAAGAAGAACATGGCTGAAAAATGTGAACTTAAAGAGACCACCCAAAACACTGTGCGTGAGCTCATTTCACTTTGTTGACAAACGGCCGATGGAGGAAAACCTACGTCCTACTTTGTGTCTGGACTACAATAAACCACCGGAGAAGAGACGCTGGATCCTCAGAAGGATTGAAAACTGTGTGATGAGAATATCAGGTATGATTTCAAGTGTGGACAGCACGGTGGTGCAACTGGTAGAGCTGCAGCGAGCAGGTTACCCTGGTTTGGGGGCCTTTTTCTCCCACAGATCAAAAACATGCACGTTAGGTTAATTTGTAACTCTAAGTCTCTATGTGTCCCTGTGATGGACTTGCGACCAGTCCAGGGTGTTCCCTGCCTCTCGCTCAGTGATGGCTGGACATGGGCACCACACACCAATGACCCCCGTGACCCAAAAGGGAAGAAGCAGGTACAAGATAATAATTTGATGGATGGATTTCAAGTGTATGGAGGGCACAGCCTTGTAGTATTAGTTTGTCTTTGGCATTATGATTTTCTCTGCAATTAACCCAAGTTCAGCGATGGAGGACTTTAAGGCTTTGGCTGGGCTTTGTGTCTGAGATTATGTCCCACCTCTTTTAACAAAACACGACCGACCTTATTACTGTGTAGATACTGATACATCTCAGAGCTTTTCAGGTTGTTCATTGCTTCACTGTCAGAAGAACTGAGTCAATGAAACAGATAAATATGCTAGTTGATGTAATCTGCAGCCACTTCTTCAGCTCGTCCTCCATCCCTCGTCCTCAGCAGGCAGTGGTGTGATTATAATAATAATAATAATAATGCCACACAATGTCATCAATGTATGTTGCCATACAAGGACGAAATTACTCTCTGCATTTAACCCATCCACCACCAGGTGGTGCAGTGGGCAGCTATTGAAAGCGCCCGGGGGGCAATTTGGGGATAAGGTGTGCTGCCCAAAGACACCACAAGGTATGATATTGTACTGTTGAAGCTTCATGTTTAAATTAAATCCACAATGCTTGGAGAAACTACATTACCTCGTACTGTTCACACATAAACAAACGTCGGATGCGATCCCTGTCGGAAGTCGCGCCTGTAATTCATGCATAGCATCATGGGGGCTAGGAATAAGGTGGATAGACATTTTTGTTATGGCCACTGTGACTTGTGTTGATCCCAGAAGTTACCGGTAATCAGTTGTGGATGTTCATCCATTCATTAGTTTCTGCAAGAGTGGATCAAAATAAACTTTATTAACTATACAGACCCCCCCCCACCCCCCCCACACACACACACACAATCCATCTTTTCTTTTAGCATTGGGGGACAAACCTAGCAGAGTACAGAGTTGATAATCTGCAATAATTTAATAGTATTTAATAATCTAACTTTTTTTGCTTTGATGAACATCTATTTGTACTGTGTGTGGCGTACTGCAGTACTGCTGAGTACTGCTGAGTACTCCATTACATAAAGTTTAACTGAGTTTCTTAACCAGTGCTATGGCTTTCTTTTTTAATGCTGGTAAAAATAGATACCGTAACTCCTGGAGTGGTGCATTAAAACAAAACAGTTGCTGTTATTCATGTGAATCAGTTTCTGTGGAATTTGAGATTTCTGTGTATTGTGCTTCTCTATGGGCCATTATGGCGAGACAGGTCCAGAAACAGAGCTCCAGTGTTCTCAGCAGCAGAAAGTGGGATGGAGCGTCACAATACAATATTCTGTCTGTTCCAGTGTGATGCGCAGTGCTTCCACTCTCTCTTACTCCAAAGAGTTCCACTTCCTCATTGTGTATTTATGGCAACAAAAACAAGCCACAGTTTGCTCTCTTTAAGCAGACAATCACTGAACGTTTCTGTATTTGTTCACATCTGATGAGGAAAAGAAATGCAAATACGAAATGCTGACTCAGCATTTACACTAATGTTCTAATGTTTTGTTTTATTTATTTATTTATTTTTAATGTGTTTTGCAATCCAACTTCTGCATCTTTTGTGCTATTTGTCATCCATTTGAAGATTCAACGCAGGAGCTGGATGCTATGACTTTTAATTAGGAATTTTTTTAATTTTCAAAATGTTTTCCTTTATTTACAAATATTTTTCACCAAAATACTTTGATTTCTTCTATCCGGGACAAAAGTATCATTCTACTTCTGCTTTCAGCATACTTGGTCTATTTATGTCTTCTTAAGCTACTTTTAACATTTTGCTAGTTTTAGCTACTATTCAGCCACCTTTAGCTTTTTGTAAGGCTTTTCTTTATTTTAGATTTTAGCTACATTTTGACATTTAGTGCTTCTAGCACAGTAAGCTTTAGTAAGCTTTTGCTACATTTAGCAATTTTTTGCTGCTTTAGCTAGCATTTAGCTGTTTTTAGCTTTCAGCTAGGTTTTTGTTATTTTTAAATCCTGTCTAGCCTTTTTGTTTATTTAGCTTTTTTGTTAACCTTTTGTTAATTTTAGTTTTGAGGTAGAATTTTGCACACTTTGGCTTTTATTTAGAATTTTGTTCTTTAGAATCAGCTTTATTGTAATTGCACCAAAGTGCAGCGAAATGACATTTCATACAGCCTGTCTAAGAGAAACATAACAAACAGACATGGATAGACAGAGGTGACTGAGGCCGCCGGCTTCAAGAGGCACAGCCCTTTTTTCAGATAAGGAAAAAGAAACACAAGGAGGAGTGTAGGTGTTAAAAAAAATCAAATCTCGCACTGTCATAGACGGGACAGCGTGAAAGTTGCAAAAAAAATGACCTCAGCACATAAACAGCAACATACTGATGACATCATAATACATTTATGCATGAGGAGGCTGACGAGGGCAGTGAGTTGTCCATGGACACTGCCAGAAAGTTTCATAGTCCTGAAGGTGGCACAGTGTCTATCAGCCGGCTCAGTTCTGACACAGATCCACAGATGTCCTCAGGAGGGGAGCGGAGCTTCTCATTCACATAAACAACCAGGAGAAGTTGAGATAGCTGGACAATTCAAGGCCCAGTGAGGAAGTCAAATTCAGATAACACAGTTATTTTGGGTCGGGCAGCCTCTGCTTGAATTTTCATGTCTGCCTTCATAGTTCTGCTGGTAAGTCTCACTGGTGATTCCAAACAGTAAAATGTTGTGGTCACACCACCAGACCGAGCTTGTAGCTTCTCCATGGTTGATTCTGTCCCAGTGAGTCCCAGGAGCCGCAAGAGGCCTGCAATTCTTAAAATCACATCCAGCTTACGGCTCAGCTCATGCAGCATCTGAGTCTGAGAACTTCCTGCTCGGTACATTCCTTCATACAAGCTGAGCAGACTCACAATTGCCAGAACCGCTGCCGCCGGCTTCTGAATTTGTCGAAATGCCAGATACCCGCCAACACCAAAAGGCAAAAAAAAAATCCAGTTATCATGAATCCAATTATGTATGTGTTTTCTACATCCTCAATGGACAATACAGACAGACACACTATCTTCCACTGGCCCCAGGAATCCAAAGTGTATCCAGCTGCGAGTGTCCCTTCAGGGCACGAGGGCTCTCCTTCGCACTGTCTTCTTGTCAAGAAAATTTTATCAATTGCGCTGAAAGACCAGCTGACCAAATCCATAATTTATAATAATTCAGAGTATATGCAGTGAGAGGCTCCAATATAGGAATCACAAGACAAAGAGCAAAGCAGGAGCAGGAGGGAAAAGCATCTGTCCTTGTTGAGAGCAAGCAGAAAGAAACTGTGCGCTTCTTGCTAGCTTTGGATTTGTGCTACCTTTTTTGTTCGCTATTTTAGCATTTAGGCAGCCTTTTGCTGTTTGTAGCTAGCATTTTGTGACTTTTAACTTTTAGTTAAGTGTTTGTTACTTTTAGTTTCAAGTTAGTGTTTTAGTATTTTTTGTTTTTTTAGCTAACATGTTACTGCTTTTAGCATTTTGCTACTTTTATTTTTTAAGTAACGTTTTGCTACTGTTACCTTTTAGCTAGTGCTCAGCTGTTTTATTTTTAACAACTCAGTTTCAGCCTCTTCGACTAATTTCAGCAGTAAGTCGGTGCTCAGACGTCACATCGTGTTTTCACAAAAAAATGCCATTTTTCTACTAAAAAGATGAGACTTTCACATTTGGACATACATCTCTGATTAACATCTGTCAATAGTACAAAACATCAGCTTTATAGAAACCTTTGGCTGACTCCTGAAAGAACAAACCAGCTGATCTGTTTTTAGGAGCTGCTTTTTTATTTATTCTGCTTCAATGAGTAATATGAGAGACATCACACTCAGAGCTGGAAAACGTCCCAGAGGCTGAAAAGAAGCAAGAAAAACAGGAATCCTCCAAAGCCAGAAGCCGTCTGCCTTCTAACAAGATCTGCATGTGTGTGGGCGACTGGATGATGCTGTGAGGAGTTAACCCTCCAAACTTCAAGTTGTGTGTCGTAGGAGGAAGGGATATTCCCTGCTCTTCCGGGATTTTTTTTAAAAACTCATCTTTAAGTCATTCAGAGCTGCTGGAAAAGGAAGTAAAAACTCCCCACTCTTGGCATGAGGACATGCCCAGGGTGCTCTAAAGGTTCAAACACTTAATTTATGTGCATTTCTTTATGTTTTTACAACAAATGAAAGGATCGGTTTCATTGTAAGCTGTAAGTTTTACAGTAATAAACCGTGGTCCATGAAATCTTTCTGTAACAGACAGAGACCAACATTTTCTCCACCTTCTCCTTTAATCAGCAGACAAGAAGAAATCCTATTTTTGGACTTTGACTCAGAAAAATATGAATGTGAATGAAGGTGGTTATATAATATCGACAGCTGACTGGATCCTATCTACCAACACCATTGATGGTGTTCTGTGTTACAGGAAGTGTGTGTGCTGCCTGTGAAATCCACACTATCAAAAGCAGCTCATGGCTGCAGTGTGTGTGGTTGTGTGTGTGTCCTTGTTTATGCTACTGCCCCATAAGAAGAAGTCCTGTTGGTGGGTTAGGGGTTAGGTTTAGGATAAATGTCAGGGTTCGGCTCTAGAAATGAATGAAAAATGAATGGAAG
>JARVLU010000103.1:8942783-8956000 GCA_031762415.1 Simpsonichthys santanae | reverse complement strand
GGTAGTGGGGGGGGGGGGGGGGTAGTAAAAGAATTCATCTCGTCTTTCACCCTCTTTCACCGCGGGTTGTCATCAAGGATGAATTAGTTTTATGTCATGGCGATTGCAACCAGTAAAAGTCCATCAAGTGGTCTGCTCCCCCCATCCCTGCCAGTGGAAATTGTAACGTCCATGGATTAGCTCGAGTTTCAGCCCTTTTGAAGTTTTCACCGTCAGTAAATTGCCTGATGGAGCAGATTTAAGTGTTTTTTTTTTTCTTCTCAGAGTTCAGTGGTCTTTGTTGGAGCGTGTTTGTAGAAAGAAGAGGAAATGGACGTTTTCAGATTTTACTTCGGCTTTTCTCAGAGCACACGTTGTGAATGACTCTCAGCTACTACCACACCACATTTTAACTTTGTAGTTGTGAAACTGGCTGTGCTATAATTGTGTTTCCTGAGGCCAATTGGCTGTAGCAGCCATTTTAAAATGACTAGAGTCTAAAATGAACAGTCGTAGAGGACCATTTAATTATTTTCTGGAAATTTTATTAAAATCCATTGTGCATCATTAGATATTTTGCTAACAAATAGAGCTGATTCCAAAAGTTAATGGCACTCTGAGTACAAGATGGAGATCACTCTCAGATGCCACCACACCAGATTTTAGTCTAATGTCTGTAAAGTTCAGTTATGAATTGAGTTATAGCCATTTTTGTGTTTTCTGTGGTCAGATGGCTGCGGCGGCCATCTTAAACTGGATTGGCTTGAAAAGTTAATCGTACATGTCAACCCATTGATCACTTTCTGAAAGTTTCATTAACATCTGTTCAATAATTCTGTTGTACAGATAAACATACAGACACAAGCAAAACACTATCATATCTTTTGGTAGCAAGTGATTAGAAGTGGCATCTGTAAACTCTGCTTTGTCTTCTTTTATCTATTTAATATTTAATCAGGCAAACCCCGTTGAGATCACAAATCTCTTTTGAAAGGGAGGACCCGGCCTGAATGTTTTGAGCTGATGAAGAAAACCGGAGTACCCGGAAAAATCCCACGCGAACACGAGGAGAACATACAGACTCCACACACTAAAACTCCAGGTCCAAACCAGGGATTGAACCCAGAACCTTCTTGTTGTGAGGCAAGCCGTTGTGCTTGCACCAGAGTTTGACTGTCGTCTGAAGATCTGCTGCTGTGACTCAAGACAGACGACTTCAGGTGTGTGACCGTAGGCATCACATCAATTATACGTAAAGGGGACGTGTCCCCCTCACATTTAAAAAATATTCATTTGGACCCCACCCCCAACATTTACCATGAAATATTAGTTCACCCAGTGCTGTTTCCATTTTTTCATGAACAAATCCATTCCACTTGATTAGTAGAATACTCAAACCATTAAAAGTCCATTCCAAGTTTTACTGGTTACTTACAACTTAACATCCATGCAATATTTTCTTGAGGTCACTTGTCTCGGCAGGACACTCATCTCTTTTGGTGGGGGGGGGGTCAACTAGGTGGGGGGAAGAGGGGTAGACACTTCTGTGTTGTGCGCTAGCTTACTGCTATGTTAGTGTCGGCAGTTGTTGGCCAGGGTGGGGGTTGTTACAATGTGAGAGAAGCAGAGCACTACGTCTATAACGTCTTAGCTAGCGCGTCTGTATTGGACGCCACTAGCTTAGCGCTACATTAGTGCCGGCAGTTGTCCACCATATTGGGGCAGTTAGAATGGGCGAGAGAAGTGGAGTGTGCTTTATTCACACAAGGAGAGCTGTTGGTCAGGTTGCTTCTTGTTGCTCTCTAAAATAGTTGTTGAATCAAGTGTTTACAAATGGGAGTGGTGGCGCAGAGGTTGTAGAAGGTGGGCCTGTGATCAGAAGGTCTCCGGTTCGACTCCCCGTTGCTGACAACATCAAAATGTGGGTGGAAATGGTGAAGCGCCTGCACATGCCTCCACTCTCATTCGACCCACTCTGAGCCATTGAGCAAGCCTCTGAACCCGCACCATCTGCTCCCAAACAGGCCTCTTGAAAATGAGTCCTCATGACTCAATGAGACTACCTGTCTAAATAAAGTTTAAATTAAATTAAATACTTTATTCAAACTTATGGGGGGGAGGACCCCCCCCCTCCCCCACCACCACCAGTGTGTCGTCCCCCCCAATGTTACAAATGCTTTTGACACCAATGTGTGTGACGATGCTTTAAAGCCTGCAGGTTATGACACACTGCTCTGGTTCTGGCGCTGGTTTCATTCTGCATTCGGCTGATATGAGTGTTCGGGCATATCTCAGGCTACCACTGTGATGGACGCAGAGAAAAGACCCGTTCCCCATCAAACTAATAGCTCCACTTAATGTTCGTAGTAATCGCTTGGTCCCCCTGGTCCCGTTCTTTTTCCCAGACGTTGTCTCCGGAGGAGGGGGAGTAGAAGAAGGTGTTCAGGCTGATAACCCCTCTCCATCAATCCGACAAGATGCAGCGTTAAAGCAGGCCTGGAGTTGGAAGAGGAGGGAGATGAAGAGCAGAGGCAGTTACAGCATCAGTCAGAGGGGTGGGGGTGGTTGATAAGGAGTCGGAATGAATGACAGGGGTGTAGCTTGGTTATCTGCTTGACCACATGTTTAACAGATGCTTTTTTTCCTGCTCCTACAATCATTTACCAAGTCTTATGATGTCAGCTTTACCGTGGCGCCAACTTGTTATCAGGACCCCCCCAGATTTGTGCACGTGTGTTATCATAAACGTGCTTCACTACATTCTGATGCCATGACTCCACTGATTTGCTCAGATAAGACGGCTACATGCATGCCACTGCTATTACTGCAACCGTGTGTACATTGAAGTAACTTGAATATAAATACGAGTACAGCCACGCAGCTATACTCCAAATCCAGGCATGTAACAAGTGTATCTTCTCGACTGTAGGGTTTATTTATCAGGACATGAACCCATCGATCTTCTGCTGCTGCTCTGACACCCGGTCATGGGGAAAACAGCTTTAAGGGGAGGTCGCTCTCCCCAACCACCTCAACTGACTCCTTTCAATGTGGAGGAGCAGCAAATGAACAGTCTGAACAGTCAAGCTCCTCGCCCTGTCCTTCAGCACAGCATCTCACTGAGCTGCGTCTCTTGGAGAAAAGTTTGTGATTCAGAACGGAGAGAAATGTGCAGATTACTCGTTGCAGTCTCCCTGACCTCAACGTGTTGCAGCGGAACTTCCTGGACAACCTTCACACCACGAGTCCAACCGCCCTGCAAACAAAGATTATTTCAGCTGCTTGTGTTTGTGATCTCGTTTATTCTCGTTATGGAGATCCATCCATCCTTTCATCCATTCATACATTCTTTTCTTCCTTCTTGTCTTCCTTTCTGTCTGGAATAAGTATCCTTGGGATCCTCCGAAGGAACATGGGAAAGGGGCGCTGGCGTCCTTCGTGGACGTGTTGACTCCGGGACTCAACCATGGATAAATGAGGGGAACGGATTAACGAACAGAGTTTCATTGAAATCTGTCCGGTGGTTCATGAGATATTTTACACACACATCACCACCAAGCAGTCCTTCACTGGACCACTTCTTGTGTTTAAACAGCCAACTTGTTGCTTTTCCTTCCTTCACCTCCGTTCTAATCCCTCGATGTGACCGTGACGCCGACACATAAAGATCTATGTATTTTATTCTAATCCATCCCCTCCTTCAGCTCCGCCTTAACGTGTTTTCATAAAGGTAAACTTGTCAGCGTGGCTGTTTTTCAAACCTAAACCAGCGAGAAAAGACTGAGTGATGCGTTCGGAGGGTTGGATAAATATTGAATATTCCAAAGCCAGGCCACACCAAAGGAGCGCTGAGGCATCACGATGAAACACTAAACGCATGCGAAGCTTACATGAGAAAAAAATGTAACATCGTGATTTTTCCCTCCTCGTGTGGATTTGTCAGATTCCAGCTTCAAAGCTTTGGCTTCTGAAACTTGGCGAACAGAATGATTCCTGCGTGTTGTTGTTTCAGAGCTGAGCTCTCTGCCCAGGTCTCGTGTTTTAATGATTCTTCACAGTGTGGGTCAGTTTCAGTTTTTCGTCTGAACCTTCGTGACTCCTCTTGATTTCCAAAACGGTGGTCGATCCTGAAAGTCGTCTCATGGATTCAGCCACTAAAGAACGAGGCTGAAGTTACGTCTCCAAGTCTTAGGACTTGTGAAGACCTCCTACCTCCATATTGTTTCCAAATGCGTTTGAAGCAAAGTGTGTTGCCAAATGTGTGCATGTGTGCATGTGTGAGTGTTCATACGTGGGGGTGTTCAGGTTCCCCCTCCTCAGTGTGTGTTGTTGCTGGAGAATTGGGGGTCAGCACATGCTTTTAATCAGCTCTCTGGCCGTTGTAGACATTTGTACGCCCCCCTCCCCTCCACTGCCTCGACCCCTCCCAGCATCCCTCTGCAGTGAAATTGTTTTGTCTCCCCTCTTCTTGGGGGACACAGCTCACTGGTTCCACACCGTGGAAGATCTGCACTTCACACAGAAACGCAGAACAGAAGCTCTGCCGGTAATCACAGATAAAATGTTCTGCTTCATTTACCAAGAAATATAAAATATATCAATTTACACAGGGAAATAAAACAACAAGTTGGGAGAGTTTTATGTATTTAAAGAGAAATGACATTTTCCGTGAAAAAATAAAAATAAAAACGAGAGGAAGAAGCATCTATTAAGAGCTGCTACAAATAAGGAGATTCATAAGTGGGACCAGGCTGCTGAAAGATTTAAGGTGTAATCTGGATTCTCACAAGCTCTCAGTCCTTGTTCTATTGGATCTGAGTGCAGCCTTTGATACAGTAGATCATCAAATTATTTAAAATAAATTACAACACCTGGTCGGTCTTTCTAGTACTGTTCTTCTGTGGTTCAGCTCTTCTCTCACAGATAGAACCTTTATGGTAAGTATGGATATATGCTCCTCACAGATCCATGAAGCTAACTACGGCATCCCCCAAGGCTCTATTTTAGGCCCCCTACTTTTTAATGTGTACATATTGCCGCTTGGTGGAGTCATCAGGAGCCATGGGATAAGTTTCCATAGTTATGCTGATGACACACAGCTATATATCTCATTATCTCGTGATGATCCCCGGCCAATCACTGCACATTTTAATTGTATTTCAGACATAAAGTCCTGGATAGCATAGAACTTTCTCCAGCTAAACCAGGACAAACCAGAATTTGTAATCATTGGACCTAAGGTTAAAAAAGAAAATACAATTCAGAAATTACAATCTCTGTGTTTAAAACTTTCTAAAAATGTAAAAAGCCTGGGGGTTCTTTTTGACTCCGAGCTTAATTTTATTCCTCATATTAAACATATACAGTAGTCAGAACAGGATTTTATCATCTAAAAAATGTAGCCAGAGTCCGCACTCTGCTTTCTCTCTCACCAATACTGAGACTTTGATGCACACTTTTATTTCTAGTCATTTAGACTATGTAATGCACAGCTTTCTGGTCTCCCTAAGAAAAATGTGTCCAGCCTTCAGCTGTTACAAAATTCTGCTGCTCGTTTGCTAACCAAGACCAGAAGGCAGGCTCATGTTACACCTGTTTTAAAATCATTGCATTGGCTCCCTGTGCGCCTCAGGAATGATTTTAAGATTCTTTTAGTGGTTTTTAAATGTCTCAATGGTCTTGCACCATCTTATCTTGCAGAGCTGCTATTACCCTATTAACCCCCGCGGACACTGAGGTCCTCTGGCACTGGACTACTAACAGTTCCAATAGTCAGAACTCACACTTAGGGTGAGGCTTCTTTCTAGTACTGTGGCCCACGTCTGTGGAATAGTTTGCCAGAGAACCTGAGGGCTGCAGAGAATGTTGTTGTTTTTAAGAGCAGGTTCAAGACCCATCTTTTTAACTGCATTTCATAAACTGGTTCATCTCTGTTCAGTCCATACATTTTACATACTATTTTATTTTATTTATTTTGTGTATGTCATTTACTTTTATTTTGTGGGTTTATTGTTTTATAATTCTATACATCACTTTGAGCTGCTTTTAGTATGAAGGGTGCTTTATAAATAAAATTGATTGATTGATTGATCCATCTGGACTTTTCTGTACCTCTTTCAACTGGCCGGGCTCGGCCGTGCGTGTCCGCTGACACAGCAGCTTGTAAGCTTCAGGTGGGTCACTGGCAGTTGTAGCGTCCATCCAAGTCCCTCCAAAGAAGGCCCAGCAAAAGACAAACCGTCCTCAGAGATAGAAAGTCCTGAGAGACACTGCATCTCTCCTACCCCCTTTTCTGTGTGTTAAATCTATAGTTCTGGACCACCCCTGGATCCATACTGACTAACCCTCTTTTCCGAGTAGCAGACATTTAGTCTCCCGACAAGAAGTCCATAACAAAGAATGAACTTTGCCTTACTAACAGAGACTGTGGATGCCATGGTAAAGAAGGAAGTTAACCCCCAAGTTGGACAGAGCTTCAACAAATGTCATTGTATCATTGGAGGTGTGCCAGAATCACACTAGCATTTTACTAAAAGAAATGGTGTTAGTGTAAAAACAAGGTATCACCCTCTTTAACAAAAGCCATTGTGTTCCCCTGAGACGTTGAGGAGAGGGTATAATTAAATTAATTTATGCAATTTTGTTCATGCCCATGGGTTGAGCTGCATTTTCATTGGTTAAGATCAGGGGGCACGGTTTCTCTAAAAAAAAAAAAGCTAAGTCTGGTCCTCTGGACATTCAAAAAACAAAACAAAACAAAGCAAAAAAATAATAATAATAATAATATATATATTTTTTTTCAAATTTTTTCAAATCTAGCTATTTTAGATAGGGAGAATAAAGTCTATCCCGATTAAGGAGAAATAAGAGAACCGCTGCACGTCTATTGGTCGGTTTCCAGAGGCGGTGTCCAGGCATCGCTGCCTCTTATTGGCTACTCGCAGAGCCTGTAGCCAATCAGATTGCAGAGTTTTGCTGGTTAACGCGAATGACAATTCAGGAACTCCTGCTGGCACCGCATGTAGCGCAAAGAAGGAGGCGTAAACACTGACAGAGCTAGGTAGCCGTAAGGGTAAGCAATAAAACGACATTAAATTTATATCATAAGTTGACGTTTTATGTCTGTTAATTTTGCAACGACAGTGTGTTTAAAGTAACTGTAGGGGAAAGTTAAAAATCTGACCGCGCTTCTGTCTGATAATACGCGTGGTTTTGATTTTGTTTGCTATCGCTAACTCGGCATCGGGTTCCAGGTCCGGCCTGCTAACGTTAGCGTGCCCCTGTGGCGTGTGCGCCCTGGCGGGAAATTTTGTCTATCGTATTTTCTGCTGGTTGTCCGTGAAAACGCACGCGTCGCGTGTTTTTATCGCTACGAGCGGCCGGCCGACACGGTCCTACCGGAGAGCGGAGACCGATCGTCGACCGAACCGCGTTTCTTTGGTCGTGAGGCGCTGAGCTAGTAGCCTCTAGCTCAGCTAGCTAGCTCCTGTGTGCGTCTCGCGAGTGCGCAGTAAAATCAACGTGACTAGGCCAATGTTAGCGGAGCTGCAACCTTTGGCATTTCTTTCTTTTTTTTTTTCGGTTCTCTTCTTCAGAAGGTCCTAAACAGTTAAGAGTTGAATGTTCTGTCACAGTTGTTTCTGCCGTTTAGGCAGTTAAGCGGCTGAGCTAACGTTTCAGTTCCAGACGGTAAATAACAACACGATGCGGCGCGTGCTCTCATGCTCGTTCAGTCCGTGGCGTGTGGCTGTAACTGGACATGCTGTACCTGAGTTTAATGGTTTGAGCTCACATTTGAGTCCACATGTGGCTGTTTGAGGGACGCCAAAGCGCCGAGTGAACGTGTCGCGTTACCTGAAGTGAAAGTTGAGTCCTGGCTTTCTGTTAGTTGACCGTTTTGAATGAGGTGTAGCTATTTAGAGGAGTTTATATTCAACTGCCCTGTTAGCCTCTTTTTAACCGCCTCATAATGCATAGACGGCATTACTTATTAACTTACCATCCTTCTTGGCTTAATTTGTCCGGCCACCAGATGTTTGGCGTTCACAGCATGATCCCACAGACTGGTGAAGTTCTGTTAGCTCCATAGTTGGTCAGACTTACCCCTCATTTTGTAGAGTAGCCCCCCCCCACGAGTCTGAATCCAGTAGTACTGTGTATATTTACCCCCTCCTTTACTCTAGGGTCTTGGAACGCTGAAATTATTGCAGAGTATGTACGATATAGCCATCTTTGCGGTTCTTTTCTTTTTGTCAGAAGTGTAATATTAATTTGTGACGGGTGTTGTTTGCCTTGTGTGCTTCTATTTAGGTGATGGAGATGAGCAGCAACAGCGAGTGCTTTGGATGTGGCCGATCTGGCCATTGGGTCAAGCATTGTCCCAATGCCAGTGGTTCACGTGGACGTGGCAGGGGCCGGGGACGAGGAAAAGGTACGCGTGTTTCCAGAATGGAATGATTATCATAAAATGAGCTTGTCCTTCTGCTGTTGTTGCTAATAATTGATCTCAGGGTCATAAAAATGGAAGAAACTCGTCTTAAATCCAAGCCAAATATAAATTAATCTAAATGATTTGTGTCCTTTATGTGTCAAGTCACATTTATTTATAGAGCACATTTAAAACAGAAACTGTGACCAAAGTGCTTAACAAAAAGAGCACAGCATCAAAGAAAAAGTAATGAGATATGTGTCGTTGCAGAGCTGTTCTGCTATCGGTGTGGAGACCAGGGTCACATGGCCAGGGACTGTGACCAAACTGAGGATGGTGTGTATTTGTCAGCTTTTTAAAAATCAGGTTCATGCAGCTGTAATCACGGAACAAATCTAGCTATTGTATTGAAAGTTAAGCGCAGTAAAAACTGTGTTTGCCTGTTAGCATGCTACAACTGCCACAGGAGTGGTCACATTTCTCGGGACTGCAAGGAGCCCAGGAAAGAGAGGGAGCAGCTCTGCTACACCTGTGGCAAAGCCGGCCACATGGCCCGTGACTGCGATCATGCCAACGAGCAGAAGTGCTACTCCTGCGGCGGGTTTGGTCACATCCAGAAACTTTGCGACAAGGTGAAATGTTACAGGTGGGTTTTCCAAAATTGCGTTGTCTGTTTTTGAACTCAGTCTGCAAAAGTCACCGAGCAGCTTGTGTCCCCCCCACCCTGCAGGTGTGGCGAGATCGGCCATGTTGCCGTGCATTGCAGTAAAGCCAGCGAGACTAACTGCTACAACTGTGGAAAGGCGGGCCACCTGGCAAAAGAGTGCACCATCGAAGCCACTGCATAATCAGCACCCTCTGTTGCCCCTCCTTTTTTTTTTTCAGATTGATGGTTGGTTGTATTATTTTCTCTGAATCCTCTTCACTGGCCAAAGTTTGGCTAACAGAGGCTAGTCCCAGGCCTGTGAGCCTCTCGTCATGTAATACAATGAAAGGGGTGAAAAGATATCTTTCTGCATTCAATACAAAAAAGTTTTAGTTTGGTAGCGGTGTTATGTATAATGCTTTGTTTAAGAACTCCCCTTTCCAGGCCACCGGCGATCAGCAAAGGAAAAAAATGGGACTAAACATAACGGGAATCTGTAGGACTCTGAGCTGTGTGGACATGCCTCAGTAAAACGAGACAGAAGAAGGGTGTAAATGGAAACCAAACATCCATGTGTGGTTATTTTGGTTTGTTTTAGTGGAATATGAGTTGGCCAAGAGAGTACGATATGGAAACAGTTCACAAGATGCATTTCTGCCCTGCAAGCAGCTACAAGTGGGCGATAACAAACTATATTACTAAGATATAAAACATTTTGGAGGTCTTCAAAGAAACATGCTCTTTTATAGAAATCTGTTTACAATTTAAATATCACTTGTTAGTCCAAGGTAGACTTCTTTTTGTTATTCCTTTTAAAAATGGCTTTGAATTTATTTTGTTTTCTTTTTCTTGTTTTTACCTTGGCAAAAAAGCAAAACAAAAAAAAAAAATCCAAGAGCAGTTGAAAGAACGGCAGAATTAGGAGATATTTGGGAATGACTAATGTTTTCACAGAAATCGAAATATTATTTTTGTACAATATCACTTAGACTACTGTATAAATACCATTTGCTTGTACTCAGTTTTTAAGTCGGAAGGAAAGTGCAACTGAAGTCCTAGAAAATAGAAATGTAATTTTAAACTATCAATAAAGCTGGAGGAGCACGGGGAGAAGTGTTTTTGATTGATTTTGCTTTGCAACACAAAAATGGCATAACTAAAATTCTCTGAAAATGTATGAATGTGGTATTTTTATTTAGTAGAAATTAAAACAGTCATTTTGTGTTTTAAAGTTTTTATTCTGACTATTCAAACCTGTCCAAAGCTTTGTGTTTAGTATCTTGGCAAGCAGGTGAAATTAAAGCAAACAAGGATCGTTCAAACCATTTTGGCATCTTATCTGTGGTTTCCCTTTAAATCGGGGGATTACATCACAGGAATCTGTTCACGTTTGCTCTGATCCGGATCCAGCTGGTTATTTGTGCAAACAAACCTGACCACTGCGGTGGAGTGTCATTCACCAAACGCTCCTGTCGCAGGACACGAGGGACAGACTGGTGGACATGACCTTGTCCCGAAGGAAGAGCTAGAATCGAGAAGTTGAGCGGCTCATGAATCAAATGATAGACTTCTCTCGGGAGTGAGCTAGCTCCACCTCGGCGTCTAAAATGGCAGCGGGGGTTGCGGTGCAGATGCAGTACGAAGACCCGCCTCCTCTTACGTCACCGGCGCTGGTCCAATCACAGTTCAGGCAGCAAAATATGTGAACAGGAGCCTCAGCTCAGCCGACCTGCAGCGTCGGCCGGTGCTAGCCGGCTCCAGCTTCATGTTCGGGTTGTCCTGATTTATTTATATAGTGTATATATATATAATTTTTTTTCGCTTTCTTTTTGAACACCCCGTTCCTCCCTCCTGCGATAAAGCAAAGGAGATGCGGGGACTCCTGGCGTTTTTCCGGGGCCAGCACACCCTAAGTAACCGTCCAGTCAGGCGAAAAGCCGGGATTGTCGGTTCTCGGTGCGGGCTTTGCGGAACTCAGTCAGTTACCAAGGTACGGTTCGAGCTGTTGCTGCCTCCTCGGCCCAGACGAACAACACGCAGTTGACAAGGCCATACGGCCTCTCTTTAAAGTTATTTTTCTATTGTTTGGTACGTTTAGTCACGGTGTTTGTCGAGTGAAGCGATGTTTTGCTGGTGTTCCATCTAACTTTGTGACCGCGGTGGATGCGGCGCTGCCTGCAGGGGATGAGACATCAGCAGATGTAGCTGACCGTTTTACTCCCTGATGAAAAACACCCATCTTGTTCTGTGTAGCCACTTTGTTTGAGTTTAACTCTGCCTCAGAAGAAAAAGAAACACAAAGAAACAACAACTCAGACTTGTTTAGGCAGCTGTAAAATTAATTTGACCTGTGAACTCCCCCATATTGCCCTGATTCCCTCATTCAGTGGCTCCTTTTGTCTGTTGCCTGTATCAATAACAACACGATGCGGCGCATATTAAACCTAACATCACCTCACATTACAGATTATCCTTTGAGTTAATTAAAAATTGTCTTAATTTATGCGAGCAAATAGACTAATTCGTACCAGCACACGTCATTAACATAAAACTTTTACAAGGTACTGTTCCATTTTTACATTTTCTACATCTTTATAAACATTTGTATTCTTTTCCACGTTTCTACAAGTATCGTGTGCATAGCGAACACTGTGTACCTGTTTTGATCTGTTTGTTTTTTTCTCTTCTGCAGCCACAGCCAAGATTCGGTTTGTTATTCGACATCGATGGGGTGCTCGTCAGAGGAAGGATGCCAATCCCCTCTGCAAAAAAGACCTTTGAGAAGCTGGTCGACTCTCGGGGACAGTTTGTGGTGCCGGTTGTTTTTGTCACAAACGCAGGGAACTGCCAACGACACACAAAAGCGGACCAGCTCTCTCACATCCTGGGAGTGCCTGTGAGTCGTGATAGATGACTTCCTGTGCTAGAGACGAGGCAAAACTCAATATATATATTTTTTTTATTAATATGTATCTCTTTGCTGATAACCAATCCTTTGTTGTTCTACCTGAAGATCACAGAAGACCAAGTCATCATGTCCCACAGTCCTCTGAGGATGTTTAAGCGGTTCCACGACAAGTGTGTCCTGGTGTCGGGGCAGGGGCCGGTCTTAGAGATTGCTAAAAAGTATGTTTTTAAAAAAATCTTGCTTTTATTGTACTTTATCTTATCCTTTTTATCTGGAATGCTCATATTTCTTCTCATTCCTCTTTAATAATCTTCAGCGTTGGCTTTAAGAATGTTGTCAGTATTGACATGGTGCGGGAATCGTATCCATTGTTGGACATGGTGGATCACAACAGACGGCCCAAACTGCCGGTGAGACGTTGAAGCCTGCAGTCAACGTTAGATGTTTCCTACTAATCCCTTTGTTGTCAGGATGTCTTGGTAGCATCTCACTGGGCTGCAACTGTCGGAGATACATAATTCAGCTAAAAAGCACAGAATTTCACCTGGACTCTTAATTTATACACGTTTGCTTAAACTCCCCGCAAAGTTTGTGCCACAGTTTGCATTCCTAGATATATTTTTGTAGAGCATTAAATGTGTGGCATGAGGTTCCAGCAGAGTTAGGATTTACTTTTGGATTCAAATGAATGCTTTCAGGTGTTTTGTTTCTTTATACGCATTACATAAATTACACAAAACAACATTTAACTGAGTGTTGTTCGTCAGCAACCTTATTTAACACTTACAATCAAACAGTTGTATAAACCCACCACAATAAGTAAGTTTCAAGTTTTAGCTGCTCCCTTCTTCAGGGGTCGCCACAGCGAGCGACCTCGCATGAAAGATTTGGCAATTTGTTTTATGCCAGATGAACTTCCTGATGCAACCTGGGCTCAAACCCACAACCTCTGGGTTTATAAACCAGCACTAAGTAATAAATTTTATTTTTAGTCATAATTGTAAAACAATTATTTTTTAAAATGAAAACGTTCCAGTATAATTTAAATTAAACATAGTTTAATTCATTTGTTGATAATTAGCTGTTTAGAGCAATACCATTCCATACCATAAAATACCATAACATACCATACCTTTCCATACCATACAACGCCATGCCATACTAGGGGTGCGAATCTCTGTGTCTGGAGAATCGATTCGATTCCGATTTTTGGTGTCACGATTCAATTCAAAATCGATTTTTCGATTCAGAAACGA
>JARVLU010000103.1:8918336-8933534 GCA_031762415.1 Simpsonichthys santanae | reverse complement strand
ACCCTCTTTCACTCACATGCATCACTCCCAAATTGGGCAGTTTACTGCCAATGGGAGATTTTCATTTTGATTTTGCTGGGAACTCTGGGAAGATTTTTGTTGGATTGTTGATTTTGCCACATATTGTTAAATTACCTTGGCTTGTACTGATGTGCGTTCATGTTCAAACAGTAAACATACGGTAACAATATATTGAATGGGTGGATTTTTTGTCTGATGTGGTGGTTTTTAACTGATTTTTTGGGCTAGAAAACCTCAACTCTATCTGGCAACACTGGTCACTCCAAGAAAATGAGAAGTGATGGTTTGGGCGCAGGAGAAGATGTCTGCCAAGTCATCAGTTATAAAATTCTGCTATTTAAAGCACAAAGAAAATACTTGTAGCTAATGGAACTACATGGTTGGTGTTGAGTTCAAACTTATGAAGAGCGTTTAGACACTGCAGGTTTTTAGATTTGTCGTGATGCAACTGCTTCCAATTTAACAGTTGTGTAATTTTATAGTTGAATCACATGAAGTTAGACCACTGAATGTCTGATTTCTTTGTTATGTAGCTTTGAAATTTATAAAAGCTGATATATTCATTCAAAAGCAAACTTAAAGTTGCAGAATGTAACTTTTATTTAAAAAAATTATAACAAATCTTTATATTTTATTTATTTTATTTGAGGTCTTGGTCTTGAGCCCTAAAAGTCTTGGTCTTGACTTGGTCTCAGGTCAGGTGGTCTTGAACACAACACTACTCAATGCAATAAAATACACACATTTAAAAGGGAACAGATTATTTTAAACTGTAGTTTATTTATACAATAATTTTAATGGCTGGATGTCTGGCCCCCGAGCTGTTGCTTTCAGAAACTGCAGCCCCCTGAGCAGTTTTGTTGAACAGTCCTGTTATACATGGTTAGACTTCATTCATCCAGCTTCCAGCCTGACAGTGTCTTCTGAATGTTCTGTAACATCTAGGACATGTTGCTTAGAGGTCAGTCGGTTTCATAACAATAAGAGTTAAAAAAAACATAATAAAGTCAAAGTAAATAAACATTTTTGTTATTAAATTAAAAATGGAATTAAGCACAATTACACAGCCAACAAACACTTTAAACTTGTGCTTTATTACTTTAAAATAGGATATTTTTTCCTCCAAAATGAAATGTCACATAAAACTGCAGAGTTCAGGGTCTTCATTTTATTGTATTTTTCTTTTCTTTACATGAACATGGTCTTTTGTTCTAAAATGTAAAAATATCCATAAATGTTAAAATTGATTATATAGTTTACATTTTAATACCTCGCCCGTCGTCCAGAAGCCACCTCCACTTCCAACAAACTTGAAGTGGCCCATGGGCCACCAGTTGACATTCACAGGAGCAGCAGGTTTTGCGGCTCTGGACACATTTTGTTTAGTGAGCGAAGGGGTAAAAATGGCTCTTTGATCAAAAAGGTCATAGACCGCTGTGTCAGATCAGCACAGATTATAATCTGACAAAATTCTTTGTACCAATAAGTCTATAAAAAGCTCCAGATCTAAAATCCAGTGCAGTCCGTTGTCTATAAAAGTCACTCTTTTAGTAAATAAAGTCCAGCTGTGAATAATTTCATCACAACATAAACACAGTGAAGGACTCAGAGGTTTGTTACAGAACATTAGTGATCAAGCAGCATCATGAAGACCAAGGAGTACATCAGAAAGGTCGGGGATAGGGTTAAGATGTTTAAAGGAGGTTGTAAAACAGTGTCCCAGGTTTTGAACATCTCACAGAGCTCTGTTTAGTCTGTCATCCAAAAGCAACACAACTGCAAACCTGCCAAAACACAACCGTCCACCTCAACCTACAGGCAAAGAGACCTTTAGTCTGAGAAGCAGACACCAAGCCCCACAGTGGCTGGAGGAGCTGCAGATCCACACCTCATGTGGGACCATCTGTCCACAGGACACCCGTTAGTCCACAAACCTGCCCTTTGTGGAGGAGTGGCCAAGAAGAACAACTAGCAAGAAGCTACTCGGATCAGATGAGACCAGAACTGAACCGGAAAACTACCAGGGTCTTCACTGGGAAACATGGTGGTGGCAGCATCATGCTGTGGGATGCTTTTCTTTAGCAGAAACAAGGAAGCTGGTCTGAGTTGATGTGAAGGTGGATGGAAGTACAAACCTGTTAAAGACTAAAAAGACTTGAGACAGAGGTGGAGGTTCACCTTCCAGGAGGATGACATGAAACATCCAGTGAGATCTACAGAGGAATGGCCCATCTTTCTTTTTTGATAAATCCTATAGTTGGGCTTGGCTTGGTTTCCTGAGCTATCCCTTAGTTATGCTGCTATAGGTTTAGACTGCTGGAGGACAGTAGTCCTGCTGTGCACTCTTCGGAGTTCACAGGGTTCACCACTTTCCTCAAATGAATAGTTTGTATTTGTAATTATTTTGATCTTAACATGTTTTTCTTTCTTCTAATAGAAAGTTCATCTGGACGTGTCATTCTGAGTGTGTTTCTACTTCCTGTCCTCTCAAACATCTGCTGGTCGAAGCAGATGGCCTCGGCCTGGTTCTGCTGGTGCTGGAGGTCTCGTCCTGTTAAAAGGGAGTTGTTTATTTCCACTGTTGCCTTTGTGCTTGCTCAGGATGGGAGACTACGACAAAGTGACGATTCAACGCGTCTGCTGGCGTCTTTAGACGGAGAACTTTACTAATCGGCTTTTGATGTATGTTTTGGTTTTAAATGTATGTTTTGTGAATTGGTACTATATAAATAAACTAAATTGAATTTAAATTAATCAAATTAATTCATGCTTTAGTCTAGACCAGGGGTCTGCAACCTGCGGCTCTGGAGCCGCATGTGGTCCCTCTGCAGCGGCTCTTTCAAGCTTTGACCAAAACTGAAATAAAACTGAATTTTATTGGTTGTTATAACAACTAAAAGGGATAATTTTAGCAGTTTTCCTGTAATCAATATAGCAAATATATGAATACTAGAAACATTACGAGGAGTAAAACATACTCACTTTCACTTTATATTTAATTTCTTCAAAGTAGGGTACGTAATTTTTCCACAATTAAAACAAAAATCACATAAGAATGCAGTTTATTGTTTTAGTTTTTAGAAACTGGGCAAAAACTATAATGTTTTTTCCTTCTTTACAAGAATCTCATCTTTTATTTTTGTCTTAGAATGTAAAAATATCAATAAATGTTAAAAATCATTAGATACTTTTAGTTTTATAAAATCACCCAGAAAAGCACCCTCCAACAAACTTAGTGGTCTGTGGGCCACCAGTTGAGAATCCCAGTTGTAGCAGGTGTTGTGTCTCTGGACACGTTTGATTTAGTGAACAAAGGGGCAGAAATGGCTCTTTTGATCGCAAAAGTTGCAGAGCACTGGTCTAGAATGACCCAGTCTAAGTCCAGACCCAAATCCAACTTAGATGACAATGCTCCATCTGGTCCATCTTGAAATAGTTTACAAAGTAAGAATGGACAAAATAAAAACTTTAGTCTCTAGAGGAGCAGAGCTGGTGGAGACAAACTCCAAAATACCTGCAGTTCCACACACACTTTCTTTGATGGTTTTATTTTGAAAACCACGCCACATTTTCACGCAATGTGTGGAAAATCTCAACTGGTATGTAAAAACATTTTTTTAAGGAACTGTAGATAGTAAAGCAACAAACAAGACAGAATCATGAGTAAGTTAAGAAAATAACAAAATATGCAACTTGTGAAAAGACAAACACAAACCTTTAAAAGCCTCCAGATTACGTCTCATGATGCCACTCATCCTTGTAATGTCACCGTGTCACACGTTCCAAGTAGCATTAGAGCTTTTCAAGTATTTCCAGACTCTTCTCTATATTTTTTTATAGAGCTCGGTCACAGAAAACACAGAGTACTGAGCGGTGACAGAGAGAGAAGAATGCACCAACACAAAAAAATGGGGTTACGACATGAAGGCACCCCGTCTGCTGTAAGGTGATAAGAGGTTATCAGCTCAAACAGCCGCAGAGGCTCTTTCTCACTGGATTAACACCCACTGCAGGCCTTAGTGGGGCCTGGACCTGCACGCTTCACATTTTTCACATCATTTTGCTCAAACGTGAACTGCTAGTGCTGTTGGAGGTTTTGTAATGGAAATAAAACTATAATTTAAAAAGTCATTATCAGAGGCGTATGTCTGGGATGATTCTCACCAGAGGGAACGTGCAGACTGATCAACAGCAGGTGGTGTAACTGCACAGGCTGATTCCTCTACTGCAAATTTGAATTTAATCCACTCCCTCTAGTGGAAATGTTGCAGCATGGAAGGAAAACTGCTTGGAAATAAAAAAAAAAATAAAGAAAATGATCTGAAGTCAGATGAATGAACACATGCGGTTCAGTCGTTAATTTGCTTGTGAAAATATTTTTTAATCCCCTTTCAGGTGTAAAATTAAGCTTTCGTTCACTTCAGGGCTGGAGTCAAAGGTTTGAAATCATTATTTAAATTCACGTCGTGACTTTAATTGCTGGACGTCCGGCCCGAGCTGTTGGATTTCAGCTGTGGGTCCCTGAACAACAGCTGAATCGTTCTGGGGTTTAAATGAGACATTTTGAAGTTAAATAACTTCATGAGGGGCCAAACAACACAGATTATTAAATGTTACATGTTCTGTGAGGCACAAGAACCTAAAACACCAATATAAGCCAGTACAAGCTAAAGTGGATGCTCCTGAGTCCAGTCAGGCAGGAAGGACGCTCCTCAGATGTTTCTGCTGCTGGGACCAGTGTTCAGTACAAATAAGAGGCCTGAGTAGAACTTTTGTGGATTTAATATAAATTATGCTCAGAAAAAGAGAAAAAACATTTGGTGGTGGTGTTTTCTGTTCAGGTGAAGACAAACAGTTTATATCTGATCTGAACAGAACCAAGAACAGACCCGACCACAACGTGGGCTCAAAGTTTACATGCAGTTCATCTAACGCCGTTTTAGAAACCTTTCTTGAGCTTGTTGTTGTTGTTTTGTGTAAAGGATAAATGAATATAAGAAGTGTGTGAATTCACAGCTACCGCTTCGTTTGTCTTTTCTGTTATAACATTTCAGAAATATTCAGCTCATTCTGGCCATAAGTTTTTTTAAATAACATTTATAATTTTTAATTTAAAAATACTCCCTAGAAAAGACTTTGGGAATTCAAAAAAAAAAAGGAAAAATATTCCTTTGAAATCTACTTTGACATACTCACTCCATGTTTACCTTTGCATGCTAATTTTAGCTTTGAGCTAACAATTTGCTAATTTGGCTTTGTGTAGCTACTTAAGGGGTTTTCTACTTTTCTATTGCAAAGTTGAGATTTTTTTTTCTTTTAGCTATCATTTTGCAACTTATGTAGGATACCGCTACTTTTTTTTTTTTACAACTTTTAGCTAAAGTTTAGCTTTTTTGTTGTTTTGTTTTTTGCTTTTAGATAGGTTTTGTATGCTTTAAACCAGCATTTTGCTACTTTTACTTTTTACCTAGCGTTTTGCTATCGTGGTGTTTTTCTGATTTTAACTGTTATATTTCCGTGTCTGTATTTTTCAGACTATAAGGCGCATTAAGAGCAATAAAACAGTCAGACAAGTCAAACTTTACTCAACTCATTCACAATAACTCAACATTGTTCAGTTGTAACACACAAAATCGGTTTGAGGTCAATAAACACAACCAGAATTAATACATAAGGTGCTGGATTATAAGGCTCACAGTCGATTTTTGAGAATTAAAGGATATTAAGTGCACCTTAGTCCGAAAAATATGGTATCATTTTGCTACGATTAGCTTTTAGCAAGCATTTTTTTTTATTTATAGTTTTTGATAATTTTAGCTATTGTTTGTTTCATTGTAGCATAGCTAGAGTTCTGATTCTTTTAGCTTTTGTAACTCAGATTTAGCTTCATGTTTCTTCATGGTGTTCAGCTCTCAACCCTCATGCTGCGTTTAGCAGACTCTGCATTTTCTCTGCAACGTGTCGCGCGTGGAGCAGAGCTGTGGGTCAACTGAGGCCAGTGAATTAGAAAATCCCCTCTTTACACAGAGCCTGCTAAAAAAAGCTTAAATTACTGCTTCACTCTTAAGATACAGATGAAATAAATGTGTTCTAGAACAAACCGAGACAAACCGTCTTGTCCCCAGTTGTATGACACATGAAGTCCAAACACAAAGACAACACCAGCCAGGGTACCATAAGTCATATATTTGTTTATTTTGCGTTCTCAACATTGTCACAGTTGAAGTTTTACAATAACTGGGGTCTTACTGACTCACTATTCACTGTACAAACAGAATGCACATTTAAATGAGGCCTTCCTGTCATTGCCATTCTTCAGAACACGTCTCGCTGCGGACTGAACAGCTCGCAGCTGAATGTGTGTACATTTCTCCAAGTGTGTACCATGTGTGTGTGTGTGTGTGTGTGTGTGTGTGTGTGTGTGTGTGTGTGTGTGTGTGTGTGTGTAGAGCTGGACGTGGATGGCAGCACACTTTCTAACAGTCTGTTTTTGATTTCCACAGCAAATGTCGGTGTACAAGAGCTGGAGGCAAAGACAATCGATATGTTCAATCAGCACTTCATCCGTCCATGAGGCCATGTATTTACATCCCCGTCTGGGCTGCAGGTATCAGAATGGATCCTATAGACATTATGTACAACTCCTTCAGCCCCGTTTTGGTCCCTTTACAGTCTTCGTACAGTTAAACTCTCTTGCCAAGCAGTTCATCGGCTCGCACGTCAAAATCTCTTATTTACACAATGAAAGCCGTCGGCGACGAAGCGCAGCGCTCGTCGCGTTTTGTCATTTACACGACGGCTTTGTGGATGAAATGCATGCTGAGCTTCAATAACTACCAGGCAAACATGGAACAACAAAAACACATCAACAGAGTTCCAAATAAATCAGAACCCAGCCACCCCCCCCCCCCCCCCCCAAAAAAAAAAAAAGTCTAAATTTATAGGCTGATTCTTCCCCATCAGCTCACAGTGAACAGGACGCATCAGATCCATGCAGTGCATTGTGGGAGGGGGGGATGCTCTTACCAAGAATGACCGTAGACGTTCGAAGCACTACACCACACACACAAAAAAAAAAGAAAAGAAAAACAGATGCACTGGTTTCTGTTCGCTCCGAGGTTTCAGAAATAAAGCAACAAAATGGAAGCCTTAAAGACACATTCAGCTGATCATTAATGTCCCTGTAGAGATATGTCTGCTCATCTAAGCCGGTTCTGGTCGGGAACAAAAAAATAAAGGTGTACAAGCTCGACTCACGAGCGCGGTTTTTACGTCATGAATATTAAAATACATTTACAACCTGAATATTGGGACGAACAGTTTACCGTCACTAATTTACACACTAGAATAGACTCTTATTTGTAGAATATAGAAAGATAGTTTATTTATTTTTACATCTACCTAGTTCTTTTGCTCAGCTTGCATTTTGTACGTTATAACTGCATTTCCTGGAAGAAAAAAAAAAGTGTTCTTCTGTATGTGCTTGTCCTGCAAAATATTTCTGTTCAGCCCAAACAGGTATGTTCTGTTTTATTAAAATATATACACACATTCTTCTTTCCACTCTCAACTAAGTATTTATAGAGCTCGAAACAAACAAAAACTACTTTTTCCTCACCTGAATCTCATCCTGGTATACAGACTTCCACTCTTAAGCACAAGTCTGTGTATTTTTTTGTTTGTTTGTTTGCTTCAAAACGTGATTGCACTTGAACTTTCAATGGTAACACTGGTTCGTTTAAACAATGTGCAGAGGAGAGCCTCACATCAAGAACATCACATGCAACATGAACTCAAGAACTCCAGGCCTGTGACCCTCGCAGGACAAAGGGAGGACAGACGGACGTTAATTTACAGAGAGACTCGGACAGGGGGTCGAAAAATAAATAAATATATCTAGTGACATGAAAACACGCACAAACAGGAGGGAGACCTCGTTAGCTCTTGGTGTACAAAATCAGTACGAAGATATTGCACATATAATAAGGGGCATAAACTCATCACCCGCCAGATCCCATTGGTGGATGAAAACAAAAAAAAAAATTCATACAAACAAAAAATAAATCTCAATTTTGGATTTCAAGAGCCATGAATGCAGCTGTTACATATTTCAAAGGCAACAATGAACATTTTCCTTTGAGGCCAAATGTAACGAGTCGAGAAGCTCTCAACGCTGCCGTCGAAAGCAGCGTCAGCGAGCGAGGTGTCTTTTGCAACAAATGTCTGCTTTGAGGCTTCAGGCCAATGTGCGACAGCTACAACCCAAAGGCTCTTTTTCCCGCCAAAGGAAAAAAAAAAAAAAAGGCTCCAAAACCGATTCAAGGCTGGACTGAATGGGAGCTCCCTCCTTCCAGATCTCCATCCTGTCACCACACAGTCAGCATAATACTGATAAAAGTCAATTTTGCCAATAATAATTGTAAGTATAATCTTACAAATTACTTTACACACAATACACTGTACATAAAGTCTTGACTAAATAGATTATGCATTAATATTGGCACATTTATTTATGGGAGCTAGGACACAGGACATATAGCAGTCATCTACAGTAAATACAGCAACTAGAACTACTATGACTTGTTTACCTGTCCTTCCATCGCAGTTACTGTGAAATGATTACATCGAGGTTTTACCGCTAAATAAGAGCTCTACGGGAGGCGGCGACTCGTAGCGTTCCCCTGACGGTAAAAATCTGCAAACCGAAGAGCTGTGCACAAGAAAACAGTCAGCCGTGCGCTCGGCTGAGCCCGCCGCTCCTCCTGATGATGTGAAGGTAGAACGGGTTGTCGGAGGTGGAGGCAGCGGGGAGCAGAGACGACACATTTCCTCTTCAGCCGTCCAGACGGGCGGTGTTTGTGTGTGCATGTGTGTGTGCAGACCCAACCCCTACCAACACGCACAAAGAAAAAATTAAAGCCCAGACGGGAGCCGTGAGGGCCCCCAAAGTCAGGCAAACTGAAAAAGGCCCCTATTGGAAGATTTGAGTCCGATTCCTACTCTGCATATTGGTTGGAGCTGGAAGTGAGGACGGTGGCTGCGTGTGACTGGTTCCCAGCACAGCAGCTGAAACACAGTGGACAGGCCATAGAGTCATGCTGTCAGTCCCTTTGGTGTGAGCGATTGTCCTTCCTCGGTGAAGTCCTCCTCTCCGCGTGCGTCCGCAGCGTCACACCACGGTGCTGATGCCACTGTGTTTGTGTTTGGGTCCGCCGTGCGCCGGACCCGCCTGCTGACTGTGGTGGTGGGAGTGGGACGGGTGGTGCGGGTGCTGGCCGTAGTGGCTGTGCTGCGAATGCGGGGGCGCGTGCGAGGAGTAGGCCGGGTGCAGGTGGTACTGCGTGTGCGGCGGCGGGTGGTAGTGGTGGTGGTGGTGGTAAGGCGGGGGGTTCTGCGGGGCCGGACAGTACTGGGCGTGGTGGCCGTGGTGTTGGGACTGCACCACGTGTGCTGCCTGTGCTGTGTGGTGCAGGTTGGTCGGGTGGGGCTTGTGCGATATGAGGGTGGGGTGGCCGCCTGGCGCCAAAGGCGGCTGGCTCTGAGACGACGGCTTCCCTCGCTTGCTGCCAAAGAGCGAGCCGAGGATGGACGTCGACGCCGCGTTAGGGATGGGGGGATGGGCGCGGGAGGAGCCCTCTCGTGGCGTGGTCGCTCTCCGCCGGGTGTGTGGACTGCTAATGATGGACCCCTGCAGGAGAGAAACGAGGCGACAAGACATCCGTCAGACACGGAGCTTCTCCGCAGCGCCTGATGAGCCACATGCCCAGACAAACCCCGTTCGCTTAATTCAGATAAAGAAGTAGCAAAATGTTACACGGCATGCAAATGACAAACTAAAAGAAAATAAAATGTTTTGATGAAAGGCAGCAGCACGAGAATTTCAGCTGTGGAAAACCTTCAAACAAGAGGGAGGCCACATTCAAAGAAACTGCTGTTAGGTCTAAAAACAGGAAACTGTGCAACACAAACACGTTCATGAGCATCATTAATGGCACTAACGGGTCCAAAAACGGCACGTTTCAGCTGCAACGTGCCAAACCCTAACAGGAGTCCCACATGCAAACTGGTGCTGCATTAATGAAGGCACGCTTTCTACATGCAGAGGGTGTGGCAGGCAACTCACTATCCACACATTCAACTACAAGTCAGAGGGCAGGAGGAACTGAGCACTCGTGTGCAGACTTCACAACAACGCAGGGCGCTCTGCCTCCTGCTTGGGGTCCAACACTGTTACCTAATTATTTTTTTTAACACTGCAAACTAAAGTCTGTGAAAGCAGAGTAACATGTCCAGGGTCCCAGGCTTTATTTATACCGCTTCAACTCATGATCGTGTGAAATGAGTGCAAAATGAATGAATGAATTTCTTTCTAAGCCCATGTCTCATTATGAAGACTACATTCCTCCCTGAACCTCACAGCATCCAAGAAAAGTTGTGGATAAGAGAGAGAGAGGGAGAGAGAGAGAAAGAAAACAGACCCAGACAGGGAGAGGGGCTGCAGGAAATGAAGAGTTCCCTAGTGTCTTTCAGAGCTACCACCCTGCCAAAGAGAAGAACCAAATGAAAACTGCTTGGACGTGATCGAATGAGAGACAGAGACAGGCGACAAGGAGAGTGTGGGGAGAGATCAGAGGAGGCATTAGTGGGAGTCATGCTTGTATGAGGGTAAAGTGTATATTGGTCATATAACATGACCAAAACAGGAGATCTCTGAATAAAAATAATAAATTAAAAAAAGTAGGGGCAGGATCAGAGGCAGGCAACCCATGCATGCACACTAACTGAGGCAAGCAGGTTATAAGGCATCCCATCAAGAAAATAAATAAATGATCCAAACAAATGGACTGAGTCTATGGAGCAAAAAAGGTGTAAGACTAAAAATAAATGGAGTGTTTCACAGTGCACATCATCACATAGAGAGTAGCTCGGACACCAGCTGCTTCCAACTTACTTCCATATTGCTGTCTAGTGATCCTGCACTGCTGCGACGCCCCCGCTTGCCTGCCCGAGACATGCAATACCAAATATTAGAGATCGACAGCACTTCTGGATCGACTACAGACATTTCTTTTAGGCCTCCCACCAGTCCCGTAAGAGGGGGGGGGGGGGTGCAGTGGAAATATGACGGGCGGGGGAGGGCATCAGGTCTGAGAAGGCGGTGGTGGGCAGGTGGGGCTTTTCCGGCGAAGCTAAAGCTTCACTCAAGAGGAAACTCCGATTTCAGCTATTTTGAATTTAGCGCCCACTTGGGAGTGTTGGGTCTGATCAAATTGAGAAAGGACTCAGATAAATCTCAACGTCCTCTGAAGTTTCACCTGAAGGCTGCTGCCTACATCTGCAGTCCTGCCACAAGGCCGGTGCAGAGGAAGCATGTCGACAGGATGTCAGCGAGGTTAAGTGTTGGCTCAGTCCGAGTATCGAAAGCAACACAGCTGCACGTGGGGCGCGTGGGCACATCTGGGTCTGAGGGAGGGCAGTTGTTCTGAGGCCCACTCAGTCAGTGATATATGACCAATAATTACACATAGACAGGAAAATACCTGATGTGTATGGACATTAAAATGCACATGGAATGGAGAATGGCAGGAAAGAAAACAAAAAAAAAAAAATGATTTCACTAACATGCCACATCCTGCACTGAAAAACACAGGAGACAGGAGGGCAGATAGACGTCTACAAACTTCCTCGTGTTTTTGACTCGTTTCCCACTGAAGCGGTGACAAAAGAAAGATCATGTTCCGAGCTGAGAGACAGACGGTTTCACTGTGTTATCAAGTCAATCATCTGATAACGTCACACAGCTGCTGTCTGGGACGGATGAAATGTGCTCTTGCTTCCGAGGGACAGAGACAGCGCCACACTGATATACATGGACATGGAACGGACAAGAGACTAAAATCTTGTTGCTGCTCGAGAATGTTGAACATTCACATTTGCTTACAGAGGCTGTCCAGCTCGGATCAGAGAGTCGATGAGTGCTTGCCACGTTGGACGGCAAAACTGTCGTTGCTACGCCATCACCTTGTGTGATTTCTGTGACTTTTCCCACTAAAAGCAGCTAAGTGTTTAGATTATGCTCAGCACAGGGCTGCACAAATCATCCAGGTGACGAACCCAACTGGTCTTTCCATCGTTTCCCAAAGATCAACCCAAGACAATGGTCTAAAAAGTACAGCAATGTGGCGCTAACAGACAACTATTTGTGACTAGTTGGTGAATAGTGTTCTCACAGCTGATACACCATGAGTAAAAAAACTTGTCCAAACGAGTCTACTTTTATTTCAAAAGTTGCCGAGGCGGGTATGATGTGGGTGAAGATGGGCAACAAAACAATTTGCACGGCTGAGAACAGCGTTCCCCAGTCCTGGCTCTCGTGGGCCACGAACCTGCATATTTTAGATCTTTCTCTGCTTCAACACACCTGACTCGAATCAATGAGTGATTAACAGGCTTCTGCAGAATTTGAAGACCATGCCGAGGAGCAGGGAAACAACTAAAACATGCAGGGTAGTGGCCCTCAAGTCCAGCACTGAGCGCCACTGGTCTAGAATACAGCTTTGCAAGCTGTGCTCCAAAATAGAGCATGTGTTTATAAGAAGTGGTCACTCAAGGGACTGCGATGGTAACATCGCCCATATTTTCTTGCAAATTTAGGCCTCCGACAGTCGCAGCCCAGCAAGACACTTCCTCCTTATAAAGAAACTTAAGGCACTGACAAGTCACTCCTTTCTTCAGGGGGAATGTCCTGCACAAGTTAAATGGTAAATGGACTGTACTTATAAAGCACCTTTCTATCTTATCAAGACACTCAAAGCTCTTTACAACACAATCTGCGCCTCATTTACCCGTTCATACAGCATCCGCTAGATCTATACAAAGCTAATTGAACAAATCAATCAAATAGACTAATCAGAGCTTTATCACATTCATACACCGATGGGACACACATCGGAGGCAATGAGGGGTTCAGTGTCTTGCCCAGGGACACTTGGCATGTGACTGCTTGTGGATTCGAACTCCCAACTCTTGCATTGGAGGACAACTGCTCTAACCACTCAACCACAACTGCTCTGTCCATACATTTAGTTTTTGTTTGCTATGATCTTTTAAGTCCTATTTGTGACTGAGTTCGTCATTTACGGCCAGACCACCCTGAACATGACAGATCCATCAGGCTCTGTAAGATTTTGCACTTCTCAAAAATCACACACCAGAGGGTGCATTGTTCAATCCAAAAGCCATTGTCAGTATTGGAGGCTAAGATCAGACCCTAGAATCACTCCTGGAATCCCAACACATACTTAGAGCATTAACAGATCATGTACAAAGTACGATTTTACAATATTTCACTCAATTGCACATACGATTTATAATGCTGCACCTTGAGTCTCAAGTCTCAACGCGCAGTCGTGGAGAGGAGGGTTTCTGTTTGTGAACATCGGGTCTCATCTCTGCTTTATGCAGCCGATGTGGTTCTGCTGGTGTCTTTGGGCCAAGACCTTCCATGTGCACTGGGATGTTTCAGAGCCAAGTGTGAAACAGCTGGCATGAGAGTCAGTTCCTCTGTCTGCGGCCATGGTTAGGTTGGAGTTGGAGACGTATCATTTGATTGGAATCTCTTCCTCAGTAATGAGGTTGTTGCTTTAGTCAGACATGGTGAAGAAAGAGTTGAATCAAAAGACAAAGGTCTCGAGTTACTAGTCTGTCTAGGTTTCAACTCTCATGGTCATGAGGCTTGCGTCATGACTGAAAGAACGAAATCCAGGATCCAAGCAGCCAAATCTTTTGTAGGGTGGCTGAGTCTTGTTTTTCTTGAACATATTTTTATAAAGCATAGTCATAAATGAGCCAAAATACTTAAAAATTAGTTGTCTAACTTTGTACTAACCCATGAAAATTAAATAAAATACAGTATGTCAAGTGAACACTGTGGGCTGTCTGTTTAGGAACTCACATAAAATGACAAACTCCACTTGGATAATAAACCTTACCTGAGCCAATGAGAAAGCAGACTTATTGTGCTGTTTTATTTTGATCAGTTCCTGCCTGAAAATTAGTTTTGGTTCTTTATTCTTATTAAATGCAACTCTTTTTCAAACATCTTCCCATTTGTCTGATGCTTCTTATTATTAGTTAACTTGCAAGGGTTATGAAAAAATAAATAAAACAAACAATAACCGCAAATAACATATCCGACAAGCTACTTTCCTTCACTTAGACTAAAACATGTTAGGAATTTTAACAAGAGCATTTTTTTGCACCTCTGTCTGACAGTGAATACAGAGCAGCTGCTTCTCCCACACTCCGGTGGGGGCAGGAAATCTACCCACAATTATAACCATCATAATATGCTGAATTCTCAACCACATGTTTATTTATGATGGTGTTAGAATTTCAATATTTACTCACTACTTTGGCTCTGCTTGACTTGTGGTGAATATTAATGTCTTTAGACAGAGGATGTTCAGCTCACTGTAAAATTGACAGCGGTGGGAGGTTCATGTAACAGCAAAGTTAAGAGTTGGCACTGGAAAAAAAATTATATTTGAGAATTTTTTTGATGACGAATGTCCTTCCTCACACACCCTGTGCTCAAATCTGCAGCCTCAGGATAACAAATACCATATTTTCTAACATATAAGTCATAGTTTTTTTACATAGATTTGTCAGTCCTGTGACTTACATGATGAAGCAACTTATATACGTTTTTTTTTTTATCTCCATATTCATAATGCCATTTTGATGGAATTTTAATTCCTAAGAGCTGCAACAGTGAGTCCTCTGGGTCGCATTCGCTTCACTCAGCTGATGCAGGCTTAGGAATGCTGGAGAGATAGCGGCTCCAGCCGCGTTGGACAATTGGATGGCGCCGCACCACCCAGGTGAAATAAAGCTGTTTTGACCATTAAATAAACACATAATAAATGTGCCTTGTGCAGGTAGTCCTCAACTTAAGGCACCCTCGACTTAATGGCAACTCGGACTTAAGAACGGGTGTGTGGTGCAGCGTTAGCATACATTTACAGGTAGTCCTCGGTTTACGACCGAGATCCATTCTAATGGCTCGGTTGTATACCGATTTAGCCGTATACCAAATCCGCCCGGATCCGCGGCCGTATACGCGGCCGTATACGCGGCCGTATACGCGGCCGTATACGCGGCCGTATACGCGGCCGT
>JARVLU010000103.1:8902072-8918236 GCA_031762415.1 Simpsonichthys santanae | reverse complement strand
GTACATTTTCATCTTTAAATCACTTCTTGGTCTGCTGCCTTCATACATCTCCTCCTACATGTCACTGCGTGAGTGCAACTACAGCGTGTGCTCTCAGGACATTATTACCTGTAGTGTTCCCTCAGTGAGGACTGAACTAGACAACAGGGCCTTCTCCTACTCTGCTCCTGTTTCCTGAAACACCTTCAAAAAGATCCAAAGGTCTCAAACTTGACCTCTCTAAGTGGTTTCAAACATCTGTTAAGTTCCTGGCAAAAAGCAAAGCAGACACCACGTCACGTGGTGTGAATGACAAACAAAGAAACTTTGACTTTGGTCATATTTTACCCTTTTCTTCCTTTTTGGGACACGGGGGTCACTAGTGTCCATATCTGTGGGAAGAAACCGGAGTACCTGGAGAAAACCCATGCAGCACAGAGAGAACATTGAAACTCCACCCATAAATACCCCCAGCCGGGATTCAATCTGGCGACCTTCTTGCTGAGAAGCAGCAGCACTACCAACTGAGCCACCGTGCTGCAAATGTTTCTATTTTTTGCTGTAGTCTTGATGGGGATTACGTTCAGTGGAAATATGGTGTTACTGTGTCTTTTTTTTTTGAGGTCCTATTAATTTATACTTCTGCCAAAGTACAAAGTATACCTCCGCCTCTTAGCAGCAGCCATTTTGTCTGTTGCAGCTGTTTTGTAATAAAAGGGGACATAAATGTAACAGTTTACCATTTGCACTTATCATTAGAGCTCCTTGTGGCCCTGCACTGGATCATGCTGGTTTAGATTGAATGGGCAAATTGATCAATATAAAATGTATTTACTCAGGGATAAATAAATAAATGAATAAATGAATAAAAAAAGCTCTAAGCCACTTTCTCAAAACAAACACACACAAAAGTCCCACGAATGTTACAACATTTAAAGTTTGTAACCGTGTCAGTTTAATTCAGTCGCCACTAGACATCAATAATTAAATCGTGTCCTATTAAAAACGTTCCGTGAAAACCGTTTGTGGTTCGCCTTGTCTTCGTCCACGAAACTCCATCGTTAACAGCAACGTGCATGTCAGCTCTGCTTTCATTCTGGGCATAATTTGAATTTAAATTTAAAAATCTGCTTCTTGAACTTTGGAAAATCCCCGAAACCCGTTCAGTCAGACGAGGAATGATCTGATGATCTACTCATGTTGTTTGTCCCAGAAACTCACATCCTCTAAATAAGTCCCTCAAATACACAGGCTGGTCAGAAAGCCAGAAAGAAATCATTTTATACTTACAGCCGGACAAGCCTGGGTGTGTGTTTTCATGGTGTCCATGTGTGTATTCGCCCGTGTGCTTGCTTCTGCTCATTGTTTGTTTTCCTCTGTGCCAGTGTGTGTGTGTGTGTGTGTGTCTTTGTGTATTTAAAGAGGCAGATGTTGCTTGTGTGCTCTGCAGAATGACTGTGCATCTGCTTGCCGTCTCTCAGGAACACGGGGGGCTTTGCCTTTCATTTGGGGGGTTTTACTTGATGCTTATCTTGAGGGAACGAGGCTGGAAGGGGATGTAGCTGCGCGCTCAACTCGACAAACATCAATTATTAAGAATCGTCTCAGAATGCTGATTTACCAAAGAGAAACGAGCTGGTGTGTGTGTGTGAGTACACGCTCAGCTGCTGTTTGCTTTGAAGTTGTCTTATGAAGATTTGAAGGTGCCCGGCTGGATTTATTCACTCCCATCACTTAAAACTTAATTTCTCTGCTCGCTGTCAGTCTGACAGTTTGTCAGCTTCCAGCAACCGCTTTTATTTCTAATCACATCAGCGCTGGATTTAACTCCAGGGAGCCGGCAGCCATAATCAATTCCTTGTTATTAATAATTTATATAATGCGCAGGATAAAATATTCCCTATCAAGTGCAGACGTCAAATGTTGATTTTTATTTTTCATTTTTAGCGAGAGAATCAAGGAAATCGAACTGTATTTTTCTGTTTATTCTGCTCATCGTCTGTCCTGAAAGGATTCCAGTGAAGGAGGTCGAGTTGAGGCATAAAAAGACTCGCCATGGGCTCTTTGGGATTCTGATCAATGACTTGTGAAGATTAAAAATGAGAATGCAGAAAGACCAAGTGAAAATAAGGGCGAGAACAGACACAGACGGGAGGTAACGGAAAAAAATGTAGGTGAAAATAAAAACACAAACTTCCAGGCCTAATGATGATGCCACATGTCAGGTCTCTTTACTTGCAGCAGACTAATTATGACATCCCTGCATTCATGTGGCACCGACGCCGAGAGCAAAGGCAAAACCAAACTGTGGAAACATTTCTCGACACTCAGAGAGAAGCAGCTGACCCCCGTTCTTTCTGAAGTGTCTTCTCGTTTGATGGCAGAAACTTCTTCGGGTAATGGGAGAGAAAAGAAAGAGACTGAGGGTTTGAGAGAGAGAAAGATCACCTTCATCAGGGTGGTGTACAGTACCACGGAGCGTTCGCTTCCCGTGTCGGCCTCAAGGTTAAGATAGCTCGTTATCCTTTATGCTCCTCGTTAAAGACTCCGAGGGCCCGCGGGACGGAGAGGAATTTCAGTTCTTTTTTCTTTTTGGGGCACAAAAAGGTGTTCATTGAAAGGCCTTTTAAGAGCCCACCTGATCCTGAGATAACACACACACACTCACACACACACACACAGAGCTCAAGGTGACTTCAGGGCTCAAACCTGAAATTTGCTCTTTTCTAAACGCTGCAGAGAAATGCGACTCTTTTTTATTTCCTTTGAGAGCCACAGAGTGTCTGTTTTAAATACTGACTCGTTACTCTTCATCGTTGTTATTATTAAGAGTGTGATGCATTTGTATCAAATCACTTTTACTCGCCGCCCGTCATTCTTCCCTTTTTGGTAATTTTATTTGCTACTCCTCCCCAGCTTTAAAGAAAAACTGAGAGAAATATATGAATTTGAGGTTTGATTGAGGATGTTGTCATGACTTTTTGTAGCAGTGAATGAGACAAATCAAATTAAACAAAACTGTGAATAATTTCCTCACAACTGGTTTTTGCTAAACAATAAAATAAATAAAAAAAATACATACATACATACATATATACATACATATGAATGTTTGACTTTCATTTAGCATATAGCTTAGTGTATATGATCAATTAAAAAGGCTAAACCGTGTCATCTGGACCAATTTCTTTAAGTGAGAATCCCCCCCACCCCCATCCAGAGGACTTTGTCAGTCTACAGCCTGCCAACCAGAGCTGTCCCATAGGTAACCTTCACTGCTGTGGTATCTACCTGGATGATTGATCTTACAACTCCATAGCTTAGATCCTTATTTACTGTTTGATACTGAGCACAGGAGAACACGTCTGGCTTCACCAGAGGACAGGAAGAAAAAAAAAAAAACAACCCCCCACCCCCCCCAACAAAAAAAAAAAACCCAAACAAACAAAAAAAAAAAACAGTCGGTCAAAGCCGATGGCCGCTCGTCCTGAGCCTGGTTTTGTTGGAAGTTTATTCCTGTTAAAAGGGAGATTTCCTTTCCACTGTCACCTTCATGCTTGCTTAAGGTGAGAGTTCTGTGATGGAGTTAAAGTCAAAGCAGTCTGCTCTTCTGATAAAGTATTATTTTTATAAATAAATGTTTCTGTTCAGCGCCCTGAGATGACTTCTTTTGTGACTTGGCGCTTTATAATAAATAAACTGTATTGATCTGTTTCTTTTTACACTTTACATTTTTGCTATTGTTGCATGTAACTGGGACCCTATGTAAATAGTACTTTTGTTCCACCTCATGTACTGCAAGTTGTGAGAACAACAATAAACCTACTTGAATTTGAATACAGACCTGCATACATGCATAAATAAATAAATACATAAAAAACAGCCCACCTTGAAGCTCTATAACGTATACAGGCAGCCCTCGAGTTACGCCCCCTGACTTACGGCAATTTGGACTTACGGCGCCGCCCCCCAGTGACGTCATCACACCTCACGTTGACTTTTTATGCAGCATTTTATGTGTTTTTATTTTTATTTTTTGAGGGTATTGTGTTAGCTAACTGCTTGGAAATACAGCAAAATGGCATTTTAAGTAGGCTGTTGTTGTGTTACATTAAAAAAACGTGTTTAAAACGCCGTTTACGATTCTTTTTCCGACTTACGGCGAAAATCCGGAGTTACGGCCACCACGTGGGTTGCGCTCCAACTTACGGCAAAATCGGGTTACGAACGGGGCGTAGGAACGGAACTCGTTCGTAACTCGGGGACTACTTGTATAGCACCTTTTTATCTAATCAAGATACTCAAAACTGTTTACAACACAATATGTCCATTTATATCCACACATACATTCATATAGCATCCACTTTGTCTCTACAAAGAATAATCAGAGCTTTATCACATTTATACACCGATGGGACACACATCGGAGGCAATGAGGGGTTCAGTGTCTTGCCCAGGGACACTTGGGCATGTGACTGCTGGTGGATTCAAACCCCCAACACTTGCATTGGAGGATGACTGCTCTAACCACTCAGCCACAGCCGCCCACGAGAGATTCAACTACAGTCACAAAGGATTCACCAAACTTTGTCTATCCAGACCACCACAACTACAGCATCAACTGAACGTTGTATTACACAGAGGAGGAAGTCAAGGGTTACCAGTCCCATGAGGAATACAACCGACTAAGAAAAGGATAGCTAACGTACATAGATGTGTAGAAGGTGCCAAACAAGAGTGTTTTTGCTGAATCAAGTGCAAGCGGAGTCATACTAAGCCCAGTTTAGTCCAAGCAGGACTCACTGGAATCCGTCTAACCTCAGATCCGGGTTGTTCTTTGAGAAACAATGGAAAGGCTGGCGTTTTGATTCGTACGGCTTTGTGCCAAGCTACGGATAACCATTTAGCCGATTTTAGTGGGAAACCTAGTACTTTTAACAGGAATCCCACCAGGTGATGAACTAACAAGACGTTTTTGCCGTCCAACGACACAAGTAAACACAGATCACGTAGCGTTATTAAGCAAAGCGTACAGCCTCTGTAGTCGACAGGAGACAGATGGTTTCTGGCTAAAGCATAAGTTTTTATGAAATGTCTTTGAATATAACAAACTCAGGAATGCAAAAAAAAAAAAAAAAAAGGCTTAATAATTTAAACAAAATAAGATCAAAACGTTGATGAAAACATTTGGGGGAAAAATGCATTCAAATGAACATAAGTGAGTAGTTTCCATTGATGTTGTTTCTTAGAGAAGCTGCCAAAAATCAAAAGTTAAAGGAACCCCTTCCAGACCAAACCATCCAATCACGAGGGAGTTAATGGAGTTAACGAAGAGAGCTTTCAAATTAATGTATGGTGCAGTGGATCAACATTTTGCTATTTTTATCCCCTAAACTCCTCACAGAGAGAAGGATGATAAAAGGAGGGCCCTTTCTTTATAAACCAGCTGCTATAAAAAGAGGAGGTTCAGGCTATACCTGCTTCAGACAGGTCCCTCAGAGAGCTGCTGAGGGCGCTCCTCTTCAGGCCCTCGCCCATGGCGTAGCTGTCGTCCAGACTGGCACGGTTCATGTTCCCGTTTCCAGTTTCCTTCTTCAGGCCAGAGCTCTGCGACATGCTGGGCCTCACCACCCCCTTCTGCTTCTCCAGCTCGGCTGTGGAAACCAGTCATGAAAACAGCCAGGTGAGTGCCAGTGACTTTGCATCTCCCGCCGCCCGTGCAATGACCGTAAACTTCTCTGTCACAAGTTTAAAAAGCAGTACAGATAGAAGTCAAAGGCCTGATGCTTCTTGAAGGATTAGGTCAGACCTTAAAACAAAAGTTACGCACAATCACAAGATGCCGAGCTCATAGCATGTGTTGGTAACGACTCTCGGCTACTACCACATCAACGTTTAGCTTATGACCAGTAACAGAGGTGCAGCCATTTTTATGCTGACTGATCTAATGGCCATCTTAAATTGATGAGGACTCCAAAAGTCAATGAGTGATCGTTTCATGAAAGTTTAAATAAAATCTTTTCAGTGATTTGCGAGATATTTTGCTAACAAACAGATGAAGCGGACTTCACAAAGTTAATGGTAAAGTTTTAAACAAAGCTCTTTGTGCTTAAAATGTGTTAGGGGGATCAGTCTCAGCTACTACCACATCAATTTAGGTTGATATCTGTGAAATGGAGTGAGTTAGAGCCTGTTGTATTTTGTTTATGGTAAGTTGGCTGTGGCAGCCATCTTGAATCTGTTGTAGCTGTACATCCAGTATCCTGATGCATCCAGGTAGAAAAATTAAAAAAAAATTAAGTCTGGTCCTCCGGACAGGTTAAAAAAAGCTGTCTTACACTCTATTCTGTATTTCTCCATTTCCTGAACCTCGGCGATCGACTCCCGCAGGTCATCTGTGAACTTCTTGCGGTCCTGGGGGTTGGGCGCGTTGAAGTTGATGAGCACTTTGATGTCCGCGCCTGGGATTGCCGACGTGAGTCTGATTCCATTTGGGTAATCTGCGGCAAAGGCGAACAGACGTTTTCTAAGAAGGGTCATGGATTAAAACCCAAGTAAAAACACACTGTGCAGCACAGAAGTTTGGAGAGCACAAACCACATGCTGCGCTTCATCAAACCTCGGCTGCAGGCTGGAAAATAAAGGAAACAGTTACTCACACTGGTTTTCAAACAGCATCACTTGCATCCCGTACAGAGAGAAGGACTGTCTGAAGCTGTATGTGACTGAATTCTTCTTCTTCTGGAAAATCTTTGTAATCTGAAATCATCAAAAGTAATGTCTTAAAGTGTTGCTCCGGAGAAGAAAAGGAGACAAAGAAGAGGGGAGGAAAACTAAAATATACAATGAGGGCTTTTACCACAAGGAGGTCATTGAACAGGAAGATCTCCCGCTGATGCAGGCCCAGCTTCTGGGGCTTGCTGGGATCTGGCACTTCAAATAGCCGACAGTAACACACCAGGCGACGATGAGGCAATGACAAGACCTAAAAAAAAAAAAATAAAAAAAATACAGAGGTTATTCTAGCATCAATCTTTGACTGATATGGGAAGCTATTCAGATGCAGAATATTTATTAGACCACTTACACATCCCAGGCCATGGTGGAGCGATCCAATCTAAGGATAGAGGACAAAAAAACCTTATGCAAAGGTTACCTTTCAATTATTTACATGGTTATTTCTCACAAACATAAACATCTAATCTTTCTGTATACAAAGTTGCCCTTGAAGACTGTGCTCTTATTAACATGGCAAAGAAGAGGCGCTGATCCCATTGGTTCTGTTAAATGAAAAGGAATGCATAACTATGAGAAAACAAACTGTGGACCTCCCTTGAAAACCCACTTGGACTTGATAATTATGAAGAGGAATTCCTACATGTCTTAAAGCCAAAGTAACGCACCGAGAGTCTTTAATTACGCGGCGGAGAGGCAACGAAGAATTCATTCTAATCTGCCTCAGCAGAGGAAGCTCCATCTGAGATACATAGAACTCTGCACCTCGGAGCAGTTCGCTTGGAACCACGAACAAGATGGTCCCATAAACCGGGCTGAGACGGTGGGGGTACTGGCAGTGGGCAGACTCTTAGCTGGTGCGGCGTGGAACTGATGAGAGTTGAGACAGTGGCAAGTGCCAAAGGTGGCTTTGGGTGCGTTAGTATCACCAGGTCTAAACCCATGTGTGTTGCTCCACACATAACCTGGAGATGCAAGAGATTACTTCCCTCTGTTCCTCAAACCTTTTTATTTGTAGACCAGAAGAATGGATCAAGTGGTAGAACTACTTTTTGAAATAAGCTTAGAAAAAGACTGGCTAGTGCTACACCACTGAGTGTCTGAAATGACAACAACAACAAAGTCCAACATGTCTATGATTTGAACAGAAAGGACAATCAGTACTCACTGGTTTCTTTCCCACAATCAGCTTCTCCACCTTCTGCACCTGAGACACGTGGTCTTCGTTGGTCTTGAGCTCTCGCTTACGGATCCTCTCGTAGATGCCGACCAGAGTGTCCCGGGGTATGTCCTCTCCATCGTCCACACCTGAAACACATGAAACTCATTGTTACCGCACCACATACAAGACAAGAGGCTCCATCAGTTACAAAGTAGAGGAAAATCAGAATATACGTCTCTCGTTTTTGAGTTTGCTACAAGAGCAGAGGCACACGCATGAGTCCGATCCTCTACCAAGACATGGTAAGATTTATGAATTACAATGTATTGGTTGTATTCCTACATTTACTATGAAACTCATCACCAGCAATCCATTAAAAATGCTAAATATGATTCAGATTTTTGGAAATGCAACCAGATTACTGCTGCAAGAGAACATCAAGCTCTGAATACACCTGTAACCACATTTTACTGCATTTCTTATCTGACGCTCCTCTAATTTATCCTTCTGATAGGTCTGACTTCCCTTTTCTTTGTCACTGCCGGTTGCGTTGAAGTGTAGGCAGCCATTGACAGAACCACTAATTACGCTGGATGATTTGATGCCATTAAACAATCTGCACTCGCCGATCAAACTTTTGGAACATCCTCTCTTTGAACAAGCCTTTGATTAACCTTTTCACTGGGTTTTATGAAGCAGACGAAAGGCGGGATTATAGCTTCCTCCTCGACTGGATGAATTACAGCAAGCTTGTAAGCCGGCAACAAATTTGAAGTCACTAGAAAGTCGAGTCTGTTTTAAATGCTCCGTCAAGGCAAAGATATCAGGTTTTATTTGAGATGAGGAAAGTCAAACTTTACTAAACTTCTTACTAGCTTATACAGGGACAAGCTGAGTGAAATGCCACGTATCAACAAATGTGTTAACCTTCTAAAACGTTACATCTTAGCTGTTTTTTTACCTCTTAAATTCTTGATGAAGTCTTCCAGTTTCATTTTCCTCTCGGGCTTGACGTTGGGGCTGTACATATCGGTGTTGAGGAGGATGATTGCAAAAGCCAGGATGAAGATGGTGTCAGGGTTCCTGAACTGTCGCACCACCGTGGGGTTACAGATGCAGTAACGCTGGCTGGAGAATTGACGAGGGATGTCAGTTTACAACTCACACAGAAGGGAATAAAGAAAACAGGCCACAAAGCAGAGGCAAACAAATCTCACTGGTTTGAGGAAACGTTTTTTTAACGTTGACAAAGGAAAGCAGAAGTAATGCTGCGACAGGTTCTCTTTGTGCACCACAAATGATCTAAGCAGCACAGCAGCAAGGATGGTTTATGTCGTTTCATGCAGGAGAACTTAGTTATTATAAAGTTAGCATTTTTCCAAATTTTTCTTCTTAGAAACACATATTGGTTTAACCCTGGGCCTTTCAACTAAACTGCTCAGGGGGTCACAGTTACTGAAAGCCAAGAATCAGGGGACGGACAGCAGTTATTGTCATTAAACAAGTTTGATTTATGGTTTAAAATCTAGTTTTATTTTAAAAATAAACCCATTGGTGGGCCAAACTGAGTTCACCCATGGGCCTCATTTGGCCCCGGGCTGCCAGTTGAATAGCCCCAGTTTAACCATTAGTTTAGCTACAATCAACAGACAGAAAATACATGTTGATAGGTGTTAACCCTCCTGCTGCCCTTGGGTCAAAATGACCCATAAGGCCTCAGCGTTGACACTGAATAAATCCACATCGTGGTCAAAACACAGAAGTGGTTCTGGCCATTACTGGACTCTTGACGTACTTAACATCAGGTTGTAGCCTAACCTGAAGGCTTCAATCAGCCGCTCCACTTTCTGGGCTTCACCCTGGACTCGGATGTGGTTCTGAAACTTCCTGAGGGCCTCATCCAGCTCCATGGCCTGGAACTCCATTTCATCCACCACACAACTGGTGCGCAGAGAGGAGATAGACAGAAAAAGTACATTAAATATTAATACACTGCTATTTTACCCAGTACTGAAACATTATTTTAAATGGAACAGTTTGACCCTCATGCTATCGATGAAGATATTTCAGCACGTATAAAACTGGTGTTTCTGGTCTATTTTGCGCTAAACACATTTAAACCAAACTCTACGTACTCTAAGACGTCTCTGTTAAACTGCTTCTGTCGATTGCCGAGGAACTCTCCGATCATCTGCCTGCTGAGTCCCTTTCTTTGAAGCAGGAAGTGGGCCACACCAACCGGCGTGTCGGGGATGAATCCCCTCTCAGTCAGGTACTGGATGCCCTTCTCTGGCTTCCTGCAAAGTTCAACACAGGCCAGAAGTAACACTTTCAACCCTTGATGTCAACCAACCAATGCAACTGCTAGAAATCTCTGAACATTCGTGCTGGTGACAACTTGAGGCAAATTCGTTGACAACTTGGTTATTTGAGGAAAAGGATGCACTGGCATTATCCATCTGCTTGTAGCTAAACATGAACAAATCCTTACAGTTTCAATGTAATTTAACTGAATTGATCTGAATTTATGTTTAGGCAAAATTTGATTGGAAAGAATCAAAACATTTGGTGCCACTAAAATGTTTCACTCTGCAAGAGAGGAAAATACATCTAGATTAAACGATGCACTCCAAGAGATTGACGTTCCTAATTTTCTCTTTCTCACAAACAGCAGGGCGAGTATTTTTATATTTGATCCTGACACGGCCGAGTGCAGATGATATTGTTCATTAGCCACCATCTTCAAAAACCCTCTCGATTGTGTAGTTCGTTCACATGCTACAACAAACAGGAGTCAAGCAGCTTCATCGGGGCGGGGTACCTACTTGTTAAAAAGATTGAGGCCGATGCGGTAGTGTCTCTTGCGGATAACATCATTACTGAAGATGGGGGAGTCCCAGCTGTTGCGAGTCTCTTTGTGGTAGGTTTGCTTGCTAAGCGTCTGCTCTCGCAGGCTGTCTCTTGACGAGGACTCCGAGCTGCAGTTTATGGTGTCGTTTGAGTTCGATGTGCTGTTGATGCTGTCATTGTCCCCGTCTGAGAAGTCCGACTCGGACTTGCTCTGTCTGTTTGCTGAACCGTTGATGGCCAAGTGGCTTTCTAGCTGTCGGTGGCGATGGCGCAGAGGCGCGTCGTCGTCGCGGGGGGGAGCTCGCGGTGGCGGTCCGTGAGAAATGTGTTTGGGGCTTGCCTGGGAGGATGTTACGATGTGGCCGTGGGACTCGTACGAGGGCGGCCGTTTGATGGAGCCACGTTCGGACCGGTCGCTGAGTTCTGCGGAGCTATCACTGGGAGGTTCTATGGTCAGCAGAGGGAGATGGTCCATTCGGAGACGCTGCTCTTGGCACTCTAAAGACGGAGTGCTGCGGCAGCTTGTGTCTGTGTCCCGGCCCTCGTCTTTAGACTCCATAGGCCAGTATTCTTGAGAGGAGTTCACAGACTGCAGCCGTAAGTCTGATTCCATACTGGACGGCTGGTCTCCTGACCTGGACAGAGCGGTCGAAGGGGACATGTCCTCTTCGTCGATGAACAGAGTAACATCGCTGTAGGATGCCATGGTTTCATCACGCATCCGTCCGGCTGCCCTGCGGTGAGACTTCACCTGATAAGGCACCTCCCCTTCCACCTTAGAGCAGCCCACGGCCTCGGGATCAGGACCTTCGTCCCCCTGAAGGCTGCGACAATTCAAGGCGTCATCAATCGACTCAGCCAGAGACTTGACCTGCCTGGAGAAGGCGTCCTCCAGCTCGGTGATGGTGTCCGTCAGGTCTCCCTGCGGTCCTGCGTGAGAAGTCCTGTTCGCCTGCTTGTGGACCTCAACGTCTCCACATTCAGACTGCACCATGGACAGCGGGGTGCCGTCCTCCGTCATGGACACCTGCCTCCCTTCGAAATATGAGCTGTGCACTTTCTCAGGGCCCTCGAACGACAGCTGCATCCTCATGTTAGAGAGAACGATGCGTCGGGACATGCGGTTCTCTGACATGGAACTCCTGAGACGTTCAAAGTTCTTGTTCATCTGATACTGTCGGAAGGCTGTCTGGATGGTGCGAGCTGCATGTCGAGTTATGAATCTTCCACCATATTTACGCTCCAGCATCTCCACCTAGCAAAAAAGATGGAGTGTATTAGCTGTCAACCTACCATCCGATGAGTAATTGCTTTTAGCTGTAGTTGTCTACAGCATCATGTTGCCGGTGTTGTTGCCTCTTTGACATCGTGAACTATAACATGACGCAGCTGGTGTTTGAGGTAATTTATCTTTTTTGAAAAGCTACTTATGTATATGCCAACTTCAGGCATACCTGTTTATCTTGAAGGTCAGCAGAGAGCTCATAACTCTCGGAGAGCGAACGGGAGCGCTTGATGGCCTCCTCCTCCGCCTGCTTACGAAGGATGGACTGGGAGTGCTGGAGCTTGGGCCTGCGGGGCCTCTGTGGTCCGGGTTGGACCCCGTGGCTATAAAGCTGGCTGTCGAACCGGTCGGGACTGATGGCCGAGCCGTGAGTTACCGGACCCTGGCCATAGCTGGCTCTGCCATCCAATGAAGGGCCGCTCTCACCGGGCCGTCCATCCCCTTCCACACTGCAACAAGAGCCGACAAGAGTGACAATTTTAGTAAAGATAACAAAAGTACAATGATCGAACTGAATTATTATTATTTCCACAGCAGGAGGCAATTTATCTCCAGTGTCTTAAGTCACAACTTTGATTATATGCAAACAAGTACGACATTACAGTAATAAATAGCACATGGCGTGTAAATGAGTTGGATGCTGTTAATTTAAAACCAAATAAAATGGAGAACTCCTCTTCAATGAAGTCAAACTGTTTGATACTGCCACATATGTCGTATATAAAATACCATGTAAACACAGTCCGAAACACAAAACACCCTCTGCCCCAGAACAATTAAATCTCACACAGCTGAAAACAGGTGGTACTCACACATGCTTATGCTCTGAAGACCTACAAGGGGACTGCTTGTTGCGTAAAGACCACCTATTTTCAAAAAAATGCCAACTCTTCCTCCATATCTTGTCCACCATTCTTTCAGTGAAGTCCAGAGTACACAGCCTCCTCCAGGAAACCAACGTTTATGTCAAGTTAAAGGCCAATCACAGACCACTGGGGAATTACATCATGTTTGTAAAAGCAACGACATGCTGTCCCAGTTCAGGATACAAAGTCCAGTTAGAGTAAATACAACTCCATGGATCCCTTTTAAAACAAAAGAAGAAGAAAAGCAGCGGCGGAGTTGAATGAGGTGCCGATCAGCTGAATCAAAAACATCAAACTGATATTCCTCCTCCTCCACGGGTTATTCGCAGCCAAATGTGCTTGAACTGTGACTCGACACACCCAGACAGTGTACACAATCCACTTCCTTCATTAGACAGCACTGAAGCTACCGTCCGGCAACAAAATGCCTAAAGCGATCGACCCCGAGAAGAAAAAGGGAAGTGGAAACAGCAGACGCAGGAGGTGAAAACCCTACGAGTGCAGTGCAGTAACTTACAAAACGCTGCTGATAACCAATTATTGATTTGCAATATGTGTGTGTGTTATGGGTAAAACGACAAAAGAGCTTACGAAGAACTTATAATTGCATAGTTGTAAAAGCTTTAAGGCTAGTGCTAATTGTTTGGGCAAATATTTCAAACCTCAGCTCCAAACTAAAGTGCTGCTGCGCTCCTGATCGACATATTAACAAGAAATATAAAAACACATTTTTCATTCACCTACATTAAAACTGTTATTTAAAGCTGACATAAATGCATATTTATGCCCTGCTGCCATAAAAGGTGGACGATCTTGTAAATGTCTGTGGCCGTGCTTGTCTTTCTGTTAGCAAAATAACTCATGAAGCACTGGACAGATATTACTGAAACCCTGTAAAAATAACCATTGGATGCATGTCTGCAAGTGATTAATGTCTAGACTCACACCAAATGAAGGTGGCCGCCACAGACAATCAACCTTAGAAAACCCAAACATTGTTATAGCTCAGCCAGTTTTGTATAAATTTAGCAAACTTTTGTATGGTAGTAGCTGAGAGTCATCCCTTATACAAAGACTGAGCACTAAAGGTTCTTGCTTAAAACCTTGGCATGCAAGGCAGCCATCATGAATGATGTACAGTTCTACAAAAAACAAGTTAGTTTTACACTTTGTCTCTCCACTATTTAGATCTGGATCTCTGCTGTAGATCAGTAAAAAACACTAAACGAAACAAACAAACGCTGAAAGGCCTCAACTTTAAGTCACTGGTCAACAGAGTCTAAATCAGCACGTATTGACATCCACGTCATGGCGTTACCTGCAAAACAGAACACTGCAGCATTCCAGCGAGCACATATCGAGAACCCTAAATGACGTATCACTTTATTTTATGATAGACCGACATAAATCTATTGCTAGAATCAGCTTTTTTTCCAAAAACCCTCCAAAACATATGACTTTTCCAGTCGACTTTTCATTGTGGAAGCTCAGCTGTTCGTTTCCACCAAACGCACGCCCCTGTCTTATCTGTCAGTCGTGCCAAACCCACGAGGCCGAACAAGAACATGACAGGAAGCGTGGACTGTCTCTGGGTGGCAGCTGTACTTGGACGCGCTGTAAACACGGTGGGTTTGACTGTGGCTCAGAACAGAAGGCTGGTTCTGCTGGAACGACACCAGAACACTAAATCCTGCCTTCCTGCATAATCGCTCCTCAACGTGTCGTAGCAAACTGCAGAGCTGCCGTCAGTCGAGTCGAGAGTCACACCACTGCCGCCGCTGAGCCAGAACACAGCTGGGAGTTGCTCAGAAGAAGTTTGATTGGTGGTAAATGTAATAAAAATGAGCAACATTACTAAAAACAACAACAACAGCATGTTTGCTCTATTTAAAGCCCACAGGCCTCCTCTGGGTTTCAAGTTTCTCTTCATCAACTCCAAAAACTTCAGAGGCTCCAAATCAAAACTAGGGTTTTCCCCAGTGGGACCCGCGGGCCAGAACCTTTTCTTCATTTTTAGCGATTATTTTTTGCCTCGCGTTCATCCGTCCAAGTATCTGGGCGGTGGCAGCAGTTTCTGCTCTGAGGTCACTGAAAATTCATCTGAAAGGTCAACTGCCCACGATGGAGCAGAGAACAAACGTAAGAGGTGATATTTTAGGCAGCAGTGCATTCTGGACAGGAGGCCACCTCCTGGTTGGGACCACGCCGCTTTGAAATCTGATCCTCCGGCGCTTGCAGCGACCGTCCCTCTGGGCTGGCTCCACTTCCACCCGTGCTGCTCCCGATGCAGACCGTGGAGAAGAACGTCAACACGGCTGGCAGTGATTTTCAGATTCGGGGATCTGGAGGGGAGTGGGGATGTGTAGCAGGGGGGGCCACAATCTCCCTTCTCAACCCCCCCTCTTCTCCTAACACATCCTGAGCAAACAGGACCCCTGCCCAGGCCTCAGCCCACTCCATCAGTCAGACCTGAGGGAGAAACATTCCGACATCCCGGAAAAGAGGAGTCACATCTACGGCGGTTCTGGGAACACAAGAGAGTTAATGAAGTGCAGACTGAGTGAGCTGCAGTGTGGAACTGATGTAATACCCCCCACCCACCCCCACCCCCCAAACAAAGACGTCCACAGACCCAACTGATGGAAAAGATAAATAACGTTCTTTTCACACACATTCAGATCTTAAATAAATGTAAGCATGACATCTGACTTCCTGTTTTATGATTCAAGGTGAAGGAAAAATAGATGGGAGGACCTTTTCTATTTATTTAATTAAGACAGCTTACAGAAATAAGTAAACATGCTCCAATTATTTAGAAAAATTGTGTTAAATAAAGAACATTACAGTTTTAAATTGGCAAAACTGACCTTATGTACCAACAAATTAATATTTATTTGATGTATGAATAAGCGTATGATAGATTTTGAACAAGTTAATATTTTACTTAAATTAATACAACACAAGGTAGAAGATTAAAGTTCATGCTCAATAATCCAGGTTAAAAAAAATCCAATAAGGTTCAGTCAGGTCATCTGGATGATTTCTTTTTGTTGAAATGTTTCATCATTCATCCAAAGGACTTCATCAGATTGAGGAGCCACAACAAACTGATCCAAAGGACTTCATCAGATTGAGGAGCCACAACAAACTCATCCAAAAGACTTCATCAGATTGAGGAGCCACAACAAACTGATCCAAAGGACTTCATCTGATTGAGGAGCCACAACAAACTCATCCAAAAGACTTCATCAGATTGAGGAGCCACAACAAACTCATCCAAAAGACTT
>JARVLU010000103.1:8876833-8895506 GCA_031762415.1 Simpsonichthys santanae | reverse complement strand
CTGGAGCAACGTGGTCCTGCTGTCATATATACTGGGACATGGGGGAGTGGGGGGGGACTACAAACAAGAATGGCCGTCAACATAAAACTAACAGTCATTTTTTCTTTGTTTTTAAACTTTAAATCCACCAATCAGAAGTCGACAGAGCATGGGGGAGGGGCAAAAGATGGGGGAGGGGCTTACGTAGCATTTTTTTACATTTCTGCATTTTTTTCGTAGACAATATAAAATCTCACAGACAAGCAAAGAAAATTAAAAACACTGGTTTACATGGTTTATGCTTCAGATGGGGGTGGGGGTGAATTATTGCTTTCTGAGTATTTTTTTTTTTTTAATTCTCATCTACATGAATTGCATCCTTCTCTCCAGCTCTTTCTCTCTCGCTCTCTCACCGTGGTGATCATTAACACGAGATTACTCCACTTAACCGGGAGGAAGGAGGAGGGATGGAGGAGGAGGAGGAGGAGTTGGGGGCGGGGCTCAGAGCTCCTTGCTCAGCGAATCCTGGGCAGTTTTAATCCTCTTTGTGTGGCCTCACACGTTTCCCGCCTTTTTGTCTGGTAAATGATAACAAAAGAGATTGAAAAATGTATTAAAATATAATAATAATAAAACAGTCATATAAAAAGGATTTAAATGTGTGTTTTAGTGGTTTAGTACAGATGCAGCTCTCTACTGTTAGTGTTTGTTAAAGGATGCACACAAATAAATATAAAAACATAAAAGCCAACAGTCAACTGGAAGACGCTCAGAGGAAGAGTTTATCTATAAATCTAATTATGCAGATTATTGAGTCTGTCTGGTAGTTCTGCCTTCGATAAAGAAACAAACGCGATGGCAGCGAGAGAAGGAAGTTCGTTAATCCTGATTATGGACGGGAATCTGTGACACTTTGATTTTAGCCAATAATCCTCTGATGGATGAGAGTTAAACCTCGGCTGCAAACATGGAGCTAACTCGCTTAGCTTCAGCTAGTTAGCTAATTACAGCTGCTCTGAAAGAGTCTGGAGGAAAGAGAAATCCAGAGGACAAAAATCAGGTTTTATTCTGTTTGTTGGTGGATTTAAGTTGATTTTTGTTGTTGAAGGAAAACAAACGGTAGAGGAGGCTCAGACTCATCCAGATAGAACTACTGGTGATGTGATACAACGCAAGGTTTGAATTGATCCGATAGGTAAATATGGTGCCGGTATCATCAAAACGGATCCCGATCCCGTTTAATAATAAAAACAGATGATTCATCAAATTAAAAAAAAAAAAGCACTTTGAAGACAAAACCACAGCGGTCCATACTGAAAAACTAAAACTACCTATCAGTATCAATAATTTATCAATACTTGGATCGATCTGCATCCTGCTAATTACTTGGGATTGATCTGCATACTGCTAGTTACTAACGAGGACCAGAAGCAGGAAGTTGAAGGCACCATGGACCAGCACCCATTGGTAACTGACTCCCAAACAGTCTTTAAGCCCCGCCCCCTCCATGTACAGTACTGTATATAAATGGGGCACGTTCCTACAAAAACAATAAAAATACTCTTCAGATTATTTATTTCAGGTTGTAGTTTTTGCTGATTCTTGCATCGCTTATTGCGCTTCAAAACTTCAAACGCGGTGTGACAGGAACTGAATCTAAGGTCCTGTTCACGACGCCCACGATGTAAAAAAATAATCTGAAACGTGAACGGCTTTTGGAGCTCGAAGTGACAGCGGCGCTTTTTTGCTCTCAACATCTGTATCGGCCATTTTGAGTCCAAAAAAGTATAATAATTATTAGATATTCGACTTATACATAACTTTTGACATTTTGTGGCCAAAATAGACAAATCTTAATCATAAAATTCTTCAAAATTAAAGTGTTTATAAGTAACAACACAACTACATTTTTAACCATCACACTATATTTACAAATGTACACAGTCCAAATTAGCACTTTCTTCTATCTAAACTATTTTATTTATATAAAATACATCTGGTGGTATTTTTGTGTTGTGTTTGAATAATTGGGCCTGACTTCAGCGGTCCTGACAGTCCAGGGTGGTTTCCTGCCAATCACACGGGATTAAACACAGCTGAGTTGTAATAAAGAGTCGGCGCATCAAAGAGGCCTGCAGGAACCTGCAGGAGCTGCTCCTGGGCCGACCCGAGCAGCTGCTGGGCCGCTGGAGATCAAAGCGGGCCGGTTGTTGGACTCGGAGCCTCGCGGCGCTGTTGAATGGAGAGGAGGCGGGAGAGAGGAATAATAGAGGAGGTTCACCTCCGGATGCTGAGCGTCCAGCAGGTGGGAACAAACACGGAGCGGAGCTGCTTTATTCAGGGGACCACCCATTAAGCAACAAACCTGACCGACCGTTTGGTTCCTGTCGGACCTCTTTACCAACCGCTGAGGCCCGCGGCCAGTCTACACGAGCCGCAGCTTGTCAGATATTTATATTTTACTCAGTTTTATGAGCAGCAAGCAGCACCTGAGTCCTCCCTGCTGTTCACTGGTTCGCTTCATGAACTTTAAATCAGGTTCTCCACCAGTGAACGCTCCTTTTCTCTCCGCCTCTCGGCTTTTTGCATTAAAGTCGTCCAAATATCCAACAGTTCTGAAAAGTGCTGCTTTATTTTTATAATACGTTGCTTTTGTGTGTGCAGATCGGAGTCACTTGTGTTCTGGAAGAATGTGACGTGCACGAGTTCAGGCAGTGTTAGCCTAGCTTAGCATAAAGATTGGAAGCAAAAGGAAACTGCTAGCATGGCTCAAATCGAAACCTTCACTTTGCTTTTTCCTTAGTGTTTATTAATGTAGTTGTTAAAATGGATCTTGTCCTTTATATTTTTAAAATAAAACGTAGAGTTTACAGTGAAATTAATTCAGAGGAGAGGCAGGAAGCTTCAGGGACTGTATATGGAGGAAGAACATGGTGTATATGGAAACACACCAACAGTTTAGGAAACGTTTTTTTCCTACATATGAGCCTCTCATCCACATGCATTAATTGTTGTTTTAAGAAAAACTGATGCCAAAATAAGTTAATGGATTGTTTCTCACCTTATCAACAAAGAGAGACATGTGCCTCAAACTGTGCTGCAAACCAAACACTGTTTCTTTGCACTGGTGCAGTTTTAAACAAAGACAGTTTGCTATATTTCAAAGAGAACATTGTACAAACTCAGTATTTATATTAGCACATTATTTGAAAAAACTTTTATCGCCGTAATTAAAATTAATCTAATGTACATGTATGTGCTTTTCAGCTGTGGATGAATTACTGAACCAAAAATCAGTTGTCCTGATGTCACTGGGGGAAATTGCCCCCAGAATCCTGGGTCAAAAAACACTGACATGGTTTGTCTGCTGCCAAAAGCAGTTATAAAAATATGAAACATTAAAAGAGTTTAGTTATTTTTTTAAATTAATGCTTCCAAGAGTGGTGGTGTTTGAATCACAGGAGAAGAAACTAAGGAACAGGAGCAACTTGCTGCATTGCTGCCTTTGCAATAAGAAGACGGGAAAATTAGGAATGTTGTCAATGTCAAATGAAAAGTAAGAGGATGGAAAAATGAATAAGGGACAAACGTTTAAAAAATATTTATCCTCACTCACATTACTCCTGCTTTGTATTTTGATTTGTTTTAACGCCGTCATCGTTGCCACCTAGTGGTGCAAGCTGGGAATGTCAGTGTTTTGGTTAGATCTAATACATAGGCCTGTCATGATAACAAATTTTGCTGGGCGGTTAATTGTCTCAGAAATTATTGCAATAAACAATAATATTGTTTGAAATTCGACAATAATTAGTAATTATTGTAAAATTTAAGAAGAAATGTTGGTTAATTTTGTGTGCAGTAACTTTTTTGACCACCAGATGGCAGTATAAGACTGTTTGAATCAAAGGATGGATAGTGAGGGAGCGAGCAGCGTGTCTCTTTAAGAAAAATGGGAGGGAGGCCCTTGACGTGACATGGGCTGTCTCCTTCCTTTTTTCGGTTCTCAAAATGCCGGACATTCGGTGTGGTTTGAGCTCTTCAGCATTTTTCACATAAAGCTTTTAATTTAAAAACATCAGTGAACAAGTTCTCAGCTACTTTTTGCAGAGAAAAACAACTTTTACACAAAGGCACAGGTTTCAACCGTGAATTTTGGAGCTTCGACAAGACGTTTTTTTTTTTCCAAGGTCAGCCTGTTAGCTCAACTTGTAGCTTAGCTGCTTTTAACGATCCAAAAACATGATTTTGGATCGTTAAAACAGATTTTAAAGAGAAAAGGCAAAGGGAGGGGTCAGTGAAGAACACCAGAGTTGAACATTTTGTCATCCAGTGTCTTCAGTAGAACGAGAGAGACATGAAGAAATGATGAAGATGATAAATGAAAATGAGGTCGATCATTTTCATTTATCATGCGATTAATTGATTTATTGTTTATCGCGACAGGTCTATGTATTGGTTTCCTGATGCATGCTCAATAATCCAGTTTAAAAAAAATCTCTGTTTTGGTTTCTAGATCTTTAAAGAGCCTCAACAAGTTTCCTTTCCATTAAAACCAAATCTTTAGGTTTCAACAAACCTAACTTCTGCCACAGAATCTGACGAGTTTGTTTTTAAAGGTAAACTTTAAATGTGCTTCATCCTGTGCTTTGAACTGTGTCATTTACGATGTGACGTATTGAAGTGTTTCCAGTGAAGAGCGTTGGTGTCGTCAGTATCTAATGACCGTTTAACCCATTGTTGACGCACAGCTCTCTCTCTAATTGGTCAGCTGCTGCTGACATCACATTTTGAACAATAACCACTGCTGCTTCTCGAAGATCCCTCTTCCTCAACTCATCCTCCTCCTCCTCCCTCTCTCCCTGGTCAGGTGACTCTCCACCATCATGACAGCCTCCATTTTGTGGAGCCTTGTCCTCCTCCCTGCTCTCGGTTAGCCCCGGTTCGAGACAGCTGCGTTTGTGTTGTGTGCTGCTACTGTTTGTTAGCGCCTGTTGCTTGTTGTCAACATCTTCTTTGCTCTTGTGGTTGTTTTGAGGCTCGTCAGAGTCCCGCTTAGCAAACTCCAACTCACCACTGTTCACAGCTGCCGTGGTGTTGATAATCTTCGCGTTGGCGTCGTCTTTCACTCCTCCGGCCTCCTTGCTCTTCTTCACCAGGCTGCTTTCTGTCGTCTTCTCCTCCTCCTCCTCCTGGTGATTCTGCGTGGTGTCCTCCTCAGCCGTGCCGTTGGTGCAGCCGTTCTCCCCGTTGGTGACCGGAGCTTCGGTCGGTGTCTTCTCCGGTTCTTTTGCTGGCTCGGCGCCGCTCTCCTCTGCCGGCGTCTTTTCAGCTGCCTCTGCACCTTTGTCGTTGGTCTCCTCGGTCCCGGCGGCTGCATCGCCGTCAGCAGCTTCCTCTTCCACCGCGTCACCTCCCTCTGCAGCCTCCTCTCCTTCCTTGGTGTTTTCGCCATGATCCACGCTGCTGGACTTCCCCTTACGCATGATGAAGTTCTTCAAGGACACCGCACGGCCAAAGTGTGTGCGTTTGGCCTTGGCTGACTTGGAGTCTTTGCCTTCGTCTGCAGCGGCCTCCTCACCTGAAGAGGAGTCACAAAGAAATTATCAAGATTAGGATTAATCACCTTAATCTACTTCTTGACGCAAGATTTTACGCTGCAGGATGGATTCTCACTGCAACTGTTGGACTATTTGTACACAACATTTTAACGCCGTTTCCAACATGTCTGTGGTTTGATTCCTCTTGTAAGTTGCAACCGCAGTGTTTGACTTGAACATGTCTGAAAATGCGTGAGACTTCATTTCAGCACACTGTACTTGCTGCCGTATAAGTCACATCAGCCCAAATATGTCTAATAAAGTGGAAAAATACATAAATACGTTGCTTTGTTGTATAACTCACATCTATTATGTGTAACCACTGGCAACCCAGAAACATGGGCCGGTGTTGTGCCAAAAATCGATTGGCTGCCAAATGGCGGCCGTGGGAACATGCACGGGAGGACTTTAACAAGAATTTAACAAGATTAACACTTAAAAACAATTATTTGTTTACTCAAAATTATAGCAAAGGTGTGTCTCAGTGCAGCCGGGGCGGTGCAGCTGTTTTGACTGTTCCAAGCAACGAGCAGAACGAAGGTGGGGAGTGTATGGCAGGCCGACTGAGTCATTAACAGCTGGTGAAGGTTCTCAGTCATCCAGGACATGGTAAATTGGAAAAAGTTCAAGAAAAAAAAAAACAAGAAAGTATAATAAATAAAGTCCAGTTGTTTATGTCTTGAACATTTTTGAATATGTCATTATAGCCACGTTTACCTATTACATTATGTCATACAGCTACTACTACTCTGCTTCTGTCAAGTGGCTGAAAGTGGTACTGCTCCATTTTTTTTTCCCCAGTCAGACTGAATGAAGATGGTCCAATCTCAGCCACAACATGGTTTATAAATATGGGGAAAAAATCCATAAATATGTTGCTTTGGCCTATAAGTCGCAGGGCGAGTAAATTATGTAAAATAATTGTGACTTATAGGCTGAAAAATATGGTAGTAGTAGTTACATCTAAACTGTGATAGTTCTATATTTTATGACACTAACAGCAGTGAGTTTCCTCCTTTTTAAGAAGTTTAAATAATTTATTTCTAACATGTTTCAGTTTGTGTTTGAAGCAGCGAGAGGAAGAGGAGGATCCGACTCTTCAGACCCTTCGCCTCGTGTCTCACACAGTTTGTTTTCTGGTCTCACCTGGTGGGTTTTGTGTTCATCGTTTTGTTATTTCAGGTCGTTTCTCAGCTGACCGTCTTCACTCTCATCAGCTCGGAGTTCTTCGGCCTCCCGGGGAAATCGGAGCTCGCAGGAGGATGACTGGCCGCTGCGCTGAAGACCTTTTCCAGGAACGTCCTCTGTGACTTTTTGCTGGTTGAACAGTCCTTCCTGTTCTCCTGCAGGTATCATGATGTTGCTTTTGGCACTGCAGCCTGTGAAACCATCTTGTCCCAGGCAGACTTTCACTTCCTGTCAATCAGATGGAACTTTCCTACTCTTTAAAGTTCCTTCAACTTTATTTAAGGCGTGAGTTTGTGTCAGCGTCAATAGAAATGGCTGCATTTTCACCTTAAACTACAAAATGCTCAACACATAAAACATTTTTACTTGAGGATCTTTGGTTATGTAACTGGTTTGGCTTCCACTCAGACGGTCATAAATTAACTAAACTGCTGACTCACACACATTAAATTGTGACTGTTTAACCACGCTTCATGTTACTGAAGCTGAACTTTATCTTGTTAAAGAAAATGATTCTTTTCACAAAATAACCACATGATGTTTCAGATGTTATATTAAGGTGTTAACCAGGTTAAAGACCCTGTTAAAGTTCAGATCTGTTCTGTTGACCAAAGTGATTCTACGCAGCTGAAATGTGAAAATGAATCCACAGTGCATCAATTCAATCCAGCTTATTTTCATAGCTCCAAGTTCCAACAGAAGTCGTCTTGGGACACTGTAACATCCACATACATAAAAAGCCAATTAGTGAAAGTTCTCTAACGAAGGAAGCAGCAGATTGCATCGAATCTTCCCTTCGTCACAGTCGCTCATCCTGAGCAAGCACAAAGGAGACAGTGGAAATGAAAAACTCCCTCTGAACAGGAAGAAACCTCCAACAGAACCAGGCTCAGGACCTGCAGCCATCTGCTTCAACCATCTGGGTTTGAGAGGACAGGAAGTAGAAACAGACACAGAATGGCAGGTTCAGGTTTACTTACTACTGGAGAAAAGACAAACAGGTAAAGATAATTAAATACAAACAGCAGAACAAGTAAAGACAGCAGCAACGTGAGGAAATTTTAGGCCTATAGAAGCAAAACTAAGGGATGGCTCAAAAAACCCAAGCCAACCCCGACTATAGGATTTATCAAAAGGGAACGTCTTAATCCCAGTCTAAACAGTAGACAATGTGTCAGATCCACGGTAACTGAAAGATCTTCCTCCCATTCTGCTTTGGGAAACTCTAGGAACCACAAGTAAACCTGCAGTCTGAGAGCGAAGTGCTCTGTTAGGAAAATATGGAACGACAAGATCTGTAATATAAGATGGAGCTAGGTTGTTGAGCGCTTTGTAGGTTAGAAGTAAGATTTTGAATTCAGTTCTGGATTTGACAGGGAGCCAGTGGAGAGAAGATAAAACTGGAGAGATCTGATCTCTCCCAGTAACTCCAGTTAAGACTCTGGCAGCAACATTTTGGATCAACTGAAGATGTTTTAAAGAAGTTTTTGGACACTTTCAATCTTCCTTTATTAAAACAGGAACTCCAATTATTTGATCATTTTGTTCCACTCCACCCAACAAGCAGAAACAGAGGCAGGCTTTTAATTTGGAAATACCTGCATGATATGAAGTACTGTATTTATTTGGCAGGAATCTATTTGTAAAACTAATACTGTGATCTTATATTGAATACAAAGCGTGTGATGTTAAACCCCCACAACTGTTTCAAGTCTTTACAAACTCTGTATGCAGCTCTTTCTGTGGGCTGCCTCCCTGTCTCACTTCCTCTTCTAGGGTTACGATCCAGTCTAGCTGCCCTGTCTGGAGAGGGCCCACTCCAGCTCCAGATCCAGAGCCCTGCCGCTCCAGCATGATGTCATTGAGAATTCCAGGCAGAGGCCCACTGTGCTCATAAAAAAACATTTATTCAGCTCGACATATGGTCTTTCTGCATTTCAGTTCCTTCTCCTTCAACACCGCCTTCAGTTCCAACGCCTCCCCCTCCTCCTTTCTTTTCATTGTCATTCTTGTTGTAAAGAACGTTAAATACATTACACATGGGGTTAAGGACACAGAGGCATGCACAGGTCAAATGCATGTGACTACGCAGCTTTCTCTGATGGATTCCTACACATGTGCGACCTGAATAGTATCAGGGAAGCAAAAAAACAAAAACAAAAAAAAAAACATCATCCAGGAAAGTTGGTTACAAGATGTTGGATCGGCGCTTTCTACGTTACATCATGTGTCCATTCTATTTATCTCCTCATTTCTGCTGGATGTTGCACGACAGAGGCCCGCGCTGAGAAATGGAAAAAATGAAATGAAAACTCAGCCCTCGCCAAGTCTGGAAACAATTAGAACGGGCTGATGTCATAGTTTGATACAAGAGCGTACTAAATGAGATGTAGTGGCCCGCGAGGGGTTTGCGAACACAGAGGACTTTGTATGGAAGGAGGGGAGCAGAAGAAACACATTTCTCCTCTAAATTCTCAGGAACAAAGATCTGGCAGCAGATGCATAAATAGAGCTGAAATAGGAGTAATTAAAGGATATGTTGCCTCTGCTCATCACATCCTGGCAGCAAAGCTGGACCAGATGTGTTGACTGTGAGATCCTTTGGGAACGATCAAGGATTATCAGAGGCGAGTGAAGTCTGAGAGGATTTTCTCTTTCCACCATGTTTGTACGTCTCTACAGAAAGTAGTAATAAGTAATCCCACTCCTGCCAGAATTAATCTGCTTGTATGACTGCGTACAAAAACAAGGATATGTGTTTTATGCTATGCAAGATTTATTTTTATACTGTATTATTATATTATCTATATCTTTGTATCTTTCTGCAACCAACATCATAGAGTCACAAAGCGACGACGAGTAACTAAACGCTGAGAATAAACATGTTGGTATGAGGATTTCTGAAGCAGCAGTTAGAAATTAGGAAGTACACTTAATAACCACAGCATTCTTTTATTGTTCAGAGCATAGTGAGAAAATTGATACCATACATGTTTGTGTGCACTTTGTGTGATGCTAGTTTCCATTTACAGTTTCTGCTTTAAAGCAGATAAAACAAAAACCTCTCTCCATTCAGATCAGGCACTATGTTTAAATCTTAAATACAGTACTTACTGTACACTGGAGTTTAAGAAAATGAGCCAATGCACTTTGTTTTTGGGAGATGCCATCCCTTTCTCTTACATGCAGTTCCATGCTAAGCTAGGTTAACAGTACTTTTTACATCGTTATGGCCTTTAAAGTGATTTAATATGAAGTATTTCAGAGCAATAAACAAATTAGAGCAGCTTTAATGTTTTTTTTTTTTTTTTTTTACATTACATCTTTACATTTATGAATAGGATTTGAATAAAACAGATTTTGACATTAGAAGGTTAGCAGTGGTGGGTACAGCTAACCAAAATGTTAGCTTCGCTAACCCACATTTTGCTAACTAAAAATGAGTTTTGTTAATGTTAAACTGATGAACAGATAAAATAAATTAACAAAAGCTAACGCTAACCACTCAGACAGCTGTCACAGTCTGTCACAAGTCTTTAGCTGTGTCCCAATGCAGCGGCCGCATTAGGTCGAAGGACCCCGTCGACTGTCTCCTTCCAGTCGAAGCTGCGTCGGCCAATCACGTCTTGTCACATGTACATGTCAGCCAATAGCATGTTTGTCAGACTCTTCTAGACACGTCCACAACAGACAGGAGCAAGGTTGTGAATTTTGTTAGTGGACTTAAAAGTTGGTGAAACCTAATTTAGCAGAAGCTAGTTCTGCTAACGCTGTCCAAAGTTAGAGAAACTGCTAATCCGCTAAACAAAATATTCTGCTATTGGATGTTAGAGGGTTATGTAACTGTGCCCACCCATGCCAGCTAGACCTTTATTGTTTTAGGCTAAATTACGTTAATGGCCTTCTTACTTAAAAATCCTTTAAACAGCAGCTTTTATCAATCTTTTGTCTGTGTTTGTCTGTATCGACACTGATACATTTGTTTTACTCTTTTTAAATTTTGACACTATCTGTTTCTTCACTGAGGCTTTATGGTGTTTTCTTGCTATAGTGTGGCATTTAGTGAGATTCGATATAGATTTCAAATGAACAAAAATTAACATAGCAATTTGAACGGTTTTTTTGTCCGTCACACTTTTAACACTTTTATTAATAATATAATTAGTATATTTTGACAAGCTTGTTTTCCTACATGCAGTTTAATGCTAAGCTGTGCTAATTGTCTTTTGACTCTACGGTGGCAATTAAAAGGACTTGCTACAGATTTCAGCACTAAGGTTAACAGAGCAGATTTAATCAGATCTTTGTACATGTATATCATATTTTGAATTTTGTAAATTATTTTTTAACTGTTAAGAGTTTTTCTTTCTTTTTTGTTTTTCAGAGTTTGTTGCAAGCTAATAAGACATTTCTAACATTTGCAGTTTTACGCAAAGCTATCCTGTTTTCTGATCGTAGTACGGCTTTCAGGAAGACGTGATATTTATTCAGGAGCAAAAATTTAACAGAGCCCTTGTTAAAAATAAATTAATTGTAATAATAGTTGTGCTGAAATACAGTTATTGTAAAAGACTACTAAATATAACGTTAATCCTAATATTATACTGTTTTAACAAAACATGTCTTTTGAATATTTTGCTCACATTAAACTAACTGCTTTAAACAAGTGAAAACTAAAAAGTCAAATAAACAAATAAACAAACCAAGTACACTGGTGCGTTACATACAGTGTGTCAAACGTAAGGCCCGCAAGCCAAATCTGGTCCTTGTTAACATCTTATTTGGCCCCTCAAGAAAATATTTTAAATGTAAAACATTGTCTTTGTTCTCATTTTACTTTAAAAAAGGAGCATGCTTGAGTTGGTGCACATTTCTCATGTCAGCTGGCTTCCATCTCTGGGGCCAAGATGGTGTGGAGGCAGGGCAGCTGCCCCGGGACCCGAAAGTCCCAGGCTCGATCCCCAACCAGTCCCCCGTCATGGTGTCCCTGAGCAAGACACCCAATCCCTAATTGCTCTCCGGACGCTTACATGCTGCACACTGCTCAATCAGGCTGTATCTCAGGTGCAATGGGTCAAATGCAGAGAATTAATTTAGCCATTTTATGGAACAGACAATGATGACAACACATAGCACTTTACTGATTTACTTACTTTGAAGTCAGAAAAAGGTTGTATTTTTCAGTTACCTCAGATTTTGATGTGAAAAAGCAACAGAGAACATCAGACGGACCAGTTAAACTGTTGTTGATGCACCTGCAACCAGGAAACTGCTACTGGCTACTGGACTTAAGTTAATGCATTGACTGAAGCTCGTGGCTTGGACCAAGTTTTTCTTTTTGTTTTTTAACAGAGTTTGACACCCCAGCTGAGGTTTTGCATGTTTTAGTTTGTTTTTAATGAAGTTCGTCTCTGGTTTCCTCTCACATTCCAATGTCAAGCCCAGGTGAAGATTCTGAACCGCTCTACAGTAAAAATGTGCCGAGCAGTTTTTGCATTTTTTTAAACGACGGAGTGGGCAGAAAGATGGCAAGAAGTGAAAAACCCCCTTCTCAGTGAAAACCAAGCAAGCAAAATCAACCGTGCACTTTAAAACTCGACCACTTGTGTGTGTTCTCCACTCTGGGACCGTGCTTCTTTAAAAACTGAACTTCAGAGCTGCACGTCCATGCATCTCAGTTTTTCTCTTCACAGTAGCCCCACCCCGGCATGAAAAATAAAAATACAGAGCCTCACACGTCTTTGCTGCTAAAAATAGCACCATGTGAGGCGACACGCTCTGGTAAACACTGGGAGGTATAGCTGTGAAGAACACGACACATAATACACCTTCACACAATAGAAGAGCCACTGAACGGCCCGCTGATTTCATCTTATCTGCTCCTTTGTGGCACATACATGTGGAGCGGCCTTTTTTCTGACTCTGTGAAATTTTGAGGTCAAATGGAAACAAAACACAGAAGAAAACAATAGTTTGGACAGTTTCTGCTGTTGAGCTCAGAGCAGCTACAGCTAAGGTGACAAAGGCCATAGAAAAGGCCACTTATACCCACATAGTGGGTATAAATACTCAGCGGTCATGATGACCAAAGCAGCCTGTCGCCAGACGGACGAGATGACGAAACTGAGCCCTTACACATGCTGGGACACAGTCCAGAGCGGGCCCTCAGTGTCACATCGCCTCTCTCTGGTGATAAATGAGACTACATGCTCCCCTGATGATGAGCAGCAGAGCAGTGATGTCATTCAAAATGACCGAGGTCAGATTTTATTTATTTTTTTATTCGTAGTGGGTGTAGCTGAGTGACCAGGACGGAGCAAACCAGTTTCTTCTGGTTATGATCTATTTGTGGCAGCAGCTGTTACATGGCACAACAGGTCAGGAAAATAAGGCGCAGGCAGTAAAAATGTTTACATCCATAATATTGACGATTATACATACGGTAACTTTGCCGAGTGCCACATACATATTTATTGGATTAGGAACACAAACACACACTACAAAACAAAAGTATTAAACTGTATTTTTAATGTCCTCGTCTGCTCACAATGATTTTAAAGGCTCTGAACAGTCCTAAAGTTTCTGCCTTTCTGCCTAAAGACACCACGGAGGCCTGTAAATCTTGACAAACAGTACTAATTTGATCAACAGCAGCCACGCTCTTGAAAAGTATCATCTGGTTGCTGTCCCGATTTCAGGACTGATCTCCAGGAATAATTCATTATTGTTTTCTAAAAGGAATTAAACATAAATGATGACTCTGTAAAACAGACGTGTTGCAAAACAAACAGTGTTTTGTAATTGTAATGCGTTTGTGTATTTGAACATGTTTGCATGTCTTCACTACAGATCCATGAAGGGCAGATTGACTAAAATGCTTTAAAAAAGAAAACAGTAATTGCTGTTTTAATGCAAGATCATCTCATTATTTCATCTAACCACAATATATGTTCTTTTGCTACGTTACGAACAATCAATATGTTACCTGCTGTAGATAGCTTTTTGTAAACGGCCTCATTTTGAGGAAATATAGTTTAATTTTGACTAACTCTCGAGCTAAGAGCTAGTCTGAGCAGCACCAACACTAAAATGAATTGCTGCCATACTAAAACTACTACAACCAAATTAATGTTACAGTGTTTTATACAAACATCATGGACTCTATTATTTGTATGGGGGGACAAGCAGCAGCAGGTAGCTGTAGCACTTCTAACACAGCCTGTCACACTTCCAGCTTTAATATCTGTCAGAATAACTGTGTACAATAATCCCTCTCTACTTCATGGTTCGACTTTCGCGGACTCGCTCTTTCGCGGTTTTTCAGCGATTGTCAACTTTAATATTACTCACATGATTGGACTGTACAGATAAAAAGGTCACAAAAAATAAAAATACTATGGACAGGTGCCACCATTTAGTAGTTTTTTTTTTCTTTCAATAAGTCTATACTGTATGGCCAGTCCAAAAGAACTACTGTATTTTCTGCCGTACATGTTGCACCGCTCTTTAAGTCCCATCAGTCCAAATATGGCTAAAAAAGTGGAAAAATCCATAAATAAGTCGGTTCGCCATATATGTCGCATCTACTATACATCAACGCTGACGCGTCGCATTTGTCACGCGTCACCACAGACAATCCAGAAATGTGGACTGAACAAGGAAATTATGTGGACCAGTGTTGTGCCAAAAATCGATGGCCTGCCAAATAGCGGCCACAGGAGCGTGCACAGGAGGACTTTAACAATAATTTAACAAGATTAACACTTAAAAACAATCATTTGTTTGCTCGAAATTATAGTAAAGGTGTGTCTTGGTTGAACATTTGCTTAATAAAAGGACTTTAACAGTCAAATCAGCTGTTTTCGCTGCATGTGCTCTGGGAGTGCACAGAAGGAGGGGGAAAAGGAAGGACTAATGCTGCTCGTTTCTTCGAAATTTAACAGAAAAGCACCTAAAACAATTATTCGTTTGCTCGAAATTATAGCAAAAGTGTATCTCAGTTGAACTTTTACTTAATAAATGTACTGTAATGGTCAAATTAGCTGCATTTCGCTGGGGCGGTACCGCTGGTCCGACAGTTCCAAGCAGTGAGCAGAACGAAGGTGGCAGATTATGGCAAGCCGTTTGTGTCATTAATAGCTGGTGTAGATTCTCAGTCATCCAGGACATGGTAAGTTCAAAAAAGTTCAAGGAAAAAAAATAAAACAATAAAGTATAAAGTAAAGTATAATAAAGTACAGTTGTTTTTGTTTTGAACTTTTTAAATTTGTTATTATAGCCATGTTTTCCTATTACATGATACAACAGCATGCCTTACCGCTACTACTATTCTGCTTCCATCTAGTGGATGAAAGTGGTACTGTTAATTTTTTTCAAGTCAAAATCAATGAAAACTGTCATATCTCAGCTAAAAAATGGTTTATAAATAGGGAAAATATTCATAAATATGTTGTCGCGGGGCATGCAAGTAATGCAAAAAAACTGTGACTTATAGGCTGAAAAATATGGCACATTACCCAGAAGGCAATTGCTTCTGGCTGCTGCTTTCTGTCAACATGGAGGGAAAGTTTGGATCCGATCCGAACCCGACTAAATGTTGGGTCCTTATTCATAGTGACTTTGGCGCTCAGTGGATGCAGAGAGCCATATGGTATCAGAACCAGACCAGGACTACTTCCAGCCTCATCTGTCACTCTGGGTGCTTCTTGCCCATCCATGAAGCCTCTCGAGTGGGGAGGTGTTGCTTGAAGGTCCGGTATCTTCTCCGGAGCTCACCCAGACTTTTTTCATTAGATTTCTCTGTATTATTTGGGCTCTATTGGGACCATTGTGTGGATTTGTGCTGGCTCTTCGAAGGTCCGGCTCTCTCCAAAAGCGTCTTGGTGCTCAACGGCTGCAGAGAGCCAATCAGAACTGGACGAGAACTGGACCAAGGCTGGTGAGTCCCCATTTAAAATTTTGAAGTAGCTACTGTGCAGTACATATACGTATGTTGTTAAAATTACATAGGTTTAAGAGTTTAGAACAATGCAAGAGTGCGAGAAAGATTTATAAAGCCTTAAAATATATAAATACTAAAATAAATAAAATGTTCCAACTTTGCGGTTTTTCATTTATCGTGGGGTCCAGAACGTAACCCCTGTGATAATCGAGGGACTACAGTAATGCCAAACTAATGGCAGTGTAAAGGTCTAAAGGCATTCGGGCGACCCTCTACGAGACGTTTATGGTTTGCGTTGATTTTTAGAGAGCAGCCCTCCTCTTTGGTCTCAGCTCCAGTCAGACTAGCCATTAGCTCATCGGTATGGTCAGAATAAAATCCAAACATGAAACTGAGGCTGTTTATAGAGCCATCCACAGCAGGTAACATATTAATTGCTCATCACCTTACTGTAAAACCCCAATTCAAACAAATTTGACGCGTCCCTTTAATGTGCGCAGCTTTAAAAAAGGACAGATATTTGTCTGCTTGAAAATATTTTGTACTAACCCTGAAGACTTGGAGTAAATCTCACTTCTACTTCTCGGTGTAGAAGAGGAAAAACAGCTATTTTACTTTTCCTCCAGCCGTGAGCTCCACCCTCCCAGCTGCACCTCCACGGCATCTGAAGCTCCCTGCAGTAAACAGTGTTGATATTCAGCTCTGCGTCTTCAACCATCCACACTGGCACAAGTCAGTGTTGGTGCTGGCACCGCGTACGAGAGCAGCCGCCCTCCATGTGTGCTCGCTGCACTTTTCCAGTCACCAAGAACCCCTCGTGCCAATTTGTCCACACGTCAGCATCTCAGATAACAAAGAAACATGTCAAATCAGACACCAACTCGTGACCATCGATCAAGGCCGCCTTTCACTTTTTGATTCATGCTCATATAAAAGTGAAAAATTATTTTAATTTGGTAAAACTCTTGAAACTAGGAGGGAAGGACTGAGTCAGGAAACGATTAGGAGTTCCTGCCAAAAACTGCAGACGTGAAGGATCTGAAGGATCATGATTACCTTAAGTGATTAAAAAAAACACAAGAATAAAAATCAAGCAAAAGCCCCAAACAGGTCCTTTCTCAACACAATCTGACTCGTAGCTATAGATTGCACTGTTATTTCTACTTGAATGGAAAAAAACGTCCTCCAATATTTGTCTTCCTCTCTGAGAGTTAAAGGCCTGAGCAGCAATGAGCGACATTCATCGAGCAGAAACGCTGCGTCAGGACCGGAGGAGGTTCAAGGAAATCCTGACAGTTACGTCTTTCTTTCCCCTTTTCCTGCACGTCCCAGCAGAAAGCGGGGTTTATTCCAGGACCCGGTCATTCGAGGATGAACACGAGAACACTAAAGATACGTTTACCCATGACAGAACCTGATCGGCTGGACTTCAATATTCATTAGAAGCCACGATTCAGAACGTTCCAACAATCCTCCACTCTCATTTGTGGACACCTCAAGGCGTCACATGACAAAAATCTATAGTAATCAAATGGATAATCGTTTTGCTCGAAGCTGCGCAGACGACCGCAGGGCCATCGGTTAGCGAGCGAAAGCCGAGAGACAAAGCAGCTACTCCTCGTGCGGTTTTCCCCACACAGAAGCAGAACGAGGCCGAAGCTTTGGTGTGGGTCACGCTGGGAAACGGATTCACGTCGACATGTTCCAGAGGAACAAGATATCCTGAGCGTGCGAGTTCCTTTCATACCACGCGTCCACGGGATCTGCTGGGCACGAGTCAGCAGATCCTCGACTCACACACCGCGCTGCATCTCCTGATAAGAACTCCTCAAGGAGGGTCCAGACATCAGGACCGGATAAACGAGTCTCACAGGAACAAGGAAACGGTGACAAATTCTTATGAGTTTAAAATGTGGTGCTTCCTTGTGGGTCTGGTGTTTGCTCCGAGGGGCTTTTTAAGATTTATTGACTCGGAGTGCAGCTCGGCTCTTTTACAGGCTGCAGGCGTATCGATCGGCAGATCCTCAATTACTTATTAGAGGCTTTCTGTCTCGCTTCTCCAAGGCCGCAGGATAACAGACTAGCAGGAGGTCACGGACGGTTCTTCGGTTTAGAAATTACAATTCTGCCACGTTAGTTTTGTTTTAGAGACACACGCAGCGTTATAGTGTTTAAAAACAAACCATGACTCATTCATGCCTTCCATGTCCAAAGAAACAGAGTTTTGACAACCCCTATGAATAAAAGAGTGGACAGGATGTTTTTCCATCCCACATTTTCTGTGGTTTTCTGATGGTTTTATGTTGAACTGAGACCATCAGTCGTTTGAACGAAGTGAACGTCCATCCTGACGTGGCAATAAGAAGCAGGAGGCAAAAGCTGAGGAGAAATGTGCCAAAATTAATATTTCATCTAAATCTCTACAGCTTGTTTCTTTGTGAGAAGCTGTGGATACATATAGAAACTGAGCCCAAGTATGACCAGCTCAGATCCTTTAAAGATTCTTCTAAAGAGGTGTTACAATTATTATTTTATTTTTTATACGTAGCTCTTTAAACAACCATGGTTTGAAAAAAAAAACAAAAGTTTATTTCTGAATACGTAATTACTAAAGTGGATTACTCCATCTTAAAGCCCCACCAGTCTTCATGTGAGCACCATTTTATAAACTTTTACAGTTTTTCTTTTCACAGTAATGAACACAGAGCTCTGCAGGGATTTGCAGAAACAAATAGCAACAGCAGTAGCAGCTAGCTGTATCACTTCTGGTGAGGTCTGGGACACACTATGTTAATAATTCTAACAAATAAGGGGAAAAGTGTCACGTTAACGTGACAGTGAGAATGCTTGTAAAGAATGTACAGGTAGTCCTCGGTTCCCGACCGAGATCTGTTCCAACAACCCGGTCGGATACTGATTCGGTCGTAAACTGGAACAGCTCCCCCTGGCGGTCGTAAACGCGGATTTT
>JARVLU010000103.1:8859051-8870540 GCA_031762415.1 Simpsonichthys santanae | reverse complement strand
CACCTCATCCCCAAAATGCCCCCCAGGTGCTTTCAATAGCTGCCCACTGCACCACCTGGTGGTGGATGGGTTAAATGAAGAGACTAATTTTGTCATTGTATGGAAACATACAGCTGATGACATTATGTGACATTATTATTATTATATTATCTCTGCAAAAAAACTGTGACTTATATGCCAAAAAATACGGTAGTGAAAATACATCTGGAGGGAATTAACTGTTGACGCCAGCCTCAGTCAGTTTTACAAATACTGAACTCAGATCTGGTGTGGCAGTAGCTGAGACTCATCCACAACACTGAACTCTGCTCTGAGTAACATCATACAGTACTGCATGTGATTAAATAGTCAGCGGGTGATGTGCATTCCTTCAAGGAACGATGGGCCTTTAGTCGTGTAGGTCAGTATTTTATTCATTTTAAGACCAAAGCATAAATGTTGTAAAACAGGTCTTTATTAAGCTATTAATAAACATGAACCTGCCGTCGTTAGCTCGTTTCTCACATAAATCAAAAAACACGTGCCAGATAATGAGGCAGCACTTCCCACCCAGAGGAGAGTCGGAGGACTAAAAGCAGCCATCGACCCGATCGCCGCTCGCTCAGCTCAGGTGAAAGGACGCTCCATTCACTGTCAGACACAAATATCATTACAATAGTCAAATTCAAGCCTGAAAATTAAGAATCCAAGACTCGTTGACTTTAAAGAAACTCAAAAGAACCCTCCTCCTTTCAGTTTGTGACCTGAAACCTGAATTTCTTATCTGAATTAATTAAACAATTAGTGCAAACATGACTGTGCACCTTTGCACACGTAATAATCAGCGCCACAAAGCCAAAAAGGTGCAGAGCATCAATGAAAGCTGCAGTGCAGCAGCATGAGCTCATCACTCCCCCCCCCCCCCCACACACACACACACACACAACCAAGCCCTCCTCTTGCTCGCCATTACATAAGTTGATGCAGCAACCGTCCTCATTATCCTCGGAGCCGGCACTGCGAAGGGACGCACAACGAATATGTCATCAAAAGTAATAAACCAGGGTGAGACAAAGCCTTAGCATGGAGGCACGGCAGTGTGAGGGCCGTCACAGCCCACTGAGCACAAGCAGCACAGGATTTCTGCTTCGCTTTAATCATTCACACAGCGTCTAAAACAGCATTTGTGCATCAAGATATAGAAACACTTTTCCTTTCAAAAGATCTGTTAGCTTTTCGTTTCTTTTCGATTCAGACACGTCATAACAAAACCAAAAAAAAAAAAAAAAACCTGAAACATGAAGGTGCTCTGAGGAGAGGCTGACATATACTGTATATTAAAGTAAAGAAACAAACCTCAGATCATTAGCATTTCAAAAGATGAACAGCTTAGCATGAGCAGAGCGCATACTGCAGCAGAGGCTGTGCTACAGAATAATGTTTCAGTCCCGCAGCAATAAAAGGCATCGCAAATAAAAATGATCACACGAGAGCAGAGATCGATCTCTAGAATGTTGCATGAAGACGCTCAAACTCTCAGAGATATTATGCTAATTCTTAAAGAAACAATAAAATGAAAGAGGAGAACAAATGTGTACAATGGTGGCGTCCCTGTGGGTGAGACGGGTGTGGTAAATTATTCAGAGGTTTGTGGATACAGACTGCAACTAAAGCGTAGATCAGAAAAACCGTGGCACGTCTACAAGAGCTGTAGAAATGTGAGAAGACACACTGGTGTCTATGGTCCTGGACAGTGTTGCCAGATCTCGCAAAAGAAACATGCAACCAGCTCTATGAAAACAAGCCCCCCAAAAAGCCCAACTGGCAACCCACCACATTGTGTAAAACAGAGGCTGTTTTTAAACAGTATAAACACATTTATTATGGCATTACGCATAAACAGCAAAATTATACTACACACTTTGAATAACAAACTTTTAAGCTCTGATAAAAAATACATTTTGCATATGTAACAAATATGTAAATCATAATTTTTCTACATATTTTTGAAAACGAAACATCCTGACCTCTGCGTCTGCGTGGAGCCCACTAGTGGTCGGCCACAGTATGAGTGTTTGGGTGTGCGCATGTCGCCTCCCAACTTGGGCGAAAGCGATAAACAGGAAGCGGGTGTGGAAGGGACAAACTACCTATTACCACTCGTCTTTTGCTTTATTGTGCGGGACTGGGAGATAATCGACTAGTTTCACTCGGAAAGAAAGTCAAGTCCAAAGAAAAAAAAATTTACGTTCAAAACAAGCCCAAAAAACTGCAACCTGCAACTCACAAGGTTCACAAGCGACGTTAGACAAAAAACAAGCCCAAAGTCGCTTATTATAAGCTGACTTGGCAACACTGGTCCAATAAACTAGCATTCCTTGAAGGGGGAACATACCATATTTTTCAGACTATAAGGCACTCTTAAAATCCTTTAATTTTCATAAAAATCAACAGTGACCCTTATAATCCGGTGCATCTTATGTATGAAAACAGACCCGTTTATTGATATTGCGCTATTTAATACGGTGCGCCTTATAGTCTGAAAAATACGGTATGTGGTTTGTCACGTCAATCCAAAGATTGACACTAAGTTGAGAGCCAGCTATAGTGCACTGGTTGAAAAACTTGTATTTGTATTTTGTTAAAATATGATGATGAACCTTATCCATGCGTCTCATCAATGTACTGTCAGAAATATAACCCTAAAGAATGTTTTTAAGCATGTTTCTGAGCAGTACAACTAATGATGGTGCAGAAAAGACTACATTTGTTGATACTTTCTCTGCGCGCTAGCAAAGCTAAATTCAATACCAACTGGAAAATCCCAACATCCAACTATGAATTGAGGTTTCCTCTGTGAAGTAAAAAAAAAATCCTCAACAGAATTTGATAAAACTGGGACTCTGACCAATTTTCCAGGGGTTATCCTGATTATCAAGACAAATCGAGCCACATATGTGGAACTGCTCATGATGTCAGCATGATCTGGGTATCTTTTAATGTAGTTCAAAAAACAGGAGTCTGAAAAACTGCTTCGTTCTCTTCTACCGAATGTGACTCAGTTCGATGTGGTAGGTCACATATTGTTGCCAAAATGTTAAATAAAGACCTGTTAGAAGTCAGTGTGTGATGAGGATAACCCTCGGACACTACCACACCAAAGCTTAGCTCAGAATCTCAAAGTGACCCTTATAGCCATTTATAAAATGTGTTAAGGTTGATAAGCTGCGGCAGCCATCTTGAACGGAGTTGACCCCAAAAGCTAATCAGTTGTAAATGTGCACCCAGTGATTACTTTTTAAAAGTTAAATAAATTAAAAAAATCCATAAAATAGTTTGAGATATTTTTGCTAAATGACAGTCAAACATGAACGCAGGAAATGACATGAAATGACTTTACTGAAACACCCAGACAATAAGCGTTGCTGAAACATGAGGTCGAAATGATGACGTGAATTTGAAATTAACTATGAATGTCCAAACTTATAACATCCAGAGTGGCTCCGATTTAAAAAAAGAGCACATGCATATGAGCATTTAATAAAAAATATAGATAAGTCAGAAAACGTTGCTGTTATATGTCGGACTGGAGAAACACGATCAAGCCGTGACATTTTTAAGCAGAACGTGGCTTCTATCCGAGACGCGTCTCAGTTTTTCCACAGTTTGATTTTTTTTTTCCTTTTACTCACAGATGCACTGCTCGTTGGCAGGTCAGTACATTTCCATTACAACCAGTTCCTTTAAAGCCCCGGTCCCTTCATATAGCCAGCATGCTGAAGAACCAACACAGGGGTGAGGGACCGCTGTTTGATTTTTAATGTTTAATCAAGTTGAGCTCATAAAACCAGAACCACTCAGTGTTTTACCTCTCGCGAAGCGCTGCGAGTCTCTCTTGAAGGTGTCCAAAAACCCCAGTTTGCGTCGCAGCTTCCTTTCTGCTGCTCCGTTCTGAGGATGCCCGCTACGGGACGTGGACGCATCAATGAATAAATCATGTTTTCATCGCCACACTCCTTTGAGTGAGACCGAGCCAGCCGGCTCAAATGTCGCCTGGTGTCTACGGTGTCACAGCTAACGGATTCAAGATGTGTTCGGGAACACTTGTGTTTGGGCCTCGTCACGGTCATTTCTCTGACAGGTGGATTGTCCCACAACAATCTTCACTGCCTCTTTTATTTTATTTCTCATTTTTGGCTCAGTCCAACAGAAAAATGGGAAACGATGAGAGATAAAATGCTCAACAGGCAAATAGAAGATTCAAGTCTGTGCAAATTATATTTTTATCGTTTCAGCTTTGCATCTACATGACAATGGTGTTTTAGACATCCCCAAAATGAACATTTTTTGAAAAATAAAAAATAACTTTAAACATCATCCTTGAGTTTTTGTGCAGACAGCCCAATCATAACTTTTAAAACGTGGACTTCAAAACCCCACCTCTAATTCTTGGTTATTCTTCTTGGTCTGCTGCCTTCATACAGTACATGTCCTCCTACATGTCAAAGCGTGAGTGCAGCTACAGCGTGCGCTCCAAGTCACAGACATTGAAACATTTACCGGTAATTTCTCCTCAATTTCCTATTATGTTATATTATGAAATGTTTTATGCTCAGGATCAAGTGAGTAAGAGGAATAGGGGTGATATGGGAACTAATGATTTTACATTAAAGCTCCTGAATACAGATTAGAATGAATTGGTGAACGGAAACGATACAAGTGACCTTCACTTGAACGTTTCACAAATGACAACAAATAACATTAGTCTTTTTCTTGTTTTATGCCACCATCACAACATATGTCTGCAAAGTGTTGGTAGAGTTTTTGTAGTGATTACCCATCATTTAAAAATGGGGGGCCATGGTAGTTTGGTGGTCAGTGCTCTGGTCTCATAATCCCAAAGCTGCAGGTTTGAGCCCAGGTTGTGTCAGAAATGGCATCTGGTGTAAAACTAATTCTTTCATGTGAGTTGAAGAACTGAGAATCCACCCATCCAGCCAGCCGTCTGTCCATCCACCCATTATCTTCCGTTTGTTCCAAAGTCGGGTCGCGGGGGCAGCAGCTTGAGCAGAGAGGTCCAGACATCTCCTTCCACAGCCACCTCTTCCAGCTCTTCTGGGAGGATTCCAAGGTGTTCCCAGGCCACCTGAGAGACACAGTCTCTCCAGCGTGTCCTGGGTCTTCCTTGGGGTCTCCTCCCAGTTGGACACGCCCAAAGCACCTCCCTAAGGAGACGCACAGGCAGCATCCTTACCAGACGTCCGGACCACCTCAACTGGCGCCTCTCCAAGTGGAGGAGGAGCGGTTCTACTCTGAGTCTCTCTAAACTTCTCACCCCATCTCTAAGGGAGAGTCGAGCTACCCTGTGGAGGAAACTCATTTCAACCGTCTGTATCCTCCACCTCATTCAGTTACTACCCAGAGTTCATGGCCATAGGTGAGGGTAGGAACGTAGACCGACTGGTTAACAGAGCTTTGCCTTACAGCTCAACTCCCTCTTCATCAAAATGGACCGGCACAGAGTCCGCAATACTGCAGATGCTGCACCAAACCGTCTGTCAATCTCACGCTCCATTCTTCCCTCACTCATGAGGGAAAAACATATCACTCCTATTGAAACAATGTCTTGATCAAAATTTGTATCGGAAATTCACTGGGAAAAGATACAAAGCAGCAGAGGTGAATGATGTCATAAATAAGACACTTCATCAAGCTGTTTTCAATCTCAGTAACTGAAGACGTTCACAACACTTTAACAAACATTGCTCTGATTGTCATAGTTAATTTATTTTAAATGTTTAAAACATTGAGGTGCCACATTAAGGAAGGCCAGATTTAAAATTTTATAAGGGGCAGATATAATAAGATTTCTTCTTCTTTCTGCTCCTTTCATTTTATCCTATTTTTGTATTCTTGTATCTGATGAAACTGCTTTGTATCGTTCTTTTTAAAATGAATAAATAAACATCAAATCAAATCAAAAAAATGTGTTAGACATTAAACTATCCAGTGATAAACACTTGGAGATGTTACATTTGAGAATGTCGTGAGGACCAAATCATCACAAATGCACCATTTCTTGCTCACTGAAAATAGTTTCTTGATGACACAAACAGCTATGGTCACTTCATGGTGCACATTGAGGAGACACAACGAAAAAGAGAAAATCATCAGAAGTTTTTCTATACAACTGCACTGGTTCCTTTGCTGCTAAGAAAGACATTAAATATGTTTTTCACTGCCTTTGTCAGCAGACTGATGACATATTTCCATGGTTCCAGAGAGGAAACCACCAAGCACTGAGAATACAGAGAGGAATGTTATTCGATCAGTCCGATGTCAGAAATATCTGCATGAACTGCTGCGGTCAGCCCAGGAGACAAGCAGTTTGTTAACCACAGGCCGCTGCCAGCTACACTCGCCCACACCACGCCGTCTCCTACCTTATAGTTCGACTGGAAATGCAGTACTTCCACATCTCATTCCATACGGCGGTGACGTCACCAAAGGCATCAGGTGGGCCTGAAGAAAACAAGTACTGTCCACAGCACTGAGCGCACGTTTAAAAACCTATGAACAGCAGCAAGTCTGCAATAAAAGCAGCAGAAGAATGATCCGCGCTTGCTGCCTTCTCAACCACAAATTACACCCCACAGCCTTGACTTTCCATAGTCAAAGCCACAGGGAGACTTGTTCGTTCGCTAAAGTTACTGTGTCTGTGCCTTTTCGAAGCCCTCCCTGCCCCGGTTGAAGCAGGGCTCAGAGTTGCTGTTCTTGCAAGTTGCCTGATGACCAAGTAAGGTAAAGGCCCAGTATGTAAAGACGAAGAAAAATCATCCCTCTTCTTAACAAAAGCTCTCCACCCACAGCAGACCATCCACCAGTCCGCTGTCTCCCCTCTGCAGACACTCCTTCCTTATTGTTCCTCTTCTGTTCTGTCTGATGTGATCCTTCGCTCGTATGGTGCTCCCATGATGCTCGCTCAGTGATAACAAGAAGGCCTGAGTTTGATGTGCGCTTGTGTTTTTTTAGCACGATAAAGACACAGGAAAGCTTAACATCTCTGTGTAGTTTTCCTTGGGCCCGACTCCAACAATCACACTGCTCTCAATGTGAAGGCCACGCAGGAGGGAGGGTGAACCCAGTTCAGCCGCTGGGAGAGGCTGTTTTCGTTCCAACGCTGACCTTGTCTGCAAAAAATCACGAGCTCAGGACACAATCTGTGTTACACTGAAAAGCAGAGAGATGTAATGAGTTACGCCCAGTGACTGGGATGTTCCAGAACTGTGGGATTAGGTACATAATGAGCTGTTTGCAATGTGTGTGGAAAAAAAATAAAACAGTTCTGCTAAATAATTCCAGAGAACACTGAGTCAGAGACTGAGGTCAGCTGTTAGCCGTGGTTAGCCAAAGAGGAAAATAAGACTTAGGAATTCAGGAGGTACACATCCTAAAATCTAACAAGGTTGAGTCTGGTCCTCTGGACAGATTCTTATTGTTTCAAATGTTTTGACTTTTATTCAAAAGATGTCTTCAGTCTGAGGAGCTGCAACAAACTCAGTCTTATAAACAGCACCTATGCATGTAGTGGCTCAGCATCTGTGTCAATCAATTTGCTGGTGACTGACAGCCAGTACTAGTTGTTCACATGCAAAACAAGGACCATTGGCATAACAATTGATAGTTAGTGCCCTGATGGCCACTTGCTATTTACAGAGGGCTGAGTGATACTTGCAAAAATAGCATTATAAGAGGGGGACAGAGAGAAATGGAGATAAATTTGGGCCATGCTGATGTGCTAACAGCTAGTCTGATTGGTGTCAAAACCAAAATGAATGGCTGCCAAGTTAAATAAACTCAAGCTCAAAAATCTTAGCAGTTCACTTTAACGACTTCAATCTGTACAATACCATTAGTTTGGTATGACACGGCAAAATGATGACAGAAATATTACAATATCCCGGCTTAGTTAACAGCGAGTCCAAGCAGGACTCTAAAGCACTATTCTTTGTCTTTAAGCAACCTAAACCTCAACATCCAACAAAGTATGGTTTCTTTTTATTGAAACATTTCATCTGTCATCCAAAAGACTTCACAAGTCTGAGGAGCTGCAACAAACTCAGTCTTATAAATAACAGTCAAGAATAGTGGGTCAACCAGTTTGATGGTGCTCAGATGGTTTCTGGAGTCCGCCCTCTCCCCTGCCGACTTGTTTGAGGCAGGGGAGACCAAGGTGGTTCAAAATATCCTGATTCATGCTCAATAATCCAGGTTTAAAAATCCAACCAAGTTAAATCAGATCCTCTGGACGGTTCTTGTGGTTGACACCATCCAGAGAACCTGACTTAACTTTGTTGGGGTTTTTTTCTACCTGGATTATTGAGCATGAATCAGAATGTTCTAAAACTCAACATTTCATGCGAGTACTTCTGCATTTTATAAGCCTTTACTCTATTAATTTAGCATTACATAGATATTGACAGAGATATTACGATATACTTACTGAAAGCTAACGGATGAAAGCTAATGCTAGTTGCTGCAGCTCCTATTAACACTTGCTAATAAACTCCACACAAATCGCCATGCAATGTAAAACTGACTGCAATGATTTATAGAACAGCATTTGTTTGGGCCACTATAAACTATTCAAGATTGATTGATTATTGAGCATGCATCAGAATATTCAAGACCGGAGTTGTTTTAAGAGAAAACTAGTCCATTTCGTTCTTGACTCATGCTCAAACTAGCAGATAGCTCAGACAGGCTGTTAGCTCAGACTAGCCATTAGCTCAGACAGGCTATTAGCTCAGACAGGCTGTTAGCTCAGACTAGCTGTTAGCTCAGACAGGCTGTTAGCTCAGACAGGCTGTTAGCTATGACAGGCTGTTAGCTCAGACTAGCTGTTAGCTCAGACAGGCTGTTTGCTCAGACTAGCTGTTAGCTCATACTAGCTGTTAGCTCATACCAGCTGTTAGCTCAGACAGGCTGTTAGCTCAGACTAGCTATTAGCTCAAACTAGCTTTTAGCAAAGACAGGCTGTTAGCTCAGACTAGCTGTTAGCTTAGACAGGCTGTTAGCTCAGACTAGCCATTAGCTCAGACAGGCTGTTAGCTAAGACAGGCTGTTAACTCAAACTAGCTGTTAGCTCAGACAGGCTGTTAGCTCAGACTAGCTGTTAGCTCAGACTAGCTGTTAGCTCAGACTAGCTGTTAGCTCAGACTAGCTGTTAGCTCAGACAGGTTGTTAGCTCAGACTAGCCATTAGCTCAGACAGGCTGTTAGCTAAGACAGGCTGTTAGCTCAGATTAGCTGTTAGCTCAGACAGGCTGTTAGCTCAGACTAGCCATTAGCTAAGACAGGCTGTTAGCTTAGATTAGCTGTTAGCTCAGATAGGCAGTCAGCTCCAATAGGATGTTAGTTCAGACAAGTTGTTAGTGCAGACTAACCTTTTGCTTTGACTAGTCATTAGCTTAGACTAGCTGCTAGCTTAAACAGGCTGTTAGCTCAGACAGGCTGTTAGCTCAGACCCAGACCCAGCTAGTTAAAGCAGACAGCCGCTTGCCCTGAGCCTGGTTCTGCTGGAGGGTTTTTCCTATTATGAGGGAGTTTTTCCATTCCAATGTCTCCTTTGTACTTGTTCAGCATGGGAGACTGTGATGAAATGAAGACTCATCGTGTCTACTGGCTTCCTTCCTCACATAGTAACCTTGGCATTTATATGTACGTGAATGTTTTTGTCCCTGAGATAACTTCTGTTGTGACTTGGTGCTATATACAGTAAATAAACTGAACTTGAATTGAACTGAACTAGCTGTTAGCTCTGACTAACCTTAGAATAGTAATTAGCTCAGACTAGCTATTAGCTTGCAATCCAGTCAGTAATAAACCATTTCTTCAACCTTAGTTTATAACAGATATTTTTTGTTCATAAGTTTTCCACAGAACCTCCCTTTAGTTAATTATTTTTAATTTCCCCAATAAACATGATACAAGGTGGCGCTTACACGAGGGAATCCCTGAAGGGAACGCTAAAGATGCAGCGTTATTAATAAATCATGAAAACACACCCTATTTTCAGAATACTAGCATCTAATTAAACAGTGTGTGTGTGTGCGTGTGTGCGTGTGTGCATGTGTGTGTATGTTTGCAGTATGTGAGAGCACATTAGCATACAGATGGCAGCATCTAATTTTCAAACGTCCTGTTCCATGCTTGAAACATCTGCACGATGGGTAGTGTGTGAAAGAAACGTATGCAAATGTAATCCTTTAGGTATTTTTGATGTAAAGGAGATAATTCAGCTGAAGAAGAAAGATTTCAGTCAAACCACAACCCTCTGAGGATGAAAATGACATGTGGACCATCAAACCATCCAAACATTACAGAACTTTTTTTTTTTTTAATCTGGAGAAATTGACAGATAACTGTTTTATTTTTACAAAGGATAACCTGGGATAGCTTTGAACAAAACAACTTCAAGTACATCTGGAGCATCACACATCTGTCTTTTGTTGCAGGGCAGCCACAAAGAAGATGAGGCAGGAAGATGCACATCAACAAACCCGCAAGGTGTGACCAGTTTTATTTTGGTGAACAGGGAACATGTGATCTTGTAGCAGAGCCCTTTGCATGTTTGGCTTCTGAGATTTACAGGCTGAAACCTTGGATGAAAGACATCCAATTAAATCTGTACCAGAAAAGAAACTGACAGAATCGTTCCCATTATTGATTGTAATTTAAAGTGAGCTTTAAAGCTAATGTCAAAAATCAGGCATTGATTGCCCAGAGAAAGAGGGGAACATGGTCCCAGTGGGACAGATAAAAATAAATCCAGGCCACTCAACTCAGAACAAGCAGCGCAGATGCTGCACAATGACAAAGTTATTTAAACAAGGTTCTCAGAATAAATAAAAAAGGCTAAAATCTGATTTATTTAACATTTAAGCCAGTTGATTTCTTCCATTAAAACGTTTCACAGCAGAAAGCCTCTCAAACAGCCAAGTCATTGTAGCTTGTTTGAACTGTATTGAAACTGCAGGAGGCACGTCAGCACACGAGGCAACAGAGAAACGCTTACAAGTCGCAGAGCAAGGAGGAAAAACAACCGACAGCATAAACATACCTCTTGTAAAAGTTGTTGTGGGGGTGCAAGCACAGCACGTGCCAATAGTCCAGGCAAAACGCTTTGAACTTCCACATCCTCGCGTCAGACGGTCAACGAGGTGATCCAACAATATTTTACATTTTTCAGCCGGTAAATCCAAGACCTCTCGAGCTCCAGCTTCTCACCACTGCCTCTGGATGACAGCTCGAGTGGTTTAAACCCGCCCAGAACCACCACATAAGTCCTGGACGTTTCTCAGTCATCAGCCAGCCCAGAAAACCATCAGGAATCCTCCAGGACCGAACACAGAGCTATGAACATCTGGGATCCTCCCTCCTGAAATAGGCTGGATGCTCCAGCTCTGTTTTAACTCTTATCCAGGTCAGCCGGTTTGTCCTCAGTGCTTG
>JARVLU010000103.1:8848023-8859041 GCA_031762415.1 Simpsonichthys santanae | reverse complement strand
CCCCCCCCCACGAAGCTCTGTACCTGTGTAGGAGGCACAGGTAGAGGAACGTGGAAAAGCTTCAGAACAAGGACGGGATTCTCCAAAACTCACTCTCTTCTGCTACAAGAGCAAACTTTCTGACAAGGTGAAAGATTTGTCTTCTCCTCACTACCAGCACGTTGCTCTCTCTTCATCCCAGACCCTCTCCGTCCTCCTGTCTCCCTCTCCCCCATTCCTGCTACAACCATCCACGCAGGACCTCCGAGAAATGTGCCGATTCCGGTTACCAGGCAACACTATCGTACTACTGAAGCTTCAAATGGAAGCTGAGACGACTGTGATTGGTTGGTTTTTTTAATCAGGGAGGAGGTGCTGCAGTGGTGCATGACCACATGAGCTAATGCACAGGCTTTGGTTAAATAAATGTAGCCTCTATTTGTAAGGGAAAGGAAAAATCTGCTGTATTAAGACTCCTGGAGGTAATGGAAGCATTCAATTAAAACCCAACCAGACTGTTTAGGGAAATAAAGCTCCTTAAAATGATTAATGGGCAGAATTGGGCTGTAAGGCGCAGAAACAATGCAGTTAAATGTAACTTCAGGACTTTTAAAGGCCTGTTTTTCCAAGCCTGCATCGGCGAAGGGAGAGTTTTGCATTTGAACACGAGCCCTGCTCTTTTGCTGCCTCTCTGTCACCCAGCAGTCATGGCAAACGGGTGGAAGGGCCTCTCATCAATATTCAGCCTCTCTCTCCGTGTGCACAAACACACTCCAAATATCACAAATTTACACAAGCACACAACTGCAACAAGCGATGTAACAATAGATGACCGTGCTTTAACGTCATTTGCACGTTAACACGCTCATTGGTGGCGTTCGATCTGTCGGGTCGGACAAGTCAATCGCCACATGGGTCTTTTCATGCAACTCACAGCGAGACGAGACAAAGGCTGTACTGAGAGATGGAACAGCAGGAAGCACGGAGGAATTAATTCATCCCAACACCATTCATCAGGTCTTTGTCACAACTTATAGGCCTCATTAACACACATCTCACAGAAAGTGGACAAAGACTGTCCACACACCTCTGAGTCTTTTATATGCTTCTTGTTCAGTGATTTAGGTGAAAACAACAATGGTCTTAGGGACAATTTCTATATGTTAAAATTGGGTTGTACATTCTGTTTAAAATGAGTTTTAATAAGAGAACACATCTTTCGGGTATAAACAATATCCTGACATTTAACGTGAACATTTTAAACAAACATGTTCTGGAATGTCTAAAGCTCTAAATGGGTGTTTGGGTTGATGCTCAACTACTACCACGTAGAGCTGTCATTTCTAACCCGAACCTGGAGCCCGGCCCGACCCAGATTAGGACTGTGTCGGGTCATAATCGAATACGCTCCATGGCAGGCTAAAAAAATGGCGGATAGAGTTGTTTAGAAAGACTCTGACGCCTCCCCCTGCCCAATCAGTGACAACAGTGTTCTGATGTCACGTTTAGGTGCTGGCTCAGCTCTCTTTGTCCCACCAGAGAAGCAGGGACAAAAAAAGGAGTCGGTTACACAAAAAATGACAGTGGAAAAGCGCTTAAACTGTACCGAACCGAGCCGAATCGGGCTGAAGAGGAGCGGTGGAAAAGGGGCAACAATGTGCTTAATGCATGGGCCGGGTCAGTGTCGGGCTTTTGATTGCATCAGCAGACAGATGCAGCTGACGATCCAATTATATGGCAACATGGCTTGCCATATATTCATCAGCCACACGCTGCCATTTGACTGCGCGCTGACCAGCCTTGAAAGAGGTAAAAAGTTAAGCTTCAGACGGACTCTGCTGCCAGCGATCCATCAGCCGAAATGGATGTTCATTCAGTCGCTGCACTCTGTGGACGTGCGCGGTCAATGACCCAAACAGGTGAGATCACAAAATATCCGACATGTCAGAGCGGGGTCCGTGTCTGAATAATGCAGAATGCTGGCAGAAACAGGAATAATAAAAAAAAAAATTTAAAAAAATTATGCGCTTTGACAGCCATGAAAGGACAAACACCCCCTCAGCTCTGATCTTCTGCCCCCTCAGCTACGTGCGTCCACCGACTGTTAATAACTAAGCAGTCAAAGCTCAATTTAAAATGTCAGTTTTTTGGGTTTATTTTCGGGTTTGAACCTGTAATTACTGTCAATTCGTCGAGTAGAATGGGGTTCGGAAATGGTGGCTACTCGGGCCGGAGTGGGTCAGATATTTTTGGGCCCAAATGCAACTCTGCTACCACGCCAAACTGTAGCTTGACATCTCTAACTTTAGCTGAGTTTTAGCCATTTTATTTCATTTGCTGAGGTCAACTGGCTGCGGTTGCCATCTTGAATTGAACCAGGTTGACTTTAGAAGTGAATCAGTTGTACGTGAATGTCCAAGAATTTATTTTCTGGGAGAGTCGTTAAAATTTGTTCAACTGATCATAAGGATACACAAACGGCAGACTCACAAGTTTTGTTTGTTCGACATAACACGTTTGGAGAATGATCGCTATGAGATTAGCAGTGCTGGAGATAAAAAAAAAAAAAAAATCCATTAACTACAAATGAAAATTGTAAAAAAAAACAAACAAAAAAAAAAAAAAACATAGGTGACTGCACTTATAAATCTGTTTTCAAAAGCACACAATAGCTTTTTGTTCACAGTGACGACTCGGTGATGGCAGTCGTGCCGTCATTACATTTCACTTTTGCAAAGAAGAAATGTGCTTTAGAGCTAAATTCATTGAAGATTTGGGGACTAAATTATATTTTCATCTGTCAGAGTATGTCTGGTGGATAAATCTCAACTGGCTCAATATCTGTAAAGTCGACTGACTTATAGCCATTTTATGTTTTGGCTAATCTTAATTAGTTATGGTGACCATTTGAAATTAGAGAGAGTTCAAAAGTGAATCATTTGCAGTTGTACATCCAGTTTTGTAGTATCTGAGGTATTTAGCTAACACTACAGACAAACGGACACACAGGACAAAACATTTTCACTGTTCACATTTGGTGGTGGGCGATAATATACAGGTGGAAAATAAAAAAGATTAAAACAGAAACGTAACATCAGGACTATGGAAACTACCGTATCTGGAAGTGCTCATGGACAAATCTCACCGTCTTGTTGTCCATGCATTTGTATTGTGTCTATCTGCGTTGCTTGCTGGGGTAGATTTTTTTGATACTTTAAACTGTGCCCTGTCAAGGACACAGAGTGAGAGACTTTTTTTTAAAATACCTCTCTCTCATGTTGTCTTCCCTTTGTACATCTAAGCAATAAGTGCAATAAGGACTTCTTAGAAGCTACAGCCCCTGTACTCTTCCGTCCAGCTTTAGGACGGCTGTATGGAACATAGTTTTGTTGTACTTAACTGTGCAATAAAGCTTATTCTGATTCTGAAACAATTGATAAAAATTAAATGAAAAAGAAAAAAAAAACACGAAAAAGATACAACATTCATACCCTAAAAAAATCTGCAAATATCATCTTAAAACAGAACAACAGGGACCTCAAGAACGATGACACAAAAAAAAAGTGGGGAAAAACAAGAATGGATCAGTTGTGGAACGAGAGAGAAAACAGTCCAACAGAAGCAGCAAGACAGTTTTCTGTTGTGCTCTTAAAGGCTAAGGGTGAAAATAAGGTGGGTAAATGTTTGTAGCAGAAAGGTGGAACAATCCTACAAACAGTTAGCATTACGTTAGCATTAGCAATTAAGGCAGATGTGAACATGTGGCCATTGAGTCAAAAGTGGCCCTTAGACAATTTCCAGGCAGGCCCCAATATCGTTGATCGAAAGGAAACATTTAAATATGTTGATGATATACCTGCATTTTATCAATGAAACTTAAGGAATGAACTTGAGGAACTTAAGACTGATCTGGTTCATGTTGCTGTGTTCATTCATACTCTTCTACTCACACAGACTCATGGTTGTGCTGCTGTTCGGCATTTTGTTTTTATACTACTAGTGCTTAGTGTATTTGAGTTAAACGTTTTTCTTAGTTAATATCTTAGATCTTATTACTGTTCTTCTTTTATATTTTATACTTTTGTTTGATGTAACTGGGACACTGTACACAATTTCATTCCATCACATGTACAACATGTGGTGTGTATGAAAGAAATTATGACTCTCTAAATTATACATCTTGGACAAATACATCAAAAACACTTAGGTATTTAAGTTAGACTAAAACCTTTTTTTTTTATTAAGTTGTGTTTTCAGAACTAGACTGAACCTTAAAGACACCAAAAATCAAACATGTAACTTATTTTTTGCAAATTTCAACAAATATGTTGTCACATACAACATAAAGAAAGTCATATTTTTAGAGTATTGGGAGTCATATTATTATTAAGCACACTAACCATGTTACAACTGTTTTAAAGAAAATGTATTTTAAGTTACTCTATGTGTTCTGTCGTCGGCTGCTTTCAGTTTCTCTGTTTGGCCCTTTGAAAAAATGTTGCCCATACCAGCGATCAGGCTTTCTATCCAATTAAAAATAAAGTTTCCGGATGTTGCGAGTAATGAAAATGGCTTGTTTTGTCTTGGTATGCAAGATTAATTTGGCCAAGTACTGGCGAAGAAATGAAGCACTTTCGAAGGACAAATCTTCAGCTTTTAAAAAGAAACGAACTGAAAGTGTGGACATTTTCTGAAGTACCCTCTCTACTCTAATTTACAACAGTACAGAAAAAAAGAGTCCAGCAGCAGAAATACGTGAAGGAGGAGGAATGATGCTTGATCAATGCGAGTCGATGCAGTTCCACAATTCCAGGTCGGTGCCTTGACCATCCAGTAATTAGCCTCAGCCTTTTGCCATTATTTTAGATGGGTGGTCAGTATCAGTAATGGGAAACAGTGCCAGACGAGACCATACTGAAAGCTATAAATCATACCTGTCACATAAAGCTTTCAAAGGAATCTGTCTGTAAGCCAATTTATAAGAAAAATACAGTGAAAATATAAAATGCTGACAGATGTTTAATCTTTTGTTCCTCCGACTAAAACCCCCTCTGCACTGCAGGTGGATCAATACCAAGCCTGCCCGCTTCAGACATCAAAAGGCCATCAAGCCTGGTCAGTAATCAATCTGAACAAATGGCTTCCTTTGAAAGAAAAATGGAAAAAGAGAAAAGCTTTGTGACGAGTTTCAAGTTTGTCCGATGCGCTGCATTATGCTGCTGTATGGTAATAAAAGCTGATATTACACATTGACAGGGATGATTTGCCCTGAGGAGCTGAGGATGGCCGGCTCCGAGCGGGACCGAGTCAATAAACACATCAATCTAAAATGAGCTGCTGCAGAGGACGAGGCAGCCAAAGAGCAGGAAGGAAAGCAAGTGGACAAAAACCCTGATTCCACCTCAAACACTTACAGTAAATTTACTTTAAATCATATGGAAATAAACTCCAACACAAGCTCTAATGATTATTGCTACAGTACGAGAGCCTGCTCATATTAAAATATGTAAAGGGCAGAGCCTGGGAGAATGTGTGAGAAAAGCTCCCCCCCTGGTGGTGGATTGAAGAGGAGCTGGTTTGTGGCGTGATCCATCCGACTGAACGAGGAGTCTAACACAGCAGGTGATTTCCTCAGACTGCATCAGATAACCCAACCATTCCTGATTCCAACCACATCAAAGATACTGCCGAGGCTGAGCGGCTCCACATTACCATGGCACATTTGTTCTTACTGCAGAGGGGAGAGAACATTGTTTTACAGGCGAGCGGATCTTAGGTGGAAGTTATGAAAGGGTTTGCATGAAGACAGTGTGATGTACAGCTGTGAGCAGCAGAGACAGAAGAAAGAGACAGAGGAAAAAAGAACACAAGGATATAAAACCAGGAAGAACTCAAAGGCCTAGAAGCTCTAAAGGGATGCCTGTTACCCGCCACACACTTTCAGGCCTGACACAGTACAACAACAACAAGCTGGATCTGACAAATGTACCATACTTTTTGCTGTACAAGTCACAACGTTTTGCATAAATTTGCATGTCCTGCAGCTTATAGAGTGAAGCGACTTATTTATGTTTTTTTCCCATATTTATGACTCAATTTGTCACTGAGATCTGATGATTTCATTCATTCTGACATGGTAAATATTGAACACTACCATTTTCAGCTGCTAGAGGGCGCTCGAGTAATGTGACAAGCCAAGTGTCTCACTAATAGGTAAAAGTGGCTACTAATGAGACACTTGACTTGCCATACAAACCACCTTCGTCTCTCTCCGGAAGTCCTGGAGCAAACGTCAAATCAGCTGCATTTCACTGCTCAGTTGAAATGCAGCTGATTTGACTATTAAAGTTTATTTATTCAGGAAAAATGCAACTGAGACACACCTTAACTATAGCGTCTAGAAAATAATTGTTTTTAAGTGTTAATCTTGTTAAATTCTTGTTAAAGTCCACCTGTGCACGCTCCAGTGGCCGCCATTTGGCAGCTAATTGATTTTTAGCACAGCGGCCCACGTTTCTGGGTGGTCAGCGGTGACACAATGGATGTGACTTATATCGCGAAGCAACGTATTTATGTAGTTATCTACTTTATTAGACATATTTGGACTGATGCAACTTATACGGCGGTGCGACGTGTACGACGGAAAGTACAGTACACGATCTGTAGCCAAACTAAAAGAGCACCTCTTGATTCTTTTAACATCCATTTAATTATTTGATCTTCTGAATGTGTGCAGGCTTGAAACCTACACATGAAAATCTATGTGACTCAGTCTGAATGCATCAGTGTGATGTGTTTGATCATTTCACCTTCAAATCACTTTTAAAAGAGTGCAGAAATGATTAAAAATGCAAAATAGCATGGTTGCTGACAGCTTGCCATTCTCATTACGTAACTTTGCAGCTGATCAACACATCCTCACATCCATCTTTATTCCTGCCACAGGAACAAAATGTTCTGGAGATGGATCCACTTCCACTGCGCCCCACTCTTCTCGGCACTGTCGCGTCTGATGCCCCCACTGGCAAAGGCAGGGGCTCACTACGAGCCGTTTTAAAAGCACAAACGCACCAGCGAGCGCTCCTCCCCTGGGGAAAGTTTAACTCTGAGATGTTCCTGGCGAGAGGCCTGCAGCTCCTGCTGGTTGGAACATCTGTCCACATGACTGACCCAGCCTCAGCAGCAAACTTAGCCAGTGAAAGCAGAGAGCCAGACCTCAGATGTGCAGCTGAGTTGCACCGAGCTGGAGGAAAATTGGTGCCATTTGGCAAAAGCTAAAGTGTTTAGATAAACGGGGGCCGTGCTCGTTTTTCACCTGCCGAGACAAAACACATCGGTGAAGTGAAGCCATATTTTATCTTAACGTATTTTATTTTGTCCAAATGATTATTGATGGAAGAGGAGGTCAAAGGAAGGCATGAAGCTCCTGCTCAAGTCAGAAGCAGAAACTCAAACAAGCGATGCCTTATGCAGGGGTTCCCAACCACCGGGCTATGGACAAGTACCAGGTCATGGATCATTTGGTACTGGACCGCAAAGATAGAAAAAATAGTTTATTTAAGTTTATTTTGGATACTTTTGTTAGGCTCATGATATTTTATCTAGAAAATCAATCCTGTCCATTTGAGCAATTTAGTCACAGTTTTTTCATGAGCTCTCAGACTAACTTTAGCAACAAAAGAGTAAAAAACAAACGTCACTGGTGAGCTTCTTTGAAAAGGGGACAGGCCTGATGAAGAGACAGCAGAACGCTCCTAAACTGCCACCAAAATAAAAGCTGCCTTTCAAAGAAAATGCAGAGTCCTACAGGTCCCATCAGGTGGGCCATACGCTCCGAGCGTTCTCCGAGTGATTTGTGGCGACCAGCTTTCCATGGAAGCCCTGAAACCTTCAAAACTGCTTCACCACATGGAGACTGAGCCCCTTCGTCAAAAGACACTGAGTTTTTCTAAAGAGAAAAGGTGAACATGAAGGTCAGAAACAATTCTTGAAGAGCACCACTTCATTAATGGAGCTTTGCCACTGTCTCAACTCTCACTGGTTCAGCAGCAGCTAAGGGCCTGCCCACTGTCGGCACCCACCCCCCACTCAGTTCGGTCTATGGGTCCACCTTGTTCGTGGCTCCAAGCGAGCTGCTCTGACGGGCCGATTCTGACACAAGCAGACAGCAGCCGTTGACTGTCCATCAGAGCTACATCACTGAACGATACCCCCCCCCCCACACCCAAAGCAAAACTGAAAACTACATCTGAACCTCCACTTCCTCTCTGATCGTGTTGGCAGCGACGCCACAAGAAACGAGTGCATTAATAGAGAGATATTGGAGATGATGGAGCAGCACTGACTACATCTGGACTGAGAAGCAGTGCAGGATAAGATAAAGAAATTGATGTTTGATTATAGGGTAATTAAAGACCACAACAGGCGGAGTGGCTCGAACACACTGACCAGTTATGATCCCACCCACAGAGTGGGGAAACCAGTCACTGTGGCAAATCACCTCCACCTGAGGAGAACTACTCATATTATTAATGGCAAAACTACTTGAATGTGTTTGTCCTGGGAGCATCGCATGTTGTGGCTTAACAAACTGATGCTATTTTACCAAACTGATGCTATTTTAAATAATATTTTTTTAATCCCAAAATAATATAAAATAAATTACAAAATATAAAATTACAATAAATTTTAAATTATAGATGTTATAATTAAATTAGATACTGTATGATGCACCTTATTGTGTTTTGTTACGTGTGACTTCCCCTCACATTCACATCCCTGCAGCTGGTCCGTGGACAAACGGTCTTGCATAAAACTGGTCCATGGTGCAAAAAGGTTGAGCACCCCTGCATTATTGAGTCCTCGGCTCCATAAAATATAGCGATGCTCTAAAACGATAAAGCTCATTGTGCAGCATGGAAGCAGTCATTTACTTGAATGGAAAGCTACTGCTGATATCAAACTCATGAGTAATCATGATGAGCATCCAAACAGCTCGTATCTGCTTTAAGTGACTCACGCCCCTGAGTCCACGTGAGCCGACAGCCCCTGTGCTGGACGCTGCACCACCCCGTCTGCTGCTGTCTTATGCAATCGGACTATGCATGCAATGGTTGCAGTCTGCAGCCGAGGCATATTCAGAGCGCTCTGTGCTACCCTTCAGTTTGTGCACGCGCTGCTGTCAAAGGCTCATAGTGAAAGAATGTGCCTTCGGTGCGTCACAGCTCCGATGACGCAGTCTCCTTTTTACCAGCGCTGGCGTCATCTAAACAGGAGCGAGGCATTTTAAATGTCTCAGCTCGTGTTGGAGAAAACAAGGGCGCTCCGGCTGCAACGAGTTTCAGACACAGATTCCTTCTGAGAATCCATGACGTTATCCCACTGAAGGGTATTAGAGCTGCTGATGTTCAAAACACTTTATGCTTGAATATGATTAAATCAGGTGATCGATGCTTGTAGGAATGCATAAACACTCCTGATTGATATCACGGATAACAAAAGTGAACCTACACATATAAACAATTGATGTGCAGGAGGATTAACAGGGGAATCTTTAATTTGGAATGCGATTTTTAGATTAATTTAAGACCATGAGATGTTCTGGAGACCAGTGTGATTCAAATTTAAGACCTGTGCATGAATTATGAAGAATACGTCTGTAAAATGTCTTTCTAAGAAATGAATACAATTGCCTTTCATTCAAATTCAATCCAAATTGTCCCCCAAAAAACTACAACAAACTGGATTAATTTGCAGGGGAGGCTGAAAGTCAATGAATGACCGGACTGCTGCATGATGGGACTTTTAGTTTGATTTCAACCAGACGGAACCACAGAACAGAGAACAAATGAACGCTGAGAGCGCAGAACGCAACTGTTCATGGAAAAAAAGCAATGAATGCACAAATGCACACATTTAGGACCTGACTGAGAATATTTTAAGACCTAAACTGGAAAATCTGGATATATTTACAACCAAGTCCATGTAGAAGATGGAATTTAAGACTTTTATGACCCTGCAGGAACCCTGGAAAATACGATTTGTGGTGATGCTAAAACATACAATGACCTAAACAAAGTGCAGCACTAAGAGTAAGGACATTTATTACTGGTTGACCATTTATGTAACAATACTTCTATGTAATAAATATATTGTTGGAAAGCCAGTTTTTTTTTTTTCCACATAAATGTTGCTCTCTGGAGATCCCACAGCTCAAAACAAAAGCAGAATAAGTTGTTTGTCATCAGCAGAGATTTGGCAAGTTCTTCATGATCCCAACCCACAAAAGCATTTTCCTTACAAGCGTGGCATTTAGGGGAAATAATCAGACTTTCCAATGGTACAAGATTTATTACGACAAAGAAATAATCAACTGAACATACATTTCCTTTCTTTTTGTGTTAAGTTTAGTAGATTGCATGTTTTCAAGATGCAGAAACAGATGATATACCATACTAAAAATATTATCCAGGGTTTCTGCTGGGTCATAAAAAGTCTATTTTGAACACTTATTTAATGATTAAGATGCAAGTTTTCATTCATTTTTTGTGGTACTAAATAGAACATACACTTTGCAGGAAGCTTTAAATGTAGAAGCCTACAAGGACAGCTCATGTTTCTCTATAGGTCAGAGTAGTGAGGTGTAGTAGCCTTTACAGGTGAAAAAAGCCTTTGACAAAACCCAGAGCACCTCTCCTCTCCTGGCCCTGCAGCGCTGAAGGAAAATCAAAAGAGCTGATAAAACCACGGTTACAACCTAACAGAGCCATCAAACTGCAGCTTCTTATTTAGAGAGTATTGGTGAGACAATGATCCTGAGTCTGTTTGAAAGACAGAACATCCACACACAGGTCTCAACCTGTCACACATCTCCTCCGTCCAGAAGCAGCCGAAGTTTCAATGAGTCATCGATCAGCTTGAGACTTCACCTGTCCCATGAATCAGTCACGTGACTTGGCATGGCTGCAGCTCTCTTTAAGAGAATCAGTGAAGGAAGGAGGAAGTCAGCTACTGTCTCAAACCACAGATGGGAATGTATG
>JARVLU010000103.1:8584892-8604491 GCA_031762415.1 Simpsonichthys santanae | reverse complement strand
TAGTCCAAATGAACTCAACAACATCAGAAAAGACTATCTCTGTTCTGAGAACCATCTTCGCCAGGTATGGCCTACCTGAGCAAATTGTGAGTGACAATGGCCCACAGTATACTTCTGAAGAATTCCAAGACTTCATGAAAAAGAATGGTATCAAGCATTTCAAGTCGGCACCTCACCATCCAGCAACCAACGGGTTAGCAGAACGGTTCATACAAACACTCAAAAAGTCCATAAAAGCAATGATAAAAGAAGACATCCCTCTTCAACACAAAATTGACAATTTCCTCTTGGTGTACCGCAACTCTGTCCATACAACAACCAATCAGACACCTGCAATGCTGTTTATGAACAGACAGCTCAGATCTCGCATCGACCTTCTGAAACCAAACCTGAGGAGAGAAGTGCAGAACAAACAGTTCAGCAGCTTTTCGGGAGAACCGCCAAGAAGCTTCGATGTGGGACAGCAGGTTCTGGCACGTGACTACCGAGGGGAAAAGTGGACGCCTGGAAAGATAATCACTAGGAGCGGCCCCCTGATGTATGAGGTGGACACTGGAGAACATACCTGGAGACGACATGTGGATCAGCTGTTGAATGCTCAACCAAAGACACCGGAGCAACCAGCACATCCACCTGATCCTGGGACCAACTCTGACCTCAGCACAGTGACACCCACAGTTGCAGAGGAAGTGCCTCCTACCGAGAGCACGCCACAGGTTCCCAGACGTAACCCTGAACGACTCAGGGCACCCCCGAAAAGATTAGATTTATAAGTTCCACTTATGAGACTTTGGGATGTATATATACTGTATATATTTAAAAAAAAAAAAGTGTTTCAATATTTGTCAACTGAATGAGAATTTGTGTTTAATGCATTGGCTATGTTGTGTGTTATTTTAGTTACGTAGCATTGTTCTAAGAGGGGAGGAGTGTAGTGTATACAGCGGATCTATTTACTTCAGCGGAACCACCCCCCTAGCTACGGGGTTACCTAGAGGTGATCCGCCGGCGCATTGATATGTGTAATGTAAGACCAAGAAAAGACCAGTAAAGTTACGTTCTTTCCATACCGAGTTGAACATTCTTTCTTTTATACTATGTTGGAGTAAAGACACAACAAATTGGCGACGAGTAATCTGGACCCCAAACTACAGCACGAAGTGCGTCTTGAACCGGAGGGAAGGAAGAAGAAATAAAAACGAGAGCGGGAGACAAAACAAAAACGTAACCTAGCAACGGATCCGTGAGTAACAGTGCACAGCACATAGTGGAAAGACACCGGAAAATATCTGGATTTCAGGTCTGAAATGGCTTCCGTTGGAAAAGTAGAGGAGTTTGATAGTTCAAGTGGAGACTGGGAATCATATATAGAGCGAGTGGAGTTGTACTGCGACGCTAATGACATTGAGGATGAGAAAAAAAGTTCCGTCCTCCTCAGTCTAATGGGAGCTAAAACTTACAATCTACTTCGTAATCTCCTGAGCCCGGCTAAACCGTCGAGCAAGCCATATAAAGACATTGTTGATACGTTGCAGAAACATTTAAATCCCGCACCGCTAGTGATAGCAGAAAGATTCAGATTTCATAAAAGGAATCAAACGAAAGATGAAAGCATATCTGAGTATATGGCCGAACTACGCAAACTCTCGCAGCATTGTGACTTTAAAACGGGACTTGACGATGCCTTGAGAGATCGATTGGTATGTGGCATGCACTGTACAAGCACACAAAAAAGGCTACTGTCTGAAAAAGAGCTAGATTTGAAGAAAGCACTTGAACTAGCTATCTCCATGGAAACAGCAGCTAAGGGGGCATCAGAGCTACAAAGGAAAAGCTTAGAAGACGAAGTGCATCAAATGTCTTTAAATGGAAGAAAACAAAAATGCTACAGGTGTGGTAAATCTTCACACAATGCAAATGACTGCTGGTTCAGAGAAAAGACATGTAGGAAATGCCACAAACAAGGCCACATAGAAAGGGTATGCAAATCAGACCAAACCAATACCCAAAAAGGAAAATCTGGAAAAGACAAGGGTTTTAAACTCAAATCAAGGGTCAAAACAAATGAAATGCACAAAGTTACAGAACATCCTGACAACGCAAACAGCAGTGAGGATGATGACCTGTCATGCTTAGAGCTGCATAACATAACAAAAAAAGACCGGGAAATAATATGGATCATGACTAAAGTGTCTGGAGTGACACTAAAGATGGAACTGGACACAGGTTCAGCCTTGTCAGTGATCTCCAAAACCGATTATGACAGGCTGCTGTCCCACATACCACTAAAAAAGACATCAGTGATGTTAAAAACCTATACAGGTGAAAAGGTGTCACCAAAAGGGAAACTTAAAGTGGATGTGGTCTATGGTGACCAAACACACAAGCTAGAGCTCTATGTCTTGAAAACCACAGGCCCAGCGTTACTAGGGCGTGAATGGCTGAGAAGAATTCAACTTGACTGGCATGCAATAAAAGCACTGAATATCGCAACAGACCTTAAGAGCTCTACCAGAGGGTTTGAGCAGAGATTACAACAGTTATTGAAGGCTAATGCACACGTGTTCGAGAAAGGCATTGGTAAACTAAAACACCTAAAAGCAAAAATTGAACTTGACAAAGATGCCAACCCAAGATTCCACAAGGCGCGCCCGGTGCCATATGCTTTACGTCCCAAGATAGATGCTGAACTGCAGAGTCTGGAGACATCCGGCATTCTTTCAAAGGTTGACTGGAGTGACTGGGCTACGCCCATTGTTCCGGTGATGAAGAAAGGAAAAGGTGAAGTGCGTATATGTGGGGACTTCAAAGTGAGCATCAACCCGGTGCTGCGCACAGTGCAGTACCCCCTTCCACGAATAGAAGACATCTTCTCATCCTTGGCTGGCGGGGAGAAGTTTTCAAAAATTGACTTGTCACAAGCCTATCTCCAGATGGAGGTGGAGGAGTCAAGCAAAAAGTTCCTAACCATCAACACTCATAAGGGACTTTACCAATACAATCGACTTGTGTTTGGTGTTGCTTCAGCCCCAGCCATCTGGCAAAGGGCCATGGATCAGGTGCTCCAGGATATACCTGGAACACAATGCTACCTGGATGATATTATCATAACAGGGAAAGATGATGATGATCATTTCCAAAACCTGAGCAAAGTACTCACCAGGCTGAATGAGTATGGCCTACGGGCAAAGAGAGAGAAATGTGAGTTTTTCAAAAGTGAAATCTCATACTGTGGACATGTCATTGACAAACACGGCTTGCACAAGTCGCAAGAGAAAATTGAGGCAGTGCTGAAAGCACCTAAACCTGAAAATGTGTCACAACTCAGATCGTACCTGGGTCTCGTCAACTATTACCACAAGTTTCTGCCTAACCTTGCCTCAGTGCTGTATCCACTCAATGCACTGTTACAGACAGGAGTGGAATGGCATTGGTCAGAAAAATGTGAAAAGGCCTTCACAGAAACAAAGAGACTAATAACATCTGACGAGCTACTTACCCACTATGATCCATCCAGACCCATCCGTCTAGCATGTGACGCATCCCCGTATGGCATCGGCGCAGTCCTGTCGCACATGTTGGATAATGGACTTGAACGCCCAATCGCATTTGCTTCAAGGTCCCTGTCAAGTGCCGAACGCAATTATGCACAGATAGACAGGGAGGCTCTTAGTCTAGTATGGGGGATCAAAAAGTTCCACCATTACGCCCAATCGCATTCGCTTCAAGGTCCCTGTCAAGTGCCGAATGCAATTATGCACAGATAGACAGGGAGGCTCTTAGTCTAGTATGGGGGATCAAAAAGTTCCACCATTACCTCTATGGCCGAAGGTTCACCTTAGTGACTGATCATCAGCCCCTTGTGTCTATATTCAATCCACAAAAAGGAGTCCCAGTGATGTCAGCTGCGCGACTACAGCGATGGGCTCTGTTCTTAGGAGCACACTCGTATGACATTGAGTTCAAGGGGACTAAACAACACTGTAATGCTGATGGTTTGTCACGCCTCCCACTGTCAACATCTGTTGGGGAAACACCGTCAACAGGTGACCCGGTAGAAATGTTTTACACAACACTGGTAGACCAGCTGCCAGTTACAAATGCCATGATACGAAAAGAAACACGGAATGACCCAACACTTTCCAAGGTGTACGACATAACGGTACAAGGCTGGCCTACCCATGGGAATCCATGTTTCCCTGAGTTTTCAGCAAGACGTGATCAGCTGTCAGTTTGCCAGGGAACCTTGATGTGTGGGTCACGTGTGGTGGTGCCCTCCAAGCTTCGCACCAGAGTGTTGGACAGTCTGCATGAGGCTCACGTAGGTACAGTGAAGATGAAAAGTCTGGCCCGTAGCTACGTTTGGTGGCCAGGGATAGATAAACAGATTGAGGACATCACCAAAACCTGTCCAGGATGCCTGAGCGTGCAAAACGCACCGCCACCGGCTCCCCTACACCCGTGGGAATGGCCGTCGGCACCCTGGCAGAGAGTGCACATTGATTTTGCTGGCCCATTCATGAGCTCTATGTTTCTTATAGCTGTGGACGCTCACTCTAAGTGGCCAGAAGTAGTCCAAATGAACTCAACAACATCAGAAAAGACTATCTCTGTTCTGAGAACCATCTTCGCCAGGTATGGCCTACCTAAGCAAATTGTAAGTGACAATGGCCCACAGTATACTTCTGAAGAATTCCAAGACTTCATAAAAAAGAATGGTATCAAGCATTTCAAGTCGGCACCTCACCATCCAGCAACAAACGGGTTAGCAGAACGGTTTGTGCAAACACTCAAAAAGTCCAAAAAGCAATGATAAACCAAGACATCTCTCTTCAACACAAAATTGACAATTTCCTCTTGGTGTGTACCACAATTCTGTCCATGCAACAACCAATCAGACACTTGCAATGCTGTTTATGAACAGACAGCTCAGATCTTGCATTGACCTTCTAAAGCCAAACCTGAGGAGAGAAGTGCAGAACAAACAGTTCAGCAGATTTTCGGGTGAACTGCCAAGAAGCTTCGATGTGGGACAGCAGGTTCTGGCACGTGACTACCGAGGGGAAAAGTGAACACCTGGAAAGATAATCACTAGGAGCGGCCCTTTGATGTACGAGGTGGACACTGGAGAACATACCTTGAGACGCCATGCGGATCAGCTGTTGAATGCTCAACCAAAGACATCGGAGCAACCAACACATCCACCTGGTCCTGGAACCAACTCTGACCTCAGCACAGTGACACCCACTGTTACAGAGGAAGTGCCCCCTACCAAGAGCACTCCACAGGTTCCCAGGCGTAACCCTGAATGACTCAGGGCACCCCCGAAAATATTAGATTTATGAGTTTCACTTATGGGACTTGTGGGCTAAAAGGAAAAAAAAGGGGGTGTTTCAATATTTGTCAACTGAATGACAAATTGTGTTTAATGCATTGGCTATGTTTTGTGTTATTTTAGTTACATAACATTATTCTAAAAGGGGAGGAGTGTAGTGTATACAGCGGACCTATTTACTTCAGCGGAACCACTTCCCTAGCCACTGGGTTACCTAGAGGTTATCCGCCGGCGCATTGATATGTGTAATGTCGAGACACAGTAAAGACCAGTAAAGGCACGTTCTTTCCATTTCCGAGTTGAATATTCTTTTTCTTTAAATGTAATCACACTGTATTAAAGGCAAGAAAATAGAAATGAGTTTTCAAGCAAGACTTAAAGACTGTGAGTGTGAGAGCCTGCCTGACACTCAGTGGCAACTCATTCCACAGTCTTGGACCTGCAACTGAGAAAGCCCTGTCACCTCTGAGCTTACGGTGAGTTTCTGGGACTGACAGAAGCATCTGGTCTGCTGACCTCAGAGAGTGCGGTGGGACATATGGCTACAGAAGGTCAGTGAGATAGCTCAGACACACACAAATATATTTTTTAGGTGTTCACCTTGTTAAATTTCAAAGAAATGCAGCCTTTCGCTGCACGTGCACATTCCACAGAGCGAAACTTATTTTTTTAATTCAGCTGATTTGACCATTATGTACATTTATCAGAGTCAGTCAAAGTCAGTGTCTTTATTGATATTACACCAGGTACAACATGATTACGTATGCAAAGTCATCCGAAAGATGGCCTAAGTGTGTGAAGCTGCAGCTATTCTCATCAGCGCGGCCATAATCTTGGATATGAAAAGGGAGAAGAACCATGAGGGTAGATAGTGGTATTACAAAAAAAGATATTTCACATCTTGCCAATTAGGACACGATTTGAGACGTTAAAAAAACTGTACCAGCAAGCACAGTTAAGACAAATACACATGCATTTTGAGGTCCAGGCAGTGAGACTTTAGTTCATGAGCTTTGTTCAGGTCAGCTACAGTTCTGTTGATGTTTTCAGCCAGCTTTCTGATAAACACACAGAAAGTTCTCCGGGGAGGGGTGGGGTGGGGTGTGCGATAGCTGCAGTTGTTGTCCTCAGTGGCTCATAACCCAGGAGAAATTTGAGATTCAGCCCATTTTCAAGGTTGTTTGGGAGTCAGATTTAGATTAGCTTGATTTTTGTTTTCTTTCAGGCAGACAGTTTACTTTTTCTGCAGCCTCGAGTCCCAGCTGGACAATCCTGATGGGGTTTTAAACACCCTAAAAAGAATCACACAGAGGAAACAAGAATGAGCTTTTGCAACGCAAACTTTGCAAAGGGGAAGCCACTCCAACAGAGTCGGAAGTGAAATCCGAATTGCTTTAGTGTGTATGGTCTATTTGTTGACTACGGTAAGTGGGAGAGCAATTACACAAGTTCAGTTTTCTGATAACATAGATATGTAGATGTGGCAGTTTTGATAACATAAGAGGAACTTCAGTTTAAAACTGGAACATTATGTGAACTTCAGACTTTAGCTTCCAGCTAACAAGGTGTACAAGATAAGATTCTGTCAGGTACACAGAAATGAAAGTCATATTAGTTGGTTGATTCAGCAGTATAATAATAAAGCAAAAAAGTTTAAATGATCAATTGTTTAAAAACCCTAACATTTTCTGCCCTGTTTATCATTTAAACTGATTAAAAATTAAAGAGATAAGTAATACAAGCAAACACAAGTGACTATATACTGCAGAATGTCTAGTCTATGAGGATGCAAATGAATAGTGTGGAAAAAAACCCTCTGAGGCAGATGTTACACATCGATGTTGCAAATAGATGTTGTGAATTGATGTTGCGAATTGTGGGTGGGAAAAGGGCACCATTATTCCATTGCCCCTCTGGCAGCGGCCCTAATGTCAGCTCATTTGCATCTTCATAAAGGCAACTCAGGGCAGTGTTGTAGAGCCCAAAAGAAAATGAACAGCATTAAAATGAAAACATGTAAAATAAAAACAAGCTCTTTATGAGCTACAGTCCTTTGTGGACCAGGCAAAATAAAATGTGGCACACAAAAGTCAGCAAAAATTGACATGGTCGTGTTAAAAAGGCCTAGGGAAGCTAACACATAATCTCAGTACCAGTTATTTCAAAATGCTTTCAGTACTGGAGTCACATTACATTCAATCTTGGCAAGTTAACATAATCAGGTCGTCATACAGGGCGCAAAGAGGCGTAATCAGCGTCAGACTCGTACTCGTTCTGGAGCAGGACTTAGTGTAGGTTGATGAGCGCCCCATTGAACGTTTTCATAATCATGCTTTTCAGGCATGGCACTATGCAAGAAAAGAAAAGACAGAATACAATGAGGATTGAGAGGAACGGAACACAAATCTTCAGCATCAAATGCCACCATGGTCCAGAGATGAACCATGACCACAGGTCCCAGCCGGGGCCTGGGTGGTGGTCTGCGTCCAATGCCCCCTTTAGGTTCTTAAGGGCATGGAGTGCATCTGTGGCACAAGTGTCGTTGTCTCCTGGGATGTATGTACAACATGAAGATCAAACAATGTGACATACACCACCTTGTGAAGCTATCAGTAAGTCCAAAACCATACGATTTTGCAGGACCATCAGGGGGAGTGCAGCTATCTCTCGGGACTGTGCTTCTTCTGGTTCAAGAGCGATATTGACAAATGCATGAAAACGGTAACTGAGTGTCTCTATCATGAGAGCGTTCTTACCCACACCGACCCAGAGAAATAAGGCATGTGCGACCTTATCTCCTGTGGACCATATTTCTTGGTCAGGTGGTACGTCGGATCCCCAGATGGGATCATGCGGGGTAAAAGTCTGTGTCTCAAGTTTGTGCCGCGTTGGGGGCTGTAGTGTGGGGGCACACCCCGTCCAGTTCACTGGCAGCATTGAATAAAGTTTGTGTCCACAGAGCCATCAGCCATTCTGAATGAAAAACGTACCATTTGATGGAGCAGTCCTGTTGACAGGGGCTCCTTCTCCTTGGGTATAGGCGCTGTTACCACGGCATTGGTTTGAAATGTCCATTTCCCCCAGCCAGTGGCCCCCTTTTGGGCAGTCAATAGCGAGACACAGATGGGTTGTTTCCTTGAACATAACATGTGAATCTCAATTTTTCTGGATTCTTTATATATGGTACCTGAGGGTTTTGTACACCTTTCACAGTCACGTTGGTTTGTGCCCAGAACAGGCTGTCACATTTCCCACCTCGAAGTCCTGGGTGGTCATGCTTATGATCCGAGGTTTTTATGCAGGAGTCCTGGTAGTTTCGGGTCGCCAAAGACGCCATGCACTTTGCCTCAGTCACGTTCATGGGCTTTGTTTCAAGGTGTACCTGGGTGGAAGAGGGCGGCAGCACAGAGCATACATAATGTTCTGCAGGGGTTATCTTTCTGGTACTTGTTTTTACATACCGGTACCAGGCATTTGTCTCTATTGGATGTGTAGGGTCCCAAGTCCAATCAGTATGGTCATCCGTGGTGGACCATTGTCTATTCCTCACAATGTCAGAGTCTGTAAGATGGCAAAACATCCATACACATGTAATGATTGTCACACATTTAGCAATCCAATTTGACTTTGTGGTCGTCATTTTCAAAAGACGTTGCATAGTTCCTGATTTTCACTGTAATCACGTTTGCAGAGTCTTCCAAGACCCAAATTGTCCTAAAAGAACAGGGATCGATGGTTTTCTCACTGGTTTTGAGACGACCTCCAGGCTTCCCCACTGTTCCGATGACTTTAAGGGTCAAGTACTTTCTGCAACTTACAGCGGCTGAGGTGTATCCAACTGGTTCGTTCAGCAATTTTCACTGCCATAGATGTACTTAGCAAAACCTGGTAGGGTCCTTCCCAGTGTGGGCTGGCCCACGTCTTCCTTTTGATGACTTTGATGAGTACCCAGTCTCCAGGCTTTACTGACGTTGTGTCCTGTGAGGATAAAGAGTCAGAAGGCAGTAAATTTGTCTTAAACACTTCTTTTTCTTTAAGTGTTTTTATCATGTGGTCGGCCAAAGTCTGTTCATCTTCTGCTTTCTACAGGTCTGGTGAGAAGAGGGGTAGGCGATATGGTCTACCATGGACTATTTCAAATGGAGTCAGACCATTTGATGTTGGGGTGATTCTCATATATAATTTGACCAAATCTAGGCATTCTGACCATGGACGGGTTGTACTGTCCATAGTTTTCTGTAATCTGCTTTTTATGGTTCCGTTCATTCGTTCAACCAATCCTGCACTCTGAGAATGGTAAGCACAATGATTTTTTAAAGTGAAGCCTAGATGTGTAGCCATGTCCTGTATGACTTGATTTACAAAATGAGGTCCATTATCACTGTACATATATGATTTCAGGGATCCCCTGTACAGGAATAATAGTTTTACAGATGGCTTTGGCAACTGTGAGCGCATCTGCATGTTTAGAGGGAACTATTTCAACCCATTTATAGAAAGCGTCAACCATTACAAGACAGTACAGGTAGTCCTCGGTTCCCGTTTTTTTGCATTTATGACCGCCACCCCAGTGACGTCATCACACCTCACGTTTACTTTTTTATGCAGCATTACATGTTTTTTTTTTATATTTTTGAGGGTATTGTGTTAGCTAACTGCTTGGAAATACAGCAAAATGGCGTTTTAAGTATGCTGTTGTTGTGTTACATTGAAAAAAATGTGTTTAAAAAGCTGTTACCGTTCGCCATGTGCTTTCAGTTTCGGTTTACATTCAAAATCCGCACTTACAACCGCAACGTGGGATGAGCTCCGGTTTACGTTCAAATCAGTTTACAACAGGGTCGTTGGAACGGATCTCGGTCGTAAACCGAGGACTACCCGTATATATAAATATTAAAACATATATATTGTCACTACTTTGTGGTTTTTCACCTATCGCAGTGGTGTGTGGAACGTAACCCCCGCGATAATCAAGGGACTACTTTATTGAGCTAAAATTTAGTGTGACAGTAACTGAGAGTCATCCTAAGCACTTAATTAATTGAAGCGCCTCACATTGCACATCTTTGCTAAATATATTGGCGTGTTGACCTTGTCCATTAGCAACAAATCTCAGGAACCAATGAACTGATTTTAATGAAACTCTTAGTGAATGCACAACTACAACTGACTGTTTTAGTCAACCCAATTCAAGATGGCCACCACAGCATAACCAACCTTAACAAACACAAAAATTGTTATAACTTATAAATAATAAACTAAAATTTGGTGTGGTAGTAGCTGTTTTTTTTTTTTTTTTTTTAAGATTTAATAAAAACTGTTTAACTTAGTCGTATATGCTCATACTGTATGGTCTTAGTTTTAAAAGCTGACGGGTGATATGCATTCTGAAGAAGAATTGAAGAAACCAAGGTAATTCTTACAAGTCAACTTTTGACAAAACGTATTAAAATGATGTCAGTCTTTCTATTTATACACATACTTATCTTTTTAATTTTCCTCCTGTGTTCTTCTTTGCTTTAAGTAACACAGGAAGAACACAAGACAACTCTTTCTGCCTCGCAAATGTGGCCAGAACCCTCGAGGAACCGAAGCCACTTTTTGTGCAATTACAAAAAAACCTGTCTGACTGGCTTCAAGGCTGCTGGTGAGAAGAGGAACGAAGTCCTTCCTGCAGTTTGTATACGGCACTTCTAACCAGCTGGCAGAAAGGTCATTTCACACATTTCACTTTCAGTCATTGGTCCAGTTCTGTTGGTGCCACGATGAGTTCTCGGAGGCGTTCCTCTGTAAGGGCTCCCCTTTTTTTCCTCGTCTCAGACCATAAAGAAAAGTGCCGCAAAACTCAACGATCCATTCAGCGGCTTAAACCTGAGCTTTCCAACATATCTGGTGTCGGTTTGAATCTTAGATGTCTCTAAGGTTCCAGTCCGTGCACGTGTTCCCAACAGCGCAATTTTCTTTCCACTGTTGAAGCACACAAATACATCAGGGTATGACCCAACACTGACAACTACAGTCTGCTGCAGACAGGAATTTCCCCCAGGACACATCAGCTCAGACTCAGTGAACTGACGCTGCTTTGGGATGTGCAGCAGGTCTGCAGCGGCACTGAGGTAATGTTTGTCTCCGACTCTGTGCGAGATAAACCTGTCATTAGTGCACTGACACACCTGTCACATTCTGACGCTCCACTTTCTGTGTTCCTCATTTCTGAACCCGCATAGAGAACTGTGAAAGGTAACGGGGCGAAAGAGGCTGTTTTGATTTTAGATAATATTTTCAGTGTGCACATAGGTGTTTGTTTGTGCCGTTAGCAAAATATCCCATGAGCCAGAGCTACACCGACAACTGATTAACTTTCGGAGTCAATCACATTCAAGATGGCTCCCACAGCTAAGTGACCTTAGCAACCACAAAAACAAGTTTGCCTCAGTTAATTTTACAAACGTCAAGCTCAAGCTTGGTGTGGTAATAACTACGACTCATCTCCAACACATACTCGAAGCATTAAGAGATCAAGCAAGATTTGTTGCTATTTAAGCGTTGGATTCAACTCTGTCTCTGTGTTAACAAAATATCATACTTAACCCTTAACTCTCAGAAAACAACTATTTTTTGGACACTGATGACTTATTGTTGGAGTTTACCCACTTCAAGAGGCCCGCCGCAGTCAACAGAATTCACAAAACACAAAAATGGGAATGACTCCATTGATTTTTACAGCTCTAACAAGGTTGAGTCATTTGTTGAGTCATAATTTTACTTAAACTGTTGCCAATAACTGTTGGCGCTAACCCTGTTTTTCTATTTGCAAAATAAACATAACAAATCTTTCAGAAAGTACCGTATTTTTCAGACTATAAGGCACAAGACCAATGAACGGGTCTGTTTCCATACATAAGGCACACTGGAGTATAAGGCGCATTAAGCAAAACAAAACAGTCAGATAAGTCAAACTTTATTCAACTCATTCACAATAATCACAAAAAATCAGTTTGAGGTCATTAAGCACAACTAGAATTAATTTTTGAGAAAATTAAAGGATTTTAAGTGTGCCTTATAGTTAAAAAAATACAGTAATTATTGGATGTTCATTTACAACTAAGTCCACCAAATTTAAGATGGCTGCCACAGCTAAATGTTAGCAAACATAAAAATGGCAATAACTCTGTCAGTTGTACAGACGTTAACCTAAAATGTGATGCGGTAGTAGCTGAGAGTCATTAACAACACATACTCTGAATGTAACATATCAAAATACTGCTCATAATATTATTTTCAACATTTGACCAGAACAGCTACAACTATCACATTTTCCAACAGAAGATAACTTAAACTCTGGCATGAGAGGCGACATGCACTCCTTTAGCTAGGCCTTTGATTTGATTCTGATTTTACTCCTCTTGTCGTATCGTTGTTGCCCACATGTGTAAAATCGTGGAAAAGGAACCAAACTGGAGTTGTTCTGACACTTTTTGCTCCTGCGTGTTAGTGTTAAAGGTTGTGCTTTACCTGAGTGCAATGTTTCTTTAGCTGTTCTTTTATCTGGAACCCACTCACCCAATGGGTCACACCCACTTTATAATGGGTCATCGCAGCTTTCATGAACGCAGCAACAGTGTTGGCCTTTGCAAGTCTGCCACCTGGAGCTGGCGTCATCTCTGACAGGGTTCCCTCATTCACACGACAGGTGTCACTTGAAGAGCAGCTTGTCAATCGCAGAGTTGTTCATGTGTTCATGACAGCAGCTGTAATGAATGACTCGGTTAAAATGATGGATCACATGATGGGACAGAAGTCACTCAGAACCACAGTGCTTCCCAAATGAAAAAGGAGACTGAGAGACACATGTTGACAATCACTGTTTAAAATCAGTGTGTCATATTTTCCTGCACTCAGGACAGATTGACATTTTAATTTATACATTTGCAATTTAAACACAATCATGTCTAACAACTCTTAACTAAATGCCTGCGAGTCAGCAATGAAACAGTCTGTTTTTTTAAACAGGTTATAGAGGACATGATGATGGAAGAGTAGAAATGGAGATGGACTGAGGACAGAGGACACAGAGGACAGAGGACACAGAGGACAGAGTGAGATGGAGGAGGATGATTCTCTGTGGACTCTTGAAGAAAGGAACAACCAAACGAGGAAGAAGAAGTAGAGGACAAGATGGTGATATTTCACTATGAGCTGCTTATTTAATGACACTTAAGGCAGTTTATCATTTAAATATGTGCTGCTCGATAAGAGCCGAAGTTTTCCTTTTAAGAAACAGTTTTAGTTTGGTTGACATTTATGTTGTGTACTTTAGAAATGAGTTTAGTTTCTCTTTAAGGGAAATAAAGAAAAGCTGCAGTCTTCCTATTTATCAGCTCCACAAGAAACAGAACTGGCAGAGAGAAACAAACCGCTTCAATTTATCCATAATTCTAAACTTTTTGTTTCTGTTGTAGAAAATTACTTGTTCTTTTCTGTTTTACTCATTGTAATGTTGATCTTAGTTGAACTAACTGCATTTCCTTCCAAAATGCAGTGTGAATTGTTGCAGAAAACCTTTTGGCTGAAATTGGCTAAAAAAATGCTGAAATCTAGCCAAAATGGAAGAACAAGCCTAAGTTAGCAGAAGAAAGCAGAAATAACACATATTTGCTGAATTAGGTTTAAGTAAGCAGAAATTAGCACAAAAATTGGAAAATTAGCCAAAAAGGCTGAAATTAGCACTGTTATTTTGCTGAAAGTAACTGAAAAGGTAGAAAGAAGCTGAAGGAAATGGACAGAGCTGAATTGAGCTCAAAAAATATGGAATTAGCTGAAAAATCTAAATTAGCATGAAAACAGCTAAATAGTAGCTGAAATAGCAGCGAAAGGTGAAACTAGCAAAAATAAGCTGAAAGGAGATAATAAGCTGAAATTATTATAAAGACGTTAATTAGGCTGGAAGTAGCAGAAGTTAACATAAAAAATGAATTTCTCTGAAAACAGCTGAAATTAGCTAAATGCTAAAAAGTAGCTGAAAATGTTGAGCTAGCAGAAGAAAGCAGAAAGAACATGTTTGCCCTTTTAGGGTGTAAGAAGCAGAAATTAGCACCAAAAAGCAGAAATTACCTGGAAAAAAGGCATAAATTAGACCAAACCCCGCAGGTGAAAAGTAGCTAAAAAGGCAGAAAGAAGCTGAAATTATCACAAGGAAGTGGAGAGAGTACATTTTTGCTGAATTAGGTTGAAAAAACTTTAAGCGAGCAAGAAACGTGGAATTAGCTTAAAAAGAAAAAAAAACTGCACAAAACTGCTAAATATTAACTGAAATAGCAGAAAAAGCTGAATATTGCAGAAATAAGCTGAAAGGAGCATAACAAGCTGAAATTAGCATAAATAATTTAGAAGAAGTACAAAAATGTTGTAGTTAGCAGAAAGAATCTAAAAGGGGCACAAAACAGCTGAAATTACCTGAAATTAGCTGAGAAACAGTTTAAATTTGCACAAGGAAGCTGAAAGAAGCTGAAGCAGAACAAAATGTGAAAGTAGCAGTAAAAGGTTGTAAACACATCTAAAGATCTGAAGGGTTTAAAATTAGCTCAATTCATTTTCTATGACGGAAAAGGTGGCAGAAAAGGCTAAATATTTAAAAATCTAAAGTTGCACCATTGCCAAAAGTCATAGTAGGACTGTCCTGAAACAGCCGAACGTTTTGATTTATGATTTGTTGAAATAGCTTGAAAGCTGCAGGACAAGAATCACGCCAAAAAATGTACGGGGGAAAAAAAAAGGATCACAATAGTGTGAATGCCTCATAAACATTCACTCAGTAACTACCTGCGTTATTAGTCACCGTAGCGAGTCTGCAGTGCGCTGGTATTTCACCTGCTAACATGCTAACTCTTGTAGCTTGTTGCAGACATTGGTTTCAAAACAGCGTCACGCTGAAAAGAGAGACGGGTGTCTCTCCTCTGGTAGACCAGCCATGAATGACTCGGTTATCCACTGAATAAAACATACAACTACTGACAAGCGTAGAAGTTTAGAAAAAATCCCCTCTTGACTACCATATGCCCCTGGATGAGGCCTGGAGCAAAAGGTTTGGTAACAATGGGAGGAAATAAAACCTAAAACACCTTGTCTCTGTTGCTTCAACCAAATATGGTTGTATACATTGAAACTGCTAACCGACATCTTAAATTTTTAGATGAAAGGAAATAGCCCATATCATTAAATCTTGTATACGCATGCTAGAATCTTCTGCTTAAGCTGAGAATAGCCTCTGACAGTCTTAAAACCAACCGTCTCATCCTTTTCTCCCAGTGTCTTCTCAACCTAATCTCATAATCTGGAGCGTTAAGAGTCGAACACTTTCTGTAAGTTTCTGCTGCAGCCGACTTGTCTTTGTTCGGCCTCCTCCTCATCCTGTCACCTGACACCTCTCCTTTTGAGGAGCGCTGATTTATGATGGAAGTGATCGCTGTGGTATCTGTGCCAGCTGACAATGCTCTCTTCTGCTGCTTTTGTTCCCTCCTCGGGAGTTGCAGGTGACATCAGATCACTGTCCGGATCATACAGTATTGTTGCACTTCCTCTTGGTAGGAGATACACAAAGCTGGAGATTTGACTTGTTTCTGACCGTCCTAATCATATCCTGTCGGTGCATGATAGGGGCTTTTTTTTTTTTTTTTTAATGCTAAATAGCAAAACGTTTTAAGACTTCCTGACAGAAAGCCTTTAGGGTGTTTGCTTTTGTCTGGCACGGTTTTTAAAGTCCCTGTCCATCAGCCTTTCTTTCTGGATTTCACAAGACCAGGAGGGGACTTTCACTAATGAATGGTGAAACCCCAAATAATGCCGGAGCTCCATTTTGCAAAGACAAAACCTGCAATATAACATTACAATAACCATAAATCAACATACTGTAGGTAGAAAGGGCTTTCTATTATCGACAAAGATGGGTGAAAGTGAGCTCCCTTTCACTGCCTTCTTTATCCCGTCTCCCTTTTGTCCTTTTTCTTTATCTCATTACCATCACTGAAGCTGACCTTGGTGCACAGCATCCAGCTGTGTTCCCCCCAGCCCACAGACAAACCTCTGACCCTGAGCTGAACTGTAGGCTCATCTACCACTGTCACAGCCTCATCTACCACTGTCACCGAGCGACCAGGACCGCTCCGAGGTCATCACAGTCCACTAGTGTCAATTCAACTTCTTAAAAAAAAAGTGGGGGTTTGGACTTTAACAGTGATGCATTGTGGGACGTAGAAGTCGACAAATGGAAAACGTTTTGTTTGGATGAATGAGCGAAATGACCGGAGATATCACCCGTCAGACAGAAGGCTTGTTTACAGCCAACACTGGCTATTATTTACAGGGAGCCGCGGACATAAAACTCCCATACAACTGGTTGTTAAGAGCTGATGACATCAGAGTCGAGAACTGTGCGTGCAATTAAGCACATTGTGAGCCGGGTTGGCGATCCGAGTGTTTGAACGCGCAGAGCAAGTTTTGACTTTCTGCAAATGTTCATTCCAATCCGGCAGCAGCGAATCAAATGCAGATAACGTGACTGAAAAGGTCTGTGGCACCAACTTCAAAACACGTTTTTGTCACCTGCATTGTGGGATACATATCAAAAGAAGTACTTTCGGGTATCTCCTTACCTCGTTTTGGTTGAAGGTGAGGGTGTTTCCATATCTTGGCAGAGCATGAGTGGAGCGAGGGAAAAGATTAATGATATAATAGCTCTGACCACACTGTTTAGTTATTTAAACTGGCAGCATCAGCTCAAATTGTTTCATGGTTTCTGCAATGATACATTTGGGAGCATGTCTGGGCAAGATGCTTGGAGAGAATTCGCTGCAACTCCCTCTGAACTCAGCCACATGTCAGGGAGCTTGGAAGCCGTGACACCATCAATCCACGCCGAGTGTTTACTTCCCAGCAACTTGTTTGTGCACTTTTACCTGGCTGGCTGCGAAAGAAGTGAAGAATCAAGATGCACCGACTGATTCCCTGATTGCCTCCGTGGCTCTCTTTCAACTTTCACGTCAGGCCTGTTCTTTTCCTTAAAAGGCTTTTGTGTGTTGGTGGGGCGAGTGTGAAGACTGATTCTGTGGGTCGAACAGAAGCTGCCGCGGCGTGTTTCTTTTTCCGAAGGGTGAGGAAAGGCTGTCGGGTTAAGCAGCCACCTGACCGGCTGGCTGGCGTTTTGATGCTGGATGATGAGCTCTGATAGAGCGTCGTATGGAGTTTGGTGTTTTTGTTCAAAACATCCCGTGTCAGGAGGCCTGAGACGTCGGAGGATTACTGTAAGCTCAGCTCAGGTGACGCTCGGTGTGCAGGGCGGGGTGGGGGCAGGTATGAGGGCCCTCCATATTCCTGCTCCAAGGCACTTGGAAAACTAAGAGAAGTGTCACACGGGGTGAGGATCAACTCTTGCACATCGATTTTAACGGTGGCTGAAAGGGGAAAGGTGGGCGGTTATGTTTTTGTATGTCTGAAGATGGATTGGGTGTCTGTTAGCAAAATATCTCAGGAAACACTGGATGGATTTTAGGGTGCATTCACACCAGCCCTGTTTAGTCCGCTTGAATCAAACTCTAGTCCGTTTGCCCAGGAAGCCTGGTTTGTTTGGGGAGGTGTGAATGTGCAATCGAACTCTGATATGGACCAAAGAAAATTAACTCTGGTCCACCTAATGTTTCGGTTCGGTTGAAATGAACTCTGGCATGGTTCGAGTCCAGTGTGAATGAAAGCGGAGTGGAGACCGCTCCAAAAGCAGGACTACAGCGCAGGGCAAACAAACTAGCATTTCTCTTACCTCATACGAAGCCGCCTTGTGTGAAAACCATTCTCCATGGTCTTCACCTCATCTTCCACTCGTGCTGAGTCCATTGTTGAAAAATGACAAAACAGAACTCCTAAAACCACTCAAAATTGACGCCACTCCGTTTTTGTTTTTATTTCCAGAAGAAAAAGAAGAAGTGTCTTCTTCAGAGGTTTTTGTGTCGTTTCCATCAGTAGTTCTTGGTGCAGCGCCACCACAGGCGATGGGGGGAACAGTTTGGCTCAATGGACTCAGTTCAGTGTGAATGCAAACCGCATCAGCTGAAATATAAACAAATGTTATGAATATTGGTCCCCAACCGAACCGAGTCTACCAGACTATCATGTGTGAAACAACCTTAATGAAACTTTAGAAAATAAGGATTAGATAAACATACAGTCGACCCCATTTAAGACTGTGGGCGTATCAAGTCAGTCTTATACTACGCAAACATGGTTAAAACTGTTTTACAGAAAATGAACTCAGACTTAATGTGATTGTGGTGAGGAGTCATTCACAGCTAGAATACTTTGAGCACTAACATAGTGTCAAATCTAGTTTCAAACATAGCTATCAACTTTTGCAGTCAACACTGACTGTCTGTTAGCAAAATATATTTTGAAGCACTTGAGGACTTTTAATAAAACTCTGACATATTAATAATTGGATATATGTTTAACTAATTTAACTAATTAACTTTTGGAGTCAACGTGATTTAAGATGGCTGCCACCGCCAACTCAGAAAACACACAAATGGATACAATGACCCTGTTACTGCTGCAGTTATTTAGCTGAGATTGATCATTACGTTATGTTCAAGGTTTGACTAAAACAGCCATATAAACTAACTTTGTTTGTTCACAACATAAAGTGACTTGAAAAGAATAGAGTATGATGCATTCCTTCAAGCAATGCTAGGTCTTTAATTAAAATAAAACTTTTTTTAAACAGTTTCACTTAAAGCTTGTAGTGCTTCATTGCTTTTATTTATTTATTTGTTTATTTACGCAGAAAAATATTTATAATGACTTTAACGGAAGGTTATCACAGGTTATGTTGATTTCAAACATAATAAATGAATCCTTCAAAATCCCATCAAAGAGTTTACCCATGTCTCTTGTGACCCTCGTTAGGGCCGAGATGGTGCAGAGGTAGAGCAGCCGACTTGGGACAAGAACGTCGCGGTTCAACTCCCAGCCACTCCAACATGTCGGGGTGTCTCTGAGCAAGACACCCAATCCCCAATTGCTCCCTGGTTGCTCAGTAGCTGCCCACTGCTCCACCTGGGTGTATCCATGTGCGATGCGTTACTTGGAGAGAACAAATTTGGTTGTTGTATGGGAACATACAATGATCACAACATTTAACGCTTATTGTCACTGACACACACACACACACACACACACACACACACACACACACACACACACGTGTGTTTCTATCTTTA
>JARVLU010000103.1:8422670-8442951 GCA_031762415.1 Simpsonichthys santanae | reverse complement strand
TGTTTCCAAGCAGTTAGTTAACAAAATACCCCCCAAAAAACGAAAAAAATTATAAAATGCTGCATAAAAAAGGCAACATACGGCGCAATGACGTCACTGGGGGTGGAGCCGTAAACGCGAAACGCCTTAAACCGATGACGCCTTAAACCGGGAACTACCTATACGTAGCTTTGGTCAAAAATAAAGTGACTTATAGGATGAAAAGTATGGTATTCAATTATTCTTTAAATTTTTGGGGGCTGTACAATAGTCTTACATGAACTTTGAGCTCACCTGTGACCACAGTTCCCCACTTTATAATTCTTTCAAAATAGATTATGATGGCAGAAACCGAGATTGGTACACTTCAAAATGTTTCTCCCTTTTTTATTTGTATTTTATATTATTTTTACGGGACAGACTGGAAAAGCAGCATTACAAAACATTTTAGCAAGTGCCTGTGTTTGCAACAACAACAAAATAATTTATAAATAATCATAACTATCACATTAATTCTTTGAACTTGCCCTTCTTAACTAGACTTTGGTTATTGAAAAATCATTACCCATCCCTACTTACAGCTTTACTTATTAAAAACAGAAAATCCTGCAGATTTCTTGCCATTTTTTCCCAGTTTATAATGAACTTTACTGGTTTAGTTTGTGTACTTAAGTTTTTATTTTTATAACAGTGATCCCTAGCAGGCCTGCTGATGCTCTTTCCAATGCAGCAACATTCACAAACTTTGCTTCAAAGTCAACTTGATGCCAGCAGTTAGATGAAAACATTTATTTATTTATTAATTTATAAAATGTTATTCATTAAAAAAAATTCCATATATCTGTGATATATCACAGTTTTAAAAGGATAATTTGAATATTTAGATAGCTTTTATTGGAAAGTCTAGGAGGGCAGCATTATTATCATCAAGTTGCTAGCAGGGCCCGCTAATGCTGCTAACGCTGCTAACAAGATCCTCCATCTCTCTGTTCGGATCAAACTCTATGGACCCGTTCAGTTCCATGGAGAAACTTTGGATGTTTTCCATCTGCTGGACCCATTTCTGGACTGTAGTCTGTAAGGGCAGCTGCTGCAGTCCTTATTACCATCAAGCTGCTAACTGGACCTGCTGACAAGACTTGCTAACAAGACCTGCTAATGCTAATGTGACACCTTGTTTTAGTATACAGTATTATTAGTTGTTTTTTAATTCATTTTATATTTTTAGTATTTTAGTAGTATTTTTTGTATGTATTTTAGTATGTTAGTAGTATTTTTAGTATGTTTTAGTATGTTAGTAGTATTTTTAGTATGTTTTTAGTATGTTAGTAGTATTTTTAGCATGTTTTTAGTATGTTAGTAGTATTTTTAGTATGTTTTTAGTATGTTAGTAGTATTTTTTAGTATTTTTTTTATTATGCTAGTAGTATTTTTAGTGTTTTTTAGTATGTTAGTAGTATTTTTTTGTATTTTTTATTATACTAGTAGTATTTTTAGTATGGTTTTAGTATGTTAGTAGTATTTTAGTACGTTTTTAGTATGTTAGTAGTATTTTTAGTATATGTTTTTAGTATGTTAGTATTTTTTAGTATTTTGTATTATGCTAGTAGTATTTTTAGTATGTTTTCAGTATGTTAGTAGTATTTTTTAGTATTTTTTTTACTATGCTAGTAGCATTTTTAGTATGTTAGTAGTATTTTTAGTATGTTTTTTAGTATTTTTGCTGCATGCTTTGGTATTTCTTGTCGTAGTTTTTTTCTTCAAGATGGTTCTTCTTGTCATAAGCATTTCATTGCATTGTTCACCTTGTGTTGATTTTGCATATGACAAATAAACCTAACCTGAAAGGTTATAAAGTTTTTTTTAAAGAGGTCATTCAGATCTTTTAAAGAGGGGTTCTGTGGAAAAGTAGTCATTTTTGTGACTGCCTGTTTAGTTTGATGATGCTCAGTGTGGAGTTCTGCCTGCATCCCAAAACATTTTCTCTCCAAAGTAAAGTAATGCTTGTGCACTTGTTTTCCTTCTTTCGTCCACCTCATGTGGATGTAAAACTCTGCAGAGTAATGGTTGTGGTTTTCTCTCCATTCCTTGGTTGAATCAAGAAAAAGGAAGTTCATCATAGCAGTCAGAGTTGACAGAACTTGTGGTAAGTCTGACCAGAAGAAGTAAACAGGAAAACAGCCCTACATTCAGCTTGCATGTGTAATAGTGAGTCTGATAATTGTTCTTACCACTTGTTGCTGCTGATCACATCTCCTGTGGATTTTGCATAAATATAGGAATCAGCTCAAATATTTTTGTCTGATTATCGGTTACTGTCACTGTCTAAAGATGTGTAATAAATTCAAGTTTTAGGTTTTAGTTTGAACGTTCAGTTTGAACTCTTCGCTCTGTGCTTAACACAAATATTTGTGCTCTTTAGAGTCCTGGCATGTTTGCGTGCGTGTTTGTGCATCTGTCTTTTACTTCTCCATTTAGTCTGAGCAGTCAGTCGGAAAGTGTTAGGCACACTCTTGTCTCCGCTGAAGCATGTGTGTCATTTTTTTTTGTACAAGACTTTGGCATCCAGCAGGAGGAATAGAATGGACACACGCAAACACGCGTGCTCATTCTCCACCGGAGCCAACGTTCCCATGTTTGACTGTGACCTGCTTCAGACGCAGAGGCCATTTGCCTTTAATTGTGGCTCGGTGTTGTAAAATCACAGCTTACTTCAAACGCGTGGCGTCTGAGTTTTAAAGCTGACGCATGCTTTGTAGTTGTGTCCGTCTGCTGTGCGGAGGATGGCTTCCTCAGGCCGATAACGAGATGTTTCATGAAGTGTGCTTATTACGTCTGTGTGTCATCTACCAGAGAAGTATATCACCCGCCCGTGCAGGCGGAAACAAAATGTATTTTCCTGTGTCTGCTCATCAAACGCTTTAGAAAGTCATCACTGGATGTTCATATACCACTGATTCACTTTAGAAGTCAATCATAATCAAGATGGCTGCAACAGCATTCATTCATTCAACCTTCATTTATGCAGATAAATCACACTGAACCTCAAAGACTCATATAAGTGAGACCTGTTTGGACAAAGAGCAAAGAGGTCTTGGCAAACACCAGTCCTTTAATTGATGTATTTTATTGTTTAAAAGGAGTTTTGACTAGTTAATCCCTCGTACTCACAACAGGGTATAGGGAACCTTCATGTCTCCTCGTAAAGTGGAGCCAGTACCTGAGCACACATGGATCTGCTTGTGGGGAGCTACCATAAATGGTAAATTTGACGACAGTAAGCCGTTCTTTGTGATCTCTCGGGTCTTTTCTGACACAGAGTGACTCATTTTCCAGAGCAACAGCCACAAGTGCACAGGGAGAGGAAGAAACTTATTATCTTGTGGCAATTATGAGTGAGATCATGCCTGCTGAGGCTTAACACTGATCTAGAAAATATCTGAAGTAACACCAGACTTCATGCTCAGTACGGATAAAATCCAACAATGAGTCAGATCATCTGGATGTTTTTTTTTTTTTTTTTTTCTGAGACGTTTCGTCTTTTATCCAGAGGACTTCTTCAGTCGGAGGAGCCACCAAACAAACTGCTTCTCAGAGTATGATGTTGGTGGGAATCAGTTTTATTTGGCGTCTCCTCAGATTGAAGAAGTCCTCTGGATAAAGGACGAAACGTCTCAGGGAAAAGAAAAAAAAAAAGATACCATCCAGATGATCTGACTGAACATTGTTGTATGTGAAATAATATTTCACATACATTTTTTTAAATTAAACAGTGTTTTCATGACTACGCATGTACAGTCTTGTGAATTTTTCAAAAACTCTACTTCAGATTTTTTTTTACATTTTTATTTATTTTCTTTTACTTTAGTTTATCTTGTTCATTTAAGCAAACGCTAAGGTTGCCCCCTCCTTGTCCTCCTCCCTGCTACTACATCAGCACTGACATTGATAAGTGTGACTCCACTCAGCTCTCATCTCATAGGTTCTTCTCAGGTGTAGGAGTTTGCCACAGTGACTTGTTTTCCCACTCTCTATCTTAACATGAGCATCGTATGATAACATGTTAGTGTGTTCGAGACATGCCTCCCATTGTGGTCCTTAGTCGTCCCATAGTCAGATCAATTTCTTTAGCTTATTCTGCACTGTCTATAAGTCCAGATGTGATCTCTCTGCAAATGCACACATTTCTTGTGGTGCCATCCAGCTCACGCCGATTCCTAACAATAAAGTTAGACAGGTCTGCACCTCATTGGTCCACGTCACTCTTTTTGGAGCTTCTTTACCAGAAACACACAGTCAACACGATCAGAGTGGAGGTTCAGATGTAGTTCTAGTTGTGTTAGAGGGTCGTTCAGTGATGTAGCTCTGCTGGACAATCAACAGCTGCTGTCTGCTCATGTCAGGATCGTCACCTCAGATCAGTTCGCCTGGAACCACAAGCAAGGTAGACCCATAAAGCGAGCTGAGTGGGTATCTGCAGCGGGCAGGCCCTTAACTGGTGTGGAACCGATGAGAGTTGAGACAGTGGCAAAGTGCCATTAGACTGTACCTGCTCCTCCTCACTGCTCTGGTGCTCACGTGAGCCCAACATGTGAACTGCAAAGCTCTCTGGTGCCCCGGGAAGGAGGAAAATAAAAGTAGAGGGAAAACACCACACGGACAGAGGTAAAGGGACAAAAGTCAAGAAATGATTTCTCTGCTGCAGAAATAATGTGGTTTGCTGATCAGTAAACAGCGTTTGTACAGTTTAACACAAGCTGAGGTTCTGCAGCAATTCATTTTCCATGAGCAAACCTGAAATGTATTTGAAAATCTACATTTTCCAACTACTTGATGAGCATTTTACTATATGTGGGATTAATAAAACAACATGAAAACAGTATATTCTGAAGGTAGCACACTGAGAGCTGGCCTTTAATGTGAACATTGTTTGAGATTATACTTGAAAACTGCATTACCTTTATTTCTTTACACACTGAGCACCATGAGCGTTACTGCATCAAACTGTACTTTTATCCTAAGATACCCTCTGCTCCGTTTAACCTCATGTACCATATTTTTTGGCCTATAAGTCGCAGGCTTTTATTTATTTATTTATTTATTTTGCATAATTTGCATGTCCTGCGACTTTTACACCAAAGCAACATATTTATGGATTTTTTTCCCATATTTATAAACCAATTTTTGACTGAGATATGACAGTTTTCATTCAGTCTGACCGACAACATTGAACACTACCATTTTCAGCTGCTAGATGGCACGCAAGTATTGTGGCATGCCGTTGTGTCATATAATAGGTAAAAGTGGTTATTAATGACACAATTGGCTTGCCATAGCCTGCCGCCTTTGTCCAGCTCGCCTGTAGCACCTGTCATATCAGCTTCATTTTGCTGCACCGCCCCGGTGAAATGCAGCTGATTTGACCATTGAAGTTCATTTATTATGTAAAAGTTCAACTGAGACACACCTTTAGTATAAAGTCAAGCAAACAAATAATTGTTTTTAGGTGGTTATCTTGTTAAATTTCTAAGAAATGCACAGTGAGCCCTCCCATGCATGCTCCAGAAGCCCTGAATCAGCTTTTGAAATGCATCTGATTTGACCGTCAAAGTGCATTTATTAAAGAAAAGTTAGACTGAGACACACCTTTGCTATAATTTTGAACAAGCAAATGCTTATTTTTAAGTGTTTATCTTGTTAAATTATTGTTAAAATCCTCCCATGCATGCTCCCGCGGGCGCCATTTGGCATCCAGTCTATTTTTGGTGCAACACCGGCCCACATTTCCGAGTTGTCTGCAGTGACGCAGTGCACATACTTGTCTTCTGTATTTGCAATGAAAAAGACAAGTCAAATAAAACCATCAGGAACATTACAGCAGATGGGATAACTAGATCTAAGAACTATATTTAAGATTTTTATTTAATATTATTATCATTCTAATTTAATCTTAGAGCTACATTTAAACCAGTTTATGTCTGGGGAAAATTAACGTTTATTCAGATTTGGCCTGTGGGCCTTGTTTGACACATGCACTTCAGACTACATGAACTGACAGAACCAGTTCTGAAATATAAAAAAGTGGAAGAGGAATAACATTTAGACTGAACACTACACACAGAGTAAGCATTAGCCAAGTAGAGAAAACAAAAATAACCAAACGTAGATGAAATATCCTCATGCATGCTCAATAATCCGTGATTAGCAAGCGGCCTTCAGGGCATTAATGACCGATTGTTATTGTGAGGCTGTCACAATAACACATTTTGCTGGGTGATTAATTGTCTCAGAAATTATTGCGATAAACGATAATATTGTTTGAAATTTGACAAAAATTAGTCATTCTCAAATTTAAGAAAAAATGTTGGTTAATTTTATTTTGAATGTAGTACCTTTTTTGACCACCGGATGGCAGTATAAGATTGTTTGAACCGAAGAATGGACAGTGAGGGAGCGAGCAGTGTGTCTCTAAGAAAAATGGGAGGTAGGCCCCTTGACGTGACATGGGCTTTTGCTCCTTCCTTTTTTCCTGGTTCTTAAAATGGTGGATGCTAAGTGTGGTTTGCACTCTTTAGCATAGCATTTTTCACACAAAAGCTTTTAATAAAATAAATTAAAAAAAATCAGTAAACAAGTTCTCAGCTTCTTTTAGCAGAGAAAAACAAATTTTTTACATGAAGGCAAGACGGAGGTTTTTTTCCCGAGGTCGGCCTGTTAGCTTAGCTTCTCAGCTTAGCTGCTTTCAATGATCCAAAAACATGATTTTGTACAGTTAAAATGGATTTTAAAGAGAAAAGTGAAAGGGAGGGGTCAGTGAAGAACACTTTTGTTGACTCGTTGAGCTTTTTGTCATCCAGTGTCTTCAATAGAAAGAGAGAAACGAAGAAACGATAATGCCAATAAATGAAAATGAAGTCAATAATTTTAATTTATCACGTGATTAATCAATTTATTGTTTGTTGTGACAAGCCTGATGATCTTTCTTGATCATGTGAACATCTAGTTCTGGATGTCACCAGAAAACTGGTTGACCTACTATGCTAGGTGCTATTTATAAGACTGAGTTTAGTGCAGTTCCTCAGACTGAAGAAGTCCTATGGATAAAAGCTGAAACGTTTCAACATTTTTTTACTCAGTCCAGAGGACCTGGCTTAACTTTGTTAGGAAACAGTAGACAAACGTGAAACACCTGCTCATTCTTTACAAACATCTGAGAAATGTAAGGTTGGAGTTTCCTACAGGACTAGTTTTCATCTGCAGAACATCAGCTGATGGTAAAATGAACAAAAACGCTGTTTATTTATGAACAAGAGACCACGTTCATCTGAAAGTACCATCGCTCTACAATAAAATGAATCATAACTTTACTTTTTCTTTACTGTACCTGCTTCTCGTTGTCCCTCCACAGAATTGTTTGACAGCTGCTACTGATTATGACTTCATAACGCTTTTCCTGCCTGTGATGCCGGAAAGATATTTTCATCAGTGATCAGTGTTCAAACAGTCTGCGTTCACCGACATTTTTGCTGCAAAGAACATTCATGTGCAATGTTTATGTTGGGAAATGACTCCAGCCTCCTACACAGAAAGACATTCAGAAGGCTGCTTCTTGAAATGAGTGTTGCTCCTCTGGTAGATAATCCATGATTGTGTTATCCACCTGATGTCATTGTCATCAAATATGTTAACTATAAAAGAAGGAAATGTCTTTATCTGAATAAAATTAAATAGAATTGACAGCGTCAACATTCAAAGGACACTGAATGTTTTAGTCGGCGCCTATTAAATTGTAATGACTGCATGTTTTATTCTCACAGGACACTTAAGACTGATCATAATACAGTTGAGTCAAAATGTTTTCCAGTCCCAGTGTTCATGTATAGCTTGTATTTTCCCAGCTTAAATAATGAGAGCAGTTTCTGGTGTTTGACTGTAAGAAGGCCCTGGCAGCTCTTCTCTCTCCAGTGTGAGAACTCTAAACATGTCTCTAAGCTGCGTTTTGTCATGCTGTGCTTTAAGGAGCCATTAGAGAGGAAACAGGAGCCTTTATTAGTCTGTCTGTACACCTGGCTTCTATAACAGGCCTCTCCGTGTGCACTGGTTTGTGCCCGAGTGTTTTCTCCCGCCTGATGGTATGTCTTGGCTTCTGGCTCTCGTGTCTCGGCAAATTCTGCCCTAAACAAAGCTCAGCTTGAAAACGTTGTTCCACCGTTCAAGACGAGCTGTTTATTTAGACATCGCCTTCTTTGGCTTTTTAAATGTGCGCTCAGGTTTGGACGTTTGGGTGACTCGTTGAAGCTTCAGGCACGTTGTTCGTAGCTCAGACTGGAGCGGCTGGCCTCGGACGCTCCTCACCGGAGAGAACTTGTTGCTGACGCTGCTTCTCGGGAGCCGAGTGACATTTTCAAAAACGATTTTGGCGTCAGAATCCGGACGGATCTTTGTTGAGTGTGAGCGACCTTTCGTTCTTGCTGTGTGTACGTTGGTTCGGATCCAGTGAGCATCATCGCAGAGGAGCAGCAACCCGCTTCCTCATCACCAGCACACACACACACACACACCCTTTCTGCTTTAGACCAACCAAACTGGGCCGGTCCAGACAGGAACGAGCAACATGTTGACCCGGGTTGGGCAGAACTGGCCCACTCTGGGACTGTTTGACTGTCAGCGCCTTTACAGACACTCCTCTCCACACACTGACATCCGTCCTGCTTGGAACAGATGCAGGGTGGTGGGCCTGGCACGCTTCCACCTCACCTGGCTCAGCTCTGAGGAGGGAAGCAGGGTCTGGGTGTAAAAACACACGGCCTGGATCATTGTGGATCAAGAGATTAAACTTGTCTCGGGTGCACATTTCGAAGAAACCTAGAGGGCAAATTTTCAGTCACAGAAGAAATGGTTGGATGTTCATCTACAGCTGAAGAACTCTTGAGGTCATCTCAGTTAAAACTGACGGCTTGGTCTCTGCAGCACTGGTTATATCTTGAAACACATGGTAAATGTGCTGGGAAAGCAGCATTCAGCAGACGAGCTCCTCATAAAACCAGTTTGTTCTCTCTCGCTCTGTTGGGGGAAACATGGGGTGTAATTTTGTGGCCCTGCGAGTCGTGTTCTGGTTGCCCGTGAAATGTTCTCTCCTTGTGGGTTGCGTTTTATTTGGGGAAGGGAGCGATTTGCTCGGCTGTGTTTCTGGTAGCTACTGGGTGGTTTTTTTTTTTTTTTTTTTTTGTATTTTTTTGGCCACAGCGCAACACGTCGCAGCCTGCTGTAAAAATGTTTGCAGACTGAGATGCTTACAACATCGACACAGATCAAGTGTGATTTTGTGGTCAGTCCTTCAGATGTGTCTCTTGAATGTGAAGAAACTTGGCTTAGAGACTGAGCAATGTGTGTGTGCATGTTGACGTGTGTGGAGATTGGGTGTGTCCTTCTTTTTCATTTAGTCATTTAGTCAGTCAATCCTACAATCAGCATGGAGGCAGGTTTTAGTTGCTCTTGCCATAATGATTGATGAACCCCACCTATCAGTATGTGATAACATAATCAATACATTCCCACTTCAAAGGCTCTAAGTCAATATAAAGATTAATCTAGACTTGACACGGAGGATTAACCTGCTTCAAACTCATTACAAGATGGTCAAAATTTGTTTTGGACCTTCGGTTTTGTTGACTCGTGGAGCAGACTTGTGTTTGTGAACATCCCCATCCCTATGGGAATGGAAAAAGCTTTTTCATTTTTTTTTGTACCAGTACCAGAAAGAGAAAAGATGGGCTCTCCTGCACTTTGCCCTGACTGTGGTTCACAGAATCCACCAGGTTTTTTTTTTTTTTCTGACACACAGAGACCATTGAAAGCCACTACAGTAGGTTTCAGTGAGGCTTCGGTAGTTTCTGGGACAGCTGGGCAGCCATCTCCAACGAAACCCCCTTGTTTTCTCTTGTGCATGTGTATTCATGTGTGTTGTCCTAATTGCCAGTCTGTGGCTGTTTACAGTAATGTTCTGGGCATCCAGTGCTTCTCTTGTTAAACCTCCTGTTACTGTGGTTGTTGCCGTAAGCAGAGGAGTCCCAAATTAAACTGAAAGTTCGGTCACCCTCCTCTGTCACGTGCTTGTTGTCACGGTAGACGCTGACTGTTCTCTGACTTGCACTTTGGCGGCTGCTGATTGTGAAGGCCTTGAGTCCTGCTGGAGGGAAAAGGTTGATGAACGTGTCTAGGCCTGTCACGATAACTAATTTTGCTGGATGATTAATAGTCTCCGAAATTATTGTGATAAACGATAATATTGTTTGAAATTTGACAATAATTAGTAATTATTGTTAAATTTAAGAAGAAATGTTTGTTAATTTGTTTTGTGTGTAGTACCTTTTTTGACCACTAGATGGCCATATAAGACTGTTGGAACCCAGGGATGGACAGTGAGGGAGTGAGCAGCGTGTCTCTTTAAGAAAAATGGGAGAGAGGCCCCTTGACGTGACATGGGCTGTCTCTCTTTCCTTTTTTTTGGTTCTTAAAATGGCGAACGCTCGTTGTGGTTTGAGCTCTTTAGCATAGCATTTTTCACACAAAGCTTTTAATAAAAAATCAGTAAACAAGTTCTAAGCTTCTTTTGGAAGGTAAAAACTTTTTACTTGAAGACACAGGTTTCAATCATGAATTTTGGAGTTTTGACAAGACGGAGGTTTTTTCCTTTTGAGGTCGGCCTGTTAGCTTAGTCATAGCATAGCTTCTCAGCTGCTTTTAACAATCCAAAAACACAATTTTGGACTATTAAAACAGATTTTAAAGAAAAAGAGAAAGGGAGGAGTCAGTGAAGAGCACCAGAGTTGAGCCTTTTGTCATCCAGTGTCTTCAGTAGAAAGAGAGAGCGACACGAAAAAAGATAAAGACGATAAATTAAAATTATTGACCTCAATTTAATTTATCATGCGATTAATTGATTTGTTTATCACGACAATATGAGAGCGCTTGTCCAAGTGTCTAAATATAACTCTAGTGCTCTGGAATTAGGGAAACAAAGCATCTTGATGCTCGACACAACTTTGCAAATATGTTGAAAGAGAATTTAGAAGTTTTTACGGGTGCACCATTAAATCGGCCACTCAATTTATCGGCCCCGATTTCCTTAATTTTAGGAGATCGGCCGATACTTAGCTGATTTTACTGATTTGTTTTGTAGTTTTAACAATGGTCTAAACTTCATTTATATTTCAGAGCGCTACCTCGTGGCCAGTTAAAACAAGTTTGTATTGTTTCCACGATATTGTTCAAGGGTAAGTTTTTCAACAAAATAATATTGAAGGTGCATCGTGACCGTATAACACCGACAGTGTCGCTTATAAAACAAAAATCGATACCGGCCAAAATCGGAATCGGCAAGTCAGGGTTTGTATAAAAGATAATTTTAAAATGTACAGTGACTGGTTGGTTAGCCAAACTACTTAAGGGGAACATGGAGGAGACCAAGATATGGCGTAAAGCAGTGGTTCCCAACCTATTTTCCTCAAAGACCCCACTTTCTTACTTCCTAGCCAGTCTGAGACCCCCCAATCCCCCGCTACTCCCCTCTCCCAAAAGACTCATTAAGATTAATGTCTTTATCAGAGTGATAAAAGAATAAATATTGTAAGTAATATTATAAATATAGAATAAATTCAATAAAAGAAAAAAGTAAATAGTTGAACTTTTATTTGTAAAAAGGTATAAACTGGTTGTTGTACAACAGAAATAACTACCAGAGCACTGTTTTGAGAATTACTCAAATAACTTCTTTAAAATCTAACAGCAGGGTAATTTTATAAACAGTCTTACAAAATAAAAATTATAGTTTTGTCAAGATATCGAGCTCTGGGCAAGAACACACAGTTCTAACAAAAACAAAGACTAATGTGTGTATGCATACATACATACTGTATATGTACACATATGTAGTTATACATACACATAAATATGTATAACACAACAGAAAAAGAGTTAAAAGACCAGAAGGTTTTTTTTTACCTGAAAGTTATAATGTTGACTTGAATTGGATTTGTATGTAAATGTAATAAATGTCTTACCTGTGATAGATAGCTTTTTGAGACATCTTGGTTTGGAAAAATATTTAATTCCGATCTGAATAATGAGGTAATGACTAACCCTAGGACCAAGACCAGAGTTTATTCCCGCCACTAAAACAACTTTAACGACAAACAATAATTACAGATGGCACAGCAGGCTGGGAAATAAAATTAAAACAGCAAAGTTTGTTTACAAACAAGATATATCTATGTATCTAAAATGGATGAGTGTGTGTTTCTACACTGTGCAGAAACCCATCAATAACTTCAAATGAGCAGTACATTGTGTCTCTGGTCACACTGGGCTTGATGTTTCTGACCAGGGTTTGATGTCAGGTGTTGGTCACAGACAACCTGAAGTCTTGATGGACATCAAGTCTGTTGCAGCTTTTGATTTTACTGACACAAGAGGCTGAAGGCTGCCTCAGACAGGAAGTAGCGCTGAATGGAAGAAGAACCCTCATCGGTGTGTTTGGACAGTCTGGGTGCGAGGACTTGTCTTTTGGCAGTCCAAAACTTTTTGTATCCATTTTCTTGGAAATATTTTTTGGGCACAGAATCAGCTTGGAGGTCACAAAGTTCATCTTCACAGCCAAGGAGACGCACGCGGCCGGCAATTAGCAAATAAATAAAAAGATTAATCCATCCTCACCCGCTTCTTCCTTTTCGGGTCGAGGGTCGCTGGTGTCCATGTCCAGCAGTCACTGTGCGAGAGGCGAGGGACACCCTGGACAGGTCGCAAGTCCGATTCTAACAGGTGGTTCAGTGGACGTGCGCAGCCGGTGACAGGTCCATCTGAGCTTAATGTGACTTTTTTTAATAACCGGCCGGTCGGACCTGACTCCTCCTCAAAAAGTAGATTTAGTTTTCTTTGTGCTATGATTCATATTACGCATCAAAGCCCGTGATCGGCCAGGACCACACTAAGCACGTGGCCCGGCTCGGAGTCGGGTCGGACTCCGGGTTATAAATGACAGTGTTACGTTTATGTTGTATATTTAATAAAAGGTGAGCTTAACCAAAAGTAACAAAAATTTCCTACCTCTTCTCACTCAGGCAGCGAAAGCTGAGAGCGGGACTGACGTCCTTAAAGTGACGGTACAGATTTTAGTTTTTAAAACAATACGTTAAAACTTTTAAAACATAACCAAAACGAGGGTTCTTCAGTGTTCATCAGGATTTGGTGAAATTTCAAACATTATATTTAAAATAAAAGCATATTTTCTGAAGTTGTTACACAGACAAATGGATATTTTTACAACCTCTGAGCAGACAAACTATGCGACCCCCTGTGCTCTCTAGCGGCCCCCCATGGGGGTTGGGCCCCCCAGGTTGGGAAACCCTGGCGTAAAGCACACACAGTGCCAGACTGAAGGTGGAGTGAAAACTGAATGAATATGGAGCAGAGGGGAGACACCTGGGTCAAACGACGACCAAGAACAGGCGAGGGCGAAAGTGGAGCTGAGGAACAGAAACAGGCAGAAAGGAATAAAACCAAACTTCGTATGAAATGAACAGTCAGAAAACGAAAGGGAATAAAATAAACCACGATTCACGACACTATCATGATCATTACAGCTGCTTCGTCATCGCCCGTTTGCGTCGCCAAGAGCAGCGATGGCTCATTTTTCTTGGTAGCGTTCCAATCTTCCCCCCCCCCCCCCCACTCCATTTTATTGTTACAGCATGAAAATGTTTATTGGATCTCCTGCGCATTCTAGTTCACAAATGTCATCTCAGACAAGAGTAACTACCGTGACTAAACAACATCCATTAACAGTTCTCCGGTGACTCTTCCGCCCCGCGGTTTGCTGCTTGTCTTCAGACTCGGTGCACCAGCTGTGGGATGGAAATGCAGCAGGCACCAACAAAACAGCCTCAGAGGTGTCCTTCATGTCTTTGGCCGAGAGCCCCGTGGACTGAGGCGGGGTCCGGGTGACCACCGAGCAGGCTATTTCCACGTCCCCGTCTGTGGAGCAATTAGGGCGGTTGTGTGTCCGTGGGCTCCAGCTGTCAGGAGGCCTCCGTCTCCTTGTCTTGACACGTCTCCAATACACCCCACTGCGAGTCTCTCAGTGTCACAAGCTCCACAGGCCCTACCAGAGCCCAAGGCGAGCTGTCCGTCACCGCGCATTCCCTCTCCGACATGCGCTTCGCGTGCCGCGCTTTTCATCGATACGGTCCTTCTGGCGCCGTAGTTGGAACGCCTCGGTCTCTGTGGGTTGGCCCCGTGTGCGTCTGCGGTGGCGGTGAACACGGCGGTGGCTGCGGGCCACGCCAACTCATCCGAGCTTCCCCTCATCGTTTTAATCACCTCGTTAGGCGCAGCGAGGCTCCGTGCTCACTGGCCACTGCTCCTCCTCTGGAACCGTGCACTCCTGACCCGACGCCGGCGGTGCCACCGGGCACAGGCAGGCAAGACGGGAGGAGAGAGGAGCATAATTTATTGACGTGCGAGACATGCACATGGAGAACGTGGCACGCGCAATAACAAAAGTCGACTGAGTAAAAGTTCATAAATCTTAAGCCATTATGTACAAAAACATAGAAAACATTATAAATCTGCATTAATAAGAGGAAGCGATATTTTTAACTAGGGCTAGCTTAATGCTATTACGCAAAGGGCTCCTAAGATGATAACTGATCCTTGGAAGTGGGGTCCTGTACAAGAATAAACAATATCTTACCTGTTGTATCCTGAAATGGAGTTTAAAACACAATTTGTGCAATCCTTCTTTTCCAAATAAACGCAAGCTTGATAATATTTCGTATTACCGTATTTTTTGGACTATAAGGTGCACCGAATTATAATGAACGGGTCTGTTTTCATACACAAGGCGCATTAAGCGAATCAAAACAGATAAGTCAAATTTTATTCAACTCATTCACAATCATTCTCAACATTGTTCAAATTTAACACATAAAATATAAAAACGATACACATTTTTGAGCAACGTATACCACATAAAATAGGTTCGAGGTCAGTAAGCACAACAAGAATTAATACGTAAGGCGCATCGGATTTTGATTTTTTTTTTTTTTTTTTTTAGAAAATTAAAGGATTAAGTGCGCCTTATATTCCGAAAAATATGGTACTATACAATATCACTATATTGTATTATAGTGATTGGTTTGCACCATTTTTCCAAGATGCAAATAGTAAACATCAGCACTTCTTTTTATTTATTAATATTTTATATCACATTTTGACTCCATCTATTAGCGAAGATATTTAGAAGTTGTTGGAGCATAGCTAGACGGTGACATATCTTTGTTCAACAGCAAAAAAAACACTTGCGCCATTCCATAACAAACATTTTGTACAAAAGACCTCCAGGTTCGCTGCATTAAATATTAGAGCTCAAGATTTGGACCTGATCCAAGGGTCAGGTTTACGTGAACGCCATTTTATAAACTTTAAAAAAAGTGACAAAGCACAGGAAGTGCTACAGCTAGCTGCTGCTACTTGCAGTGTTTCCCCTACATTACTTGCCTTGGCAGGGCGCTCATCGGGGGGTGGGCGGGGGGACGGCAGAGACCAAGACACATCTGTGTTGTACACTGTCTACACCGACAGGTTTCTAGGGAAGTGGGATAGACGGCTCAGCGTGAGGGAAACAAAGTGCTACTGTGTAGCTTTTTTAGCTAATGCGTATTGCGCGCCGCTAGCTTAGCACACTACATAAGTGCTGGCAGGTGTCAACAGGGGACTGGCGGGGTTGGGGGGAGGTCATTAGGCAGGGTGCTTAGTTCTGTTGACAGGGCGGGGTGCCCTGCTTGTATAATGGTAGGGGAAACACTGTAAAATTCTACGCAAATGAGTGTTTCCCTAGATAACTTGCCATGGTGGGGCGCTCATCTCATCCGTGTTTTTTGTCAATGGGGGCGGGGGAATGATAGAGACATGTCTGAGCTGTGTGCTGTTTGTACCAACAGTTTTTGAGCTGGGGGGGGGGTGTTAACGTGAGGGGAGAGGCAGCGTGAGTGCTGCCTTTAGCTTTTTAGCTAGCGCACCTGTATTGTGCGCAGTTAGCCTAATACTACATCAGTACCGACAGCTGTCAACGGGGGACCAGCAGGGGTGGGGGGTCCAGTAGGCAGGGTGCTCAGTTCTGTTGACAGGGCGGGGCACCCTGCTTGTGTAATGGTAGTGAAAACACTGTAATTAAGTCTACATAAATAACAGTGTTTCCCATAGACAACTTGCCATGGTGGGGCGCTCATGTCACTCGTGATTTTTGTCGACTGCGGGCGGGGGAAGAACAGAGACACATCTGAGCTGTGTGTTGTTTGTACCAACATTTTTCAAGTGGGTGGGGGGAAGGGGGTCAGCATGAGGGAAGAGGCAGCATGAGCGCTGCCTTTAGCTTTATAGCTAGCGCGCCTGTATTGTGCGCAACTAACTTAGCACTACATCAGTGCCTGCAGTTGTCAATGGGGGACAGGGGCGGGGGCGCTTAATCATAAACGCCTGCAGGTAATTTGACCTGCAGAGCCGGGTTTAATACAGGTTTTAAAGGGTGTTAAATTAATTAAATTTGACTAATACAAAACAAGAAAGCCATTTTCCGAACACGGAAAGTGGAAAAGTGACCTTTAATGTGTGAATGTTTGTGTTCACACTATTGTGATCTATTTTTCTTCCATACACTTTCCAGCATGATTCTCATCTCGCAGTTTTCAAACTACAATTTCAATGAACCAGATCAAAACGTTCAGCTTGTTCAGCAGAATCCTGCTATGCCTTGTGGTATTTGTGCAACTTTAGCTTTTTGAAATATTTAGCCTTTTCTGCCACTTTTTTCCTCAGAAAATGAGTAGCCTTACAGCTAATTTCAGCTTGCTGTGCTACTTTCAGCAAGTTTCAGCTTTTCTACCATTTCAACTACTATTTAGCAGCTTTTACACTAATTTAAGCTTTTTCAGCTAATTCCACATTTTGTACTCAAACTTTTTTCAGCCTAATTCAGCTAAAATATGCTCTCTACTTCCTTCTTGTAATTTCAGCTTCTTTCTTTCTTTTTTTTTTGCTACTTTTCAGTTTGTTTTTGTTTTTTGTTGTTTTGTTGCTAATTTTAGTTTTTTCCCAGAAAATTTCCACTTTTTTGTGCTTATTTCAGCTTCTTTCAGCCCAATTGGACAAATGTTCTTTCAGCTTTTTTCATGCTAATTTAAGCTTTTTCTACCTTTTCAGCATTTTTTAGCTAATTTCAGCTGCTTTCAGATAAATTCAAGTTTTTCATAGTAATTTCTGCTACTTTCAGGCTATTAACTTCTTTATGCTAATTTCAGCTTGTTATGCTCATTTCAGCCTTTTTTTGCTAGTTTCTGCTAATTCAGCTAATTTTAGCAGTTTTGTGCTCCTTTCAGCTTCTTTCTACAAACTCCAACATTTTTGTGCTTCTTCCAACTCCTTTCTGCTAATTTTAACTTGTTATGCTCCTTTCAACTTTATTCAGAAAGTTTCAGCTTTTTCTACTATTTCAGCTTCTATTTAGCTGATTTTATGCTAATTCAAGCTTATTAAACTAATTCCAAATTTTGTACTCATTTAAACTTTTTTCAACCTATAATTGAGCAGAAAGTGTGCTCTCTACTTGTAATTTCAGCTTCAGGCAGCTTTTTTAGTTACGGTACTTTTCATCTGTTTTTATTTTTTATTGTTTCTAATTTCATTTTTTCCCCTGAAATAGCAGAAACTAGCAGAAAAAGGCTGAAATTAGCATAAAGAAGTTCATTTCAACCTTTTCCAGATAAATTCAAAGTTTTTCGTAGTAATTTCTGCTACCTTCAGGCTATTAACTCCTTTATTCTCATCAGCTTGTTATGCTCGTTTCAGCCTTTTTCTGCTAGTTTCTGCTATTTCAGCTACTATTTAGCTGTTTTATGCAAATTTTAACTTTTTCAGCTAATTCCACCTTTTTTTTAAAAACTCATTTCTACTTTTTATGCTTCTTTCTGGAAGTTTAAGCTTCTTTCTGCCTTTTTATTTTTGCTAATGTCAGCCTTTTTTTTAGCTAATTTCCTAATCTTTGAGCTAATTTTTGCTTATTTAAACCTATTTCAGCAAATACTGTGTGTTCTTTGCGTTTTCTTCTGCTACTTTCGTCTAGGGCTTCCATTTCAGCTATACATTTCAGTGTGCTTTTAGCTCATTTCAGCTGGTTTTCAGCAAGTTCTTCTGCATTAATTCACACTGCATTTTCACAGGAAATTAAATTTCTCCAGCTTTTGTTTTGGCGTTTCAAAACTCCAACGTGATCGGAACTCTTTATCCGTCTCTAGGAGGATGCAAGAAACCAATTAAGTGTCAGATTTGAGTTCAAAACCTCTTCCTGTTCATGCCCCCCCCCCTCCACCCAACACACCCGCCCCATGACCCCTAAACTGTTACTTCTTTTAATCACTCCCTTTTCTCGCTGAAAATGCACAAACTCACGTGTATGTTTTTTATTCTTCCTTTCAATCCTTTAACGTGCACACATCTCTGCCCACTTCTCCCACGGGAGGCAAGAGCGCTCGAGGGCCAGGGGGGTGGGGGGTACGAGGAGAGGGAGGGATGGAGGAGAGGAGGGGGCGGCGTTAGACAATGCCCAATCCTCAAATATATTCCGTCCCCTCCGTCCATGAAGTGAGCCTTTATTAGTGGGGATCGTTTGGATCTTATCTCACACATGATGCTCCGTGGAAGAGGAGGGATAGAAAAGATACGGTGAAGGAGGGAGGGGGGGGATTTATCTGCGATCTCCGACGAGGAAGAGCCTCATCTCCATCCTCTTCATCCCCTTCATCCAGAGGCGGACGGACGAGTCGCCCCGCTGCACTTTCACTTCCGTATCGGCTCATCTCACCTATTGTTTGTGGCGCCTGGGATCACACGGACTGATCCCGTCGTATCACCTCCTCTTCACCCAGACCTCCTGAGCTGACCACCTCCAGACTGGTTTCCATCAAGATTTCCCTGCACGACCTCCACCGCTGCTTCAGCGATGTTGCAAGTTTGCAGCTGGAAAAAGTCAAACTAGTTTTGCTTAAAATTATTTTCCTGTCATCCTTGAACGCTCGCCACTTTATTATTATTATTTATTTTATTTTTTTTTACACCTGATGCTCGTCTGGCTCCTGGAACATGAGTTGAACGGAGCTTCAACTCCAAACTGAGCGCTTTAACTTAAAAACAAATTTCTTTAACAAGGTAAGGCTTGCAAAATTTGGAAACGTCCCGAAAAAAAAAAAAATTCTATTATGAATTCAATTTTTATTATTTTTTGGTAAAACCTCGTGATTTCATGCAGCAGATGTCAAACTTTATCTTTTTTTTTGCTTCATGTTCGCTGTTGTGTCGCGGTGGCCTCAGCGAAGCAGATGTGTTCTTCACACTGTGACAGATGGCCAATTCCGATTATGTTAATTAAAAAAAAAAAAAGCAGAATTCTTCCTTTAAAATCATCACAAGCTCAATTCTATTAAAAAAAAATACAGTTTAGATGTCACAAATTTGGGGTTTTACTTTTAAATATTTAGCTTTTCACGTTGAAAATGCTTATATTATTAGAAAAGCATTAAATAATTTTAAATAAAATGTATGAGTGAATATGGATGTGTAAGGGGCCTAAATGTGGCCCCTGGGGTTTCTCACTTTTTGAATTAAATCTTAATGATGTTGGACAACTTGTGTAAAAAATAATAACTTCATCTTCACATTTTGTGTTTTTTTTATTTAATATATGCAACTACCTGAAGGAGAGCGACCACCTGAGAGAAGAAAGATGATGCTGAGCCCGGACCAGGCGGAGGCCGACCTCTCCTGGACGCAGTCCGACCCGGAGACGCTGTTGAACGGTCTCAAGTCGGCGGGATGCGCGTCGGACGAGCCGGCGGAGGGGGAGGAGCGGCCCAAGTGCCGGGCCGAACAGCCGCTGAGCCGCGAGGAGAAGCGGCGGCGGCGGCGGGCCACGGCCAAGTACCGCTCGGCCCACGCCACCAGGGAGCGGATCCGGGTGGAGGCGTTCAACGTGGCCTTCGCGGAGCTCCGGAAGCTGCTCCCCACCTTGCCCCCTGACAAGAAACTCTCCAAGATAGAGATCCTCAGACTGGCTATTTGCTACATCTCCTACCTGAACCACGTGTTGGACGTCTGAAGGGCCGGAGCTCGTGCCGGAAGCTGGACCGAGGGCGCCATTTTGTAGAGTGGGGGGGGGGGGGGACGGTTGGCCGCAGTTACAAAATGCAACTGTGAA
>JARVLU010000103.1:8250646-8261035 GCA_031762415.1 Simpsonichthys santanae | reverse complement strand
AAATTTACTTTATTCTGAAAAGGGGTTGTTGGATTAATGAGCAACAATCTTTTTTTTTTTTTTTTTTTTTTGTCCTCCGCAGGTAAGATGCTTCTGACATTGTCTCTGGTTCAGGAGTAGCTGGACTTGAAGAATGAGACATTTCTAGCTCATGTCTGGAGTTAATCATCTGATCAGGGTGTGACATCCGGAGTTAAAAATATTGAACCTTTTCAGGATATTCTAATTTTCTGTTTTTCATTATCTGTAAGCCAGAATCATCAAAATTACAAAAATAAAGTCTTGAAATATTTTACTTTGTGAAATGAATCTTTGTAATATATGAGCTTCACTTTCTGAAATGACTGACAAAAGATGTAGAAATTTTTGAAAGTACAGTAATTTTTTTAGATGCATCTGTGTGTGCATGCGTGTGTGTACACGTGCGCGTGAGTGTGTATAATTGTGCATCCAGTTCAACTAATTTATAGTTAGTTTATATAGCAACAATTCATGTGAGGGAGTTGTTACAGAGATTAGAGAAGGTGAGTTTGTGTTCAAGAGGTTGCCAGCTCGAATCCACTACGTTACATCAAAATGTGGGTGGGAAAGGTAAAACACCCACACCAGCCTTCACCCTCATTTGCTATGGGCCCTTGAGCAAGGCTGTTAATAAGGCAACCCTTTGTTCATGTGGGGTTGTAGTATCTCTGTAGCCAAATCTTTGTGCAAGTTACCTTGATGTGGTGAGTCCTGAAGACGGGAGCAACTGAAAGAAGGAAACAAATGTTTATAGCAAAACAAAACAAAAAACTACTCAGATCTAGGTTAAAGTCAGGGTGCTGAGGGAGACGCTGTGGTGTATGTGGGAATCTGGAGTGGCAGAGAAGTTTGTTAGTCTGGTACAGGACTTGAATGTGGACAGCAGGACAGTGGTGAGATGTGCTGTAGGAGTGGCAGATAGCTTCAAGGTGGAGGTGAGAGTTCATCAAGCATCGGCTCTGAGACCCTTCTTATCTGCACAGATGAGGTCAGGCAGGAATGTGGAAATGTGGTCAGTTTGTCCTGCCTAGCTTATGGCAACATAACTAAGAGGTCGCTGCACTGCCTCTCACTCTACAGTTAGAAACTTTAGGAACCACAAGTAAACCTGCAGCTTGGGAGTGTTCTGTTTGAAATATGGAACAGTAAGGTGTTAAATATAAATCAGAGCTTGGTTGTTCATTGTTTTGCATGTTAGCAAGAAATAGATTATATTCTGAATTTTACATTGAGCCTGTGAGAGAAGCTAAAATTTGAGAACAGTGACCTCTCATCAGAACTCTAGTAGCAGCATTTTGAATCAACTTGACATTTTTTATTTTATTTTAATTTTTTTTTTCAACATACAAAACTATATAATAGCCCAGCGTAGAAGTGATAAATGCATGGATCAGTTTTTCTGCATTAACTATTTGAGAAGAAAGTACTGAATTATTTACATAGTCTAATCAAACATTTTGTTTATTTTCCAGTTTGGGCCTTCTTACAGATGTATTATATATACGTAATTTAATTTGATTATTTTGCCTGTGAAATGTGATTTAATTAATATTAGGTAAATATACATACTGAAGAAATCTGAAAGTACCTTAAATTGTACTGAAGCACAGAACTGAAGTAAATGTATTTAATGTCCAACATTCTCTAGTGAACTACATGCAGTCACATCTTGTCTCATCTGAACACTAAACACTTATTTTCCATAATGCTACCAAGTAAGCCATCATTCTGTTTGCATTTATACAAAATATTGCATCTGATGGTTTATGGTTACTATTTGTGTTCTCCTATTTCAGATGTAAAGTTGAACACTACAGAGGTTGTTGGCACAATGGGGCTGGATTTTGATGTAAAGACATTCTGTCACAATCTGCGGGCCACCAAGCCTCCATATGAGTGCCCCGTGGAGACTTGCCGAAAAGTGTACAAGAGCTACAGCGGCATTGAGTATCACCTCTACCATTATGACCATGACAACCCAACTCCTGCTCAGGTTTTGCCCAATAAGAAGAGGAAGGGACGTCCTCCTCGCGCCTCACTGGCTGGTTCAGGGGATACTGATGACGGTGGAGGTAATGGAGGTGGAGGACCGGGTCTTGTAAGGAATGCACCATGTAGCCCCAACCAGTCAGAGCGCTCTCACTCCCCTGGGAGAGATACCATGACCTATGCCCAAGCACAGCGCATGGTGGAGCTGGAGATCCAGGGACGTGTTCACCGCATAAGCATCTTTGAGAACATTGATGTGGTGTCAGAGGAAGACAGCGATGCAGAGGATGCACCACCATCTGGAACTGGTAGCTGTGGAGGAGGTGTGTGTAACGGTAGTGACAGTGGAGCTGGAGGCAGCGAAGTGGTAGGAAGCGGTAAGGATCGTTCAGATATTCCGTCCTCTAATGGGGGTAAAGCCACGCCAAAAACAGGGAAGCATAAGAGTAAAGATAAGAAAAAGGATGGCTCATCTTATCACAACCCTCAGTCTGGCCTTGCTGTCAAGCTCCCAGAGGCTGTGTTTAGAGAACTGGACCAAGAAAGACCTGACGCCCCTCTCCGTCCTTTATCCTACTACAGGTCTGTAAATAAATAGCCATAAGAATGTTAAAAAGACAGCATGGCTTGATTGTTTTCCAAATCGTAAGCATTTGTATTTCTATCCATCCCTTCTTCGTTTTTTCACTCTCCTGTCTGGACTCAAGGTACATTGAGAAGTCAGTGGAGGAGCTGGATGAGGAGGTAGAGTATGACATGGATGAGGAGGACTACATTTGGCTTGGCATCATGAACGACAAGCGGAGGCGTGATGGCGTGACACCCATCCCTCAGGAGGTTTTTGAGTATCTCATGGACCGCTTAGAGAAGGAGTCCTACTTTGAAAGTCACAACAAGGTATCCATGAATCCACATACAAGGACCAAGATGCTATTTTAAATGTTTCATTTAACTCTGATGTGTTTTTCTGCTCATTCTCTCAGGCGGACCCCAGTACCTTGATTGATGAAGATGCTGTCTGCTGTATTTGTAATGATGGAGAGTGTCAGAACAGCAATGTGATCCTGTTTTGTGACATGTGCAATCTGGCAGTGCACCAAGAGTGTTATGGTGTGCCCTATATCCCCGAGGGTCAGTGGTTATGTCGGCGCTGCCTGCAGTCACCAAGCAGAGCTGTGGACTGTGCTCTGTGTCCTAACAAGGGAGGCGCTTTCAAACAGACAGACGATGGACGCTGGGCTCATGTAGTGTGTGCCCTTTGGATCCCAGAGGTAAATGCATACATTGCTACACACATTTTATTAGAATTACATAATATTAGTGCAGTTTAGGGGTGCACCGATAAATTGGTTGGCCGATTTATCGGTCGGCCGATTTATCGGTCGGCCGATTTATCGGCCCCGATTTCCTTAATTTTGGGAAATCGGCCAATGCTTGCATGAGAAATCGATTTTACAGACTTCTTTAGTTTTAACAACAATTGTCTAAACTTCATTTATATTTCAGAGCACTACCTTGTGACCAGTTAAAACAAGTTTGTATTGTTTCTAGAATATTGTTCAAGGGTCTGTTTTTCAATAAAATAAGATTGAAATTTGAAGGTGCATTGTGACCTTACAACATCTAACAGTGTTGCTTATAAAACTAAATCGGTATTGGCCAAAATCGGAATCGGCAGGTCAGACTTTGTAGAAATCGGCGATCAGCCAAAAAACCGCAATCGGTGCACCCCTAGTTTAGATATTGTGACTGTGAGGACGTGCAGCTATTTTTCACACAACAATTCAGAAAAAGTCAGGACAATGTGGAAAATGTAAATAAATACTAAATGCAATAATTTTCATATATCATAAATACACATTTGATTTATAATAGAACAGTAAATACATCAAGTATTGAAAATAAGACGTTCTATCATTTTATGGGGGAAAAAAAGCAATTTTGAATTTGATAGCAGCAACACATCTCAGAGAGGGGACAGAGGCAACAAAAGGCTGTAAAAGCAAGTGGTACGAATAAGAAACGGCTGAAGTAGAATTTTGAAACTAATTTGGTTAATTATTTAATTGGTTATTAACTCTTTCAGTTTGGTATCACACTGTTCTATGTCCTCTGGTGACATGTTGAAGAAATTAATACCTGGAAAATTGTTGTAGCAGAATTCCATTACAGTATATCCTCTGTGTTCAGGACTAGGTCTGTATGTGAACACTGAAAACTGGCCTTGTCAGTAACTTCTTCACTCTCTCACCTTTGTCACTACAGGAGCTCTTATCATGATAAAGTCCTCTTCATGATCGCATCAATTAGTAAAACTTTTATTTGTGTATTGGGCAGCTATCTGTGTTGGAAAATATCAATCTATCAACCAACTATTGGTATTTAAGTTCCCTCTGGGATTAATAAAGTATTTATTTTTTTATTTTTTATTTTAATTTGAACTTTATTTGTACCCATAGGTAGATTAAAGAGCTCAGTTGCATTGACGGTCACTGAGGGCGCATGTGCTCATCACAACTGATGGATTCATTTTCATATCTTGAAATTGTGTTTCAAAATATGGAATGACAGCACTTAAAAAAGTATGTACTGAATCTGTTGAATGTTCCCTTCAAGATTTCCATCAGCAGATCATCCGTCACAAGGGGATGTAATGTCACTGGTTTATTTTTCCCAGTAGAAATTCTGACCAGCATCCAGTACAGCATATGATAAATTTTCTTGAGTCACCTTGCAGTTTTATAATCATCTAACATTGTCATGTTCTCCTTTAGTTCCTTCAAATATAAACCTTAACTTTGTCTGTAGCGCCATGCCTGGTGATCTTCACTTTGGTGTCAAAATGTGCCATCTGGTACCAAATAGAAAAATACTTAGCTATTTCTTTACTGCAGTGGTGCTTGAAAGTTTGTGAACCCTTTAGAATTTTCTATATTTCTGCAGAAATATGACCTAAAACATCATCAGATTTTCACACAAGGCCTAAAAGTAGATGACAAGAACCCAGTTAAACAAATGAGACAAAAACAAACAAACTTGGTCATTTATTTATTGAACAAAATGTTCCAATATTACATATTTGTGTAACTCTCCCTGTATAATGGTAAATGGACTATACTTATCTAGTGCTTTTCTATCTTATCAAGACACTCCAAGATCTTTACAACACAATCTGTGTCCTCATTTATCCATTCATACATCACTCTACTAGATCTGAACAAATAATAATCAGAGCTTTATCACATTCATACACTGATGGGACACACATTGGAGACAATGATGGGTTCAGTGTTGCCCAGGGACACTTTGGCATGTGACTGCTGGTGCAATCAAACCCCCAATTCTTGCATTTTATATATACAGTATTTATATCTCCTGGGCTTCCTACATGGCAGCTCTTTACTCCAAGGCCACCATTAGCCACCCCCTGGCTCCACCTTTACATGTGGTTGTGGATACAATTGTTTCCTTTTGCCAGGATCTGTCACTCTGCGCTGCCTCGTACAAGAAAAAATATAATAAAAAACTACCCAATGTCTTGCACTAAAAACATTAAGGTTTACTTCCCTGTTAAATTTCAGTCCAGAAAGCCACTAGCATCAAAACCATTCAAATCCTTCAGTGGCTGGGAAATCTGTGTACCACTTGTTTAGATCTGTTGCTGCAATGGATTTGTATTCTAGGTACAAGTTTCTTTATCCTCATTCTGTTCTTGTATTTAAAACTAAACTTTGCTCTCAAAATGAATTTTGTTGCCGTTTCTCAGGTCTGCTTTGCTAACACAGTCTTTCTGGAGCCGATTGACAGTATCGAGCACATCCCCCCTGCACGCTGGAAGCTCACCTGCTACATCTGCAAACAGCGTGGCTCAGGCGCCTGCATCCAGTGCCACAAAGCGAACTGTTACACAGCGTTTCATGTCACCTGTGCCCAGCAGGCAGGCCTCTACATGAAGATGGAGCCTGTCAGGGAGACTGGTGCCAACGGCACATCCTTCAGCGTCCGTAAGACGGCGTACTGTGACATCCATACGCCACCGGGATCAGCCCGGCCTTTAGGAGGAGTAGGTGGGGCCAGCATGGGGTCATCTAACAGTGATGGGGAACTGGAGGAGGATGACGAGCCCAGCCTCGGCCAGGATGAAGACTCGAAGGGATGGAGCTCGGAGCGAGCAAAGAGGGCTAAGGCCAAGTCCAGACTGAAGATGAAAAGAGCGAGGAAGATCTTAGCGGAAAGGAGAGCTGCTGCGCCTGTGGTGTCTGTGCCCTGCATACCGCCTCACAGGTAACGCCTCCTCTTCTGCACTGCATCGTCCTTGCATTTCCAAATTGCACGTGAGCGTTTACCTATCCATGCAGAAACGTTTGTGTCAAAATAATGTAAAAGTAGCGTTTGTTTCTCTGCAGGCTCAGCAAAATTACAAGTAACTTGACAGTACCGAGGAAGAGCCAGTTCATGCAAAGACTTCACAGCTACTGGACGCTGAAGAGGCAAAGTCGCAACGGTGTTCCCCTCCTGCGCCGGCTTCAAACCCACCTGCCGTCACAACGACACGCTGACCCACTTCCTCCACAGCCTTCATCACAGCTTCCTTCAGTAAATTCTCCAGTAAGTTTGCTATAATTTCATCCTAATCTCTCTTCTTTTTTTATTATTTGAACCCCGTCCAGTATGTTTATGGATTTTTTTATACACATTTCAGAGGGACAGTGAGGAGAAACAAAGTGCGTTAAAGGAGCAGCTAAAGGCGTGGCAGCGACTGAGGCACGATCTGGAAAGAGCGAGGCTGCTGGTGGAGCTGATCCGCAAGAGAGAGAAAGTCAAAAGGGAGACGGTGAGAAAAAAGTGAAATTTACTCTAGTCTCTAAATTGATTTTAAAACATTTGCTTTATTGTGCTCACTAAGCTTTAGATAATAATAATAATAATAATAATAATAATAATAATAAATTTTTTTATTTATAATGCACTTTACATACTCAACGGATCTCAAAGTGCTACATTGAATGAACAACATTAAAAAAAAAAAGGCGGTCGCCAGCGTTTTTTGCACCACGGACCAGTTTAAAATAAACAAATAAACAATCCATGCTGCATGGACTGTTTATTTAAAATGTTACAGTATTTAAATTTAAATTGTTTATTTAAGGAGGGCGATTGGGAGTAACAGGTGATGAGTGTGATTGCAGCCTGGCACGTGTCATGACAAAGTTTACTGAACTTGAACTACTCTATCCCTACTTCGTGCTTTTTCACTTATCGCGGGTGGGTGTGGTTCCAAACACCAGCGATAAACGAGGGACTACTGTATTTCTGTGCGGCCCGGTGCCAATTGACTCACAGACTGGTACCCGTCCGCAGCCCGGGGTTTGGGGACCACTGCTTTGGGTCATAGATTTTCATATGTATTTCCAATCTCCCCGTCAGACAGAGTTAATTACGTTCACACAGACAAATATGTTACCAAACAAACTGTTTTCTTTGTATCCAGCTGACGTGCACTTTGGTCAAAATGTGTTTGTGTTCAGATTAAAGTGCAGCAGATGGTGCTAGAGATGCAGCTGACTCCTTTACTGGTGCTTCTGAGGTCTACGTTGGTGCAGCTACAGGAAAGAGACACAAACAACTTTTTCACTGAGCCTGTACCTTTAGAAGAGGTAAATGCACACAGTTGCAAAGCACTGATGTTTTTTTTTTTTTACTTAAACTGATACTTTGGGTATTTTTTTATCTTGGTGTGCTCAATAATTTAGGATTAGTATAACTAAAATATTGCTATGAATATTTTTACTGTATGTTCGTTGATCAGAATGTACAGCTCAGTCTGAGTGTCTCCATGTCTCTCTCAGGTGCCGGACTACCTGGAGCACATCAACACTCCTATGGACTTTCAGACCATGTGGAACCTACTGGAGTCTCACCGCTACCTCACGTTTGAGGCCTTCGAGGCCGACTTCGGCCTCATCGTCAACAACTGCCTCAAGTACAACGCCAAGGACACGGTGTTTTACCGCGCTGCCCTGCGGCTCCGAGAGATGGGCGGGGTGGTCCTCAGAGTGGCTCGGCGCCAGGCTGAACGGATCGGCTTCGACTATGAAACTGGTATGCACCTCCATCGCGAGTCGAGCCCGGACAGCCAGCGTGAGCAGGAGAAAGAGAGAGAGCGAGAGAGAGAGCGAGAGAGAGAGCGAGAGAGGGAACAAGAACGAGACAGGCCATCGTCATCAAACGAAGACGGTAAAGCGCTCCTCTGTTTTTTTTTTTTTTTTTTTTGGGAGAACTTTCCAAGCTGATACTTTATTTTGTATGAAAATGGATAAAAAGCTAAATGTTTTAAAACGATTAAAGGTTAAAGACTTTTTCAAGTTGACACTATACATTCAGTTGAAAAAATGTGGCATTTATTCATTTGTGGCACTGTGGTAGGGCAGCCGACTTAGGAAACTTGCAAGTTCAATTCCCCACCGTGCCCATAGGTTGTGGTGTTCTGGAGCAAGATCTATTACCTACCTGCTCCCCACCACCTAAATGGCTGCCTGCTGGTACACTTGGGTGTATCTCATGTGTGATGGGTTAAACACAGACAACAAATTTCATCATCGTATGGACACAGACGATGATGATAATACCTAGAACTTTTGTTCACTTTCCCTAATTTGTCTCAGACACACATCACTAAAACATTTAATTTTGGGCGTAAGATGCTCATTAAGGATATGGTGGATTATAAAAGCATGCATTAGCTTGCAGCACTGACCACCGAGCTTCTGCACTTCTCATGAACTGTGAACACATCCTGTTAAATGTACAGAAAACCTTTGCTTTGCACAAAAAAAGTCTTGATCAACTTATGTTGTGAGTTGATTGATCAACTTATATTGTGAATTGGTTGATCAACTTATATTGTGAGTTTCAGTCATTTCTCATCCTAAGATGATCTTAGCCTAACATGTGGCCTTAAAAGATGGTGGGTGATTTCAAGAAAGGTTGGGCTTTAATTTCATATTCAAGTCACATGATGGCAGCGGATGGCATTTCTCATCCATGTCATACAGTTCTCAACTTGTTTTCATGGCTCCACTTTAGCTGTTTTTATTTATTTGTCTTTATTGTAAAAAAAAAAAAAAACACAACAACATATACTTTGATCGGGTTCCCACACATTATGCAGAAGTGGGGCAAAGTGCTTTTTTCCACGATTAGATAAGTGTGAGAAAACAATTACAGGTCACCCTCCACTAGGCTTTCAGTTAAATTCTTTAACCTTCAGTGTTTTTTCTGTGTCACTGAATACCCACAGAGGTGTGCACACGCCCATGCAGCATAACAAGTTTGTGGTACAGATACCAGATTGGGTTTCCACAGTCCACAGACACTCTTTATGTTGAAAAACCAGTCTGCAGCTCACAGCAGGTCTTTGTAGATCTGTCAACGACAACACAATGGAGAGCATGTTGTTGACAGTGCAAAGTTCAAGAACTGGGCGATGTAATTTAAAACCAGTTACTGTTTTTAGCTTATACTATTTTCAACGTGTCAGTCATAAGTTAGCTTTTCTGTTTGACTCTGAATGGAAAAGTAGTTTGACAAAATTAAGATTATGTTTCTCTGAAGATGACTTGAACCCTGGGATTAAACCAGGAAACACGTTAGGCAAACTGGGAACAAGTTTTTGTCTTTAATGAACCACCTATTAAAACTCGCAGTACATCACTGGACGTACTTCTACAACGGATTAACTTTTGGAGTAAACCTAATTAAAGATGGCTGCTGCAGCCAACTGATATTAAATCAGATACTAAGCTAAAATTTAATGTGGTAATTGTGGCAACTGACTCCAAATTAAATTGAGAGTATTAACAGAATGTGCAAGATCTTTGTTTAAGATTTTTGTCTAATTACATTATTTGTCTGTTAGCAAAATATCTCAGTAACCATTGGATTAATACACTGCCTAGCCAAAAAAAAAAGTTGCCACCAAAAAAAAAGGTCACACTAATATTTTCATTGGACTTTCTTTAGATTCACTGTGTCATTGTTTCAATAAACTTCTGCAATGACACAAGATCTGTTTCCATCCAGTGTTGTGTTAATTTTTCACCAGGATCTTGCATTGATGGTGGCAGATTCTGACCACTGTGCAAAGCCTTCTCCCAACACATCCCACAGTCAGCTGACCTCATTCTTTGAGCTCATACTGTTGCTGAACCTAGACCTGACCAACTGCAGCAACCCCAGATCGTAGCACTGCCCCCACAGGCTTGTACACTAGACAGGCATGATGGGTGCATCACTTCACCTGTGCACCCATCACTCTGGAACAGGGTAAATGTGGACTCATCAGACCACATGACCTTCTTCCATTGCTCCAGAGTCCAA
>JARVLU010000103.1:8236001-8250129 GCA_031762415.1 Simpsonichthys santanae | reverse complement strand
GTTTCTACAATCTCCTGAGATGTTTTCTCTGCTTGACGCCAATGATTTGACCCTTCTCGAACAGACTGACATCTTTTCCACTTTCACGTGATGTGTCTTTCAACATGGTTGTTTAAGAAATGAGAAGAAACTCATTGCACCAGTTGGGGTTAAATAACTTGATGCAGCTGAAAGATAATCGTCCATGCAGTAATTATCCAACAGGAGGCTCGTACCTATTTGTTTAGTTAAATCCAGGTGGTGACTTTTTTGGGGCCAGGCTGTGTATTAATGAAACATTCAGGGAATAATCATTGGATGTACATCGACAACTCATTAACTTTTGGAGTCAGACCAATTCAAGTTGAACAGCACAGCTAATCAACATCACCCAACACAACATGGCTGTACCTTGGTCAGTTTTACAAATATTGAGCTAAAATTTGATGTGGATCTTCAGCACATACTGTGTGCGACAAATGTTTGCATGATGTTATTTGTAAAGTTTGATCAACATGACTACACCATTTCAGAAGATTAGCTCAGTCTAAAGCTCTTGGAAGTGCTTCAGAAATGCTGTGTATTAAATTACTATACAAACATCTACTGTACTTTTACAATGAATGTTTGGATTTAAATGTTAAAAACAGCATCTAAAATGTCAACTTTTTTTGAACAGTATATATTTTTTAATATGAAGAAATATTTTTGATTGGTCACATATAAGTGAGCATTTATAAAAACAATTAACTTCACTTGCTTTGGTTGTTTCTTATCATTTTCCCAGCCTGTATGACTATTTAATAGACTTTATGTGTTTAACGTGTTGACACAGACCTGCTCCTGCCAGAGAACAGGAGGCGGCTGCCCCTGGACAAGCAGCTGCATTACATGCAGGCACGTCTGGACGAGGTGAACTCTGGGAAGCACAGCATCGGTCAGTCCCGCAGGGCCAAAGCCCTGAGAAAGGAGATCAGCATGATCAGGAGGAAGCTTGCCCATCAGCGAGAGGGGAGCTCCATCATCGGGGGCCGGGAGTCTGCAGGAGAACGAGGCTCCTCTCTCCCGCATCACTCTTCATCTGCAGGACACCACGATGAGGGCGGGGAGAGCAGCAGCCAGGAGATCGGTGGGAAAGGTGCGTCGGAAAACGTTTTACCAGAGTGATTCTGTTCTGTAAGGAAAGTTGGATCTAGACATGTAACTGATGCGTAAACATCTGCATTAGCTCCAGAGGTCGGCCGTCGGACGTCTGTCCTTTTCTCTAAGAAGAACCAGAAAATGGCCGGTCCTCCCAAAAGGCCAGGACGCCCGCCAAAGAACCGAGATGCTGGCTATGCTGGAGCAGGGGTGAGCCAAAGCCCCATCGGTCCCCCGCAGCTGCCCCTGCTGTCACAAAGCAGGCAGAGGAAGAGGCCCCGCAGCCCCCACTCGAGCTCCAGCTCCGACAGTGACAGCGACAACGACGACCTGCTGCCAGGTTCAAACGACGGGCTAAAAATACTAAACATGTGCCATATGAGTTACGCAGTGACTCACGTTTTCTTCTGTCTGTTACTTTCAGGTTTACCAAGCAATGGGTTTGATACAGGAAACCAGCCTGTAACAGAAAGCTTCCGTGTGTACAGAAATGAGCCCCGTCTGCCTCGTTCAAGCTCAGACTCAGAGTCCACGACCAGCAGCAGCAGCAGCGCAGCTTCAGACAGAACCAGGTGACTGCTGCACATGTAGATCCTTCTTCATATAACCTCTAGTCCAAACGCTTTCTGCCACCACAGAAAGTGCAAGTTGTCTACAGAAACAAACCCACAGACTTAACATCTGAATCCAGAGGTTGACAGAGTAGGGTTTTCCATTGGAACCACTACAGTCTAGAAATTATTGTAGCTGATGGCAAATTTATGAAGTGATTTTGTTTGTTTCTGTATTAGTCAATGGAGATAACAGTTTATTTTTATACACATTACAATTTACTAGATTTTGTAAAACAGTTGAAGGAAAAGTGTGTAAGAATTTGACGCTATGCCTTACATTAATGATGTGGTACCTAACAGTAGGAATAGCATTTGGTTTTAAAGCCAATTAAACATACTCATATTTTTCCTGAAGCATGATTTTTTTTTACAAACTTTTTTGTACAAACCAAAGAGATGGGATTTCAGAAATAGATTTTTCAGTCTGTTAGAAAAAAACCTCTTCTCAAAATGTTAAAAACTATAATCTTATTACACAGTCATCTTCTAATATCTGATGTTTCAAAGACTACAAAGGCCACACTTGTGATAGTGTCATCAAGACAACTTTAGAGGCCAGTCTCAAAACTATTTTAATTATTAAAGCTGATAATTTGACCAGATTGCTCGCTTTATCCTTTATTTACATGCAGACAACTTGTTGCACCTGTGAAGGGCTGGGAGGGTCCACTACAACAGCAGCAAGGAGGCTCTAATGTGCCAACCTTCTCTACACCTGAACATGCAGCCATGTGCGCATGTATGCACATGTGCACACAAACCAAGAGAAAACAATTTGTTGATTTATCATTTATTTATTAACTATGCACAAATTCTGGGTAGCTTTTCTATTCTTTAAAACTTCTGTAAATGGTTACAGAAATAAGGCAGTTACAGACTTATTATTTATTAACTTTTTAAATTGTGTCAAAAAGCCAAGGACTCCCACGTGCACATAGCACAGATGAGGTAAGAAACTGTGCTTGGTTCAAGTCCAACATCTTGTTTTGAGTGAACTGAAACTTCTCACAGATATTTTTCTCCTTTGAATCAGCTTGAAGACAGTTGAGTTCCCCCACACCTGACATTGTGTACATGTAGGAGCCTTTTATTTTTAGGATTCGGGTTAGGGAAAAGAAAGCGGACACATTAATGGGTGCAGGTGTTGAAGCACATCAGAACTGACAACCTGTGTTTTGGTCTGTTTTCTTTGTGTTTGTTTTGTCTTTATTTTCCCTTCTGTTCCTTGCATTTAACTCCGTGTTCCCTGCCATTCTTCATCCTCTCCTCAGTCAGTTTCTCCAGCCACTCGTCACCCGCACCAGTTGGTAATTAGTAATCACCCCAGGTGCATTCATTTCTCACTCTTCCTCTGTCTTATTTAAACCTCACCTGTTCTCCACTCAACATTGGCTCATTGCTCTGTAAACCCTAGAGACGTCCCGGTCCACTTCCTGTTCGCTCCATTATCCATGTAAGTTTTGCTGCCATGTCAGCCCTTTGTTTTTGTTTATTAAATAAATTCCTTTTTATTTCCTGCTCCCTGTGTCTGCCTGCACTTGAGTCTAACCACCACCGGCTGTAATTTAGAACCAGTCCTCCCTCCCCCAGATAAGTAAAGGAGTCTAGTCACCTTATGATGGATGGATAATAGTGTGTCATTGGAAATTCCTTTCTGACATAGGCTACATATAAATATCAGAACCAAAACTGGTCATATTAATGTAGCATTTAGCAAAAAAAAAAAATACAATTAGAGACTTCAGGATGAGTGGCTGTGACTAACATATTTGTTGTCTGTTCCCTGTACTTGTCCAAAATGTTCAGTATCAATACTTTTACTGTTATATGTACCTGTATCCTAAATCAACCCCTTATTAATAATACTTACCTTAATAGTTTAGTCCAGAAGCCTGATGCTGGTCCATACACATTCCTGCCTGCGCTGCAGTTTATTGAAGACGCATTAAATGTTGTTCCAAACTTAAATCTCTTCATATTTTCTCTCCAAAGTTACTTAAAAAAGTTAAGTCTGGTCCTCTGGACATTCAAAAAACAAAACAAAACAAATGATGAGGCAGTAGAGAGTCATCAGGACTCTGTACCACAGAGCAGACAGCGTCCCCACTAACTCAGGAGCCAGACAGAAGGAGAAGTCCCACACAAGACAGGCTCTGGAGAAATGTGGATATCCTAACTGGACCTTCAATTGTGAGTTTTGGAGCTTCGACAAGACAGCTATTATTTTTCCCAAGGTCGGCCTGTTAGCTTAGCTTCTCAGCTTACTGTAGCTGCTTTTAATAATCCAAAAATGTTATTTTGGATGGTTAAAATGGATTTTAAAGAAAAGAGAATGGGCGGGGTCAGTGAAGAGCACAGGAGTTGAGTCTTTGTCATCAAGAGCCCAGTAGAAAGAGAGACACGGAGAAACAATAAAGCCGATAAATGAAAATTAGGTCTATAATTTTTATTTATCATGTGATTGATTTATTGTTTATCATGACAGACCTATGTATACGTCTCTAAAAGATGAAAAAGTAAAATTTCCATTTTTCTGTTGTAGATTAACATTCTGCTAGAAGTTAGCATGCCACTCGACATCTTGTAATGTCTGCTGGTGTTGTGCCAAAAAATGTACTTCTGACCTGAAAGACACCTCGTTGTGTAACGGTGTTGATACAGGGGTTTTGTTTTAAGTGCAACAGCACTTGTCCACAGATGTTCCCTGCTGTTTAACTGGTTTAGTACAATCAGGCAGGAATGATGTGGACATTTTCTAATATGGTAAAAGCTGTCCCAAAAGAGGATTGGGCTGACTGGTCAGTTGTTTGGTCTCCATTTACATCTGCTGTGCTGAGATTTTTATCCCTCAACTGCTTTTTGTTTCACTGAAGAAATCACGCTCTTCTTTAGTCCCATTATTCAAAACAAACAGCACAGCTGTTATGTTTTAACCTTAAACAGTTTATATACATTTGTATTTGCTATTAGTTATATTGTTTTCCCCCCTGTCTTTCTCAGCACGACGCCTTCGAAGCAAGGCAGAGGAAAGGCTTCGTTCTCTCGCTCCACCTTCCATGAAGACAGCAGCGAGGAAACATCAGGCACAGAAAATGATTCCTACTCTGTCGGAGGATCACGGAGTGTTTCACATTGTAAGCACATTTTCACACTCTGAAACCTTCACGGTACGTGTCCTATTTCTGTTTGTGTGGACAGAGACGTATCACACAATCATTCCTGTTTTGGTTTTGGTGCTGTCTTCCTGTTTGTAATTTTATCTGTTGGAAAAAACTAATTATCTTCTTTTTTTTCCCAAACTGCCTGGAAGAATGTTATATTTTTTGAATACCGTACTTTCCGCCGTACACGTCACACCACCGTATAAGTTCCATCAGTCCAAATATGTTTAATAGATTGGAAAAAAAACATAAATACATTGCTTTGCCATATAAGTTGCATCTATTATGCGTCACCTCTGACCACCTGGAAATGTGGGCTGGTGTTGTACCAAAAATCAATTGGCTGCCGAATGGCGGACATGGGAGCATGCACAGGAGGACTTTAACAAGAATTTAACAAGATTAACACTTAAAAACAATTATTTGCTTGAAATTATAACAAAGGTCTGTCTCAGTTTAAGTTTTCCTTCATAAATGCACTTTAATGGTCAAAACTGCTGCATTTCAAAAATTGATTTGTGGCTGCGGGAGCTTGCAGAGGAAGGACTCGCTGTGCATTTCTTCTAAATTTAACAAGATAACCACCTAAAAACAATTATTTGTTTGCTTGAAATTTTAACAAAGGTGTGTCTCAGTTGAATTTTTCCTTAATAATTGCACGTTAATGGTAAAATCAGCTGCATTTCTTCTGGGCGGCGCAGTGAAATGCAGCTGATTTGACGTTTGCTCCAGGAGTTCTGGAGCGAGACAAGAGTGGTTTGTATGGCAAGCCCAGTGGCTCATTAGTAGCCACTTTTACCTATTAATTAGACACTTGGCTTGCCATATTACTCGATTGTGCGCCCTCTAGTAGCTGAAAATGGTAGTGTTCAATATTTTCCATGTCAGAATGAATGAAATCGTCAGATCGCAGCCAAAAATGTGATTATAAATATGGAAAAACAAACATAACTAAGTCACATGGCATGCTAATTTATGCAAAAAGGTGTGACTTGTACAGCGAAAAGTACGGTAGTTGGTTTACTCCACAATCTGTCCTTAGATTTTTCCTGTGGAAAAACTATTTTGTGTGCTCAGTGAGCTCATTCTTGCATTAACGCCAGTACTCGTCCTCACAAAATTAAAGGAAGAAAAATGGAACTTCAACTAAATGTAATGGCACCAACTTCACCTTTCACCCAGTTGTCATGAAACTCAACAAAGTGCTTTTTTCATGAACCATCTGACAGGATATGAAGGAAATGACATCTAAAGCATGTCATTTGCCTTGGTGTTGGAACGGTGTTGAGCAGGAAGAGTCTGGGTGGTTCAAAAACATGTGAACCAAACCTGGAGATTTCAGCTGTTTTTAATCAGCGGCAGGAAACACCTGCTCATTATGATCATTTACTCTAGCTTGGTGTTTGGTGTACAGGAAGCAAGACGTCTAACGTTTTTATTCCCATCCTTGATGGACGGAGGTGTGACAGCTGTTTTGTTTATGACACAACTGCTGAGCTTTTTAACTTTTCTCCACAGGTGGGTCATTTCTAAAACCCTACATTTAGTGCTGTGAAGCTGATGACTCACATCACAGCAGCATGGGAGCATGTTGCAATAAGTGTTGAACGCAGCTGATTGTGAGCACTGTAACTAAAGCAGGGGGCAGGGTATTTCATCAGCTGCTTTGTCTTCCCTGCTGTCAGTGGTTCGTGGCCGGGACAGGTCAGGATGCTGGATGACCTCGGATGATTATTCCTCTCTGGAAGCTCTGGACCTGGTGTGGGCCAAGTGCAGAGGCTATCCTTCGTATCCTGCCCTGGTGAGACACGTGCTCTGTGCTCAGTGTTCAAAACACCATCAGGTGAGTGTGAGTTCTGCTGTTGTCGTAGCTAATCCTCCCCGTTCCACTGCTTGCTGCAGATCATTGACCCAAAGATGCCCAGAGAGGGGGTGTTCCATCGGGGCGTCCCCATCCCTGTACCTCCTTTGGACGTGCTGAAGCTCGGAGAGCAAATGACCCAGGAGGCCAGGGAGCACCTGTTCCTTGTCCTTTTCTTTGACAACAAGAGGACCTGGTCAGTGCTTTAGTCTTTTTATGATTCATCTTTTGAAACCACTGAGAGCCGATGCAGCGTGTGCACGTTAGTTTGACGAGGTTAAGATGTCTGTTCTCCTTCAGAACGATGAAGCGACGTACAGAAAAGTCAAATATGTAAGCAACCCGGGCTTTTTGATCTCACTGGTTGTAGGCACGCAGAGATGTTTGCTGCGACGCTTTAAAGCGAACTGCAGCGTTTGCAGAGAAGCACAAGGTGACAGAAGAAATAGGACAAGCGTGGTTTTCGAGAAGTGGAGAGCGGGAAACACCTGGTGTTTTGGGTCATCGTGTACTCTGCATATAATTACACTGGTTATGTTTGAAGACGGAAAAAACATGCAGCATATATGATGACAGCTGTTTTTTTGTTTTTTTTTTAAACCATGGCTCATCAGATGTTTTCCAGCTTTCAGGTCACAGCCTCTAACAAACCAGGAAGTAGCTGGTGTCCTTAAGAGACAATGAGCCTTTTTGTCTTCACAGGAATTTTATTACACTTTAACCGGTTGTTGACTCCGTCCTAATGTGCCGTCAGATGTGGGTGTGCTGCCTTGTATAGCTGAAGGTGTGTGTTTGTGTGCACATGCAGGCAGTGGCTGCCCCGCTCCAAGCTGGTGCCGCTCGGCGTGGACCAGGAACTGGACAAGGAGAAGATGCTGGAGGGCAGGAAGTCCAACATTCGTAAATCCGTGTCTGTGGCCTACCACCGTGCCATGCAGCATCGCAGCAAAGTCCAGGGGGACCCAAGCAGCGAAACCAGTGACAGTGACTGAACACGCCAGTGCACGCTGGGCCTCGCACAAGAGGGTCGCGTTAACGCAACTATTTCCAGAGCCCAGCTCCACGTCGTAGACGGCAATAACACGGTGCAAGAGGGGAAACGCCCACCACTTCAGTCCCACGCTACACACATTCACACACATGAAGCCATATTTAATCTGAGATGTAAAAATTGTGTATTTAAGAGAACTGTAAGGGGAAAAAAAGAAAATTATTCCTAATGATGGTGGAAAAATATGTTTCGAATCTTGAACTAAAATATTATGTGGTCTAAATATGTTTAAAACAAAACGAGATGCTAGTTTACAAAGTCAGAAGGTTTTGCATCGTGTGATGCAGACAAGTCTTTCTCCCCCTCATTATTTTGTTTCCACGCACAGACTTATGGATGATCTTGCATCTGAGCAGGGAAGTGCATGTGTTACGTGTACGCTAAGTGCACACTCGTGGGTAAGGCTGCGAACCCACCAAAACAAACTACCGTCAATCATTCACTACACCAAGGTGAAAGTAAATGTAGTTGTTTGTCAGAGGAGCAGAGAGAGAGACTGCTGACGCCTGGGCTCACCAGGTTACTGTAATTTATTCTCTACTCCGTTATCTTTTATTAACGAGCTCGTTTCATCATGGACTACTTCAAATCACTCCAGCTGCACAACATATTTGCTGTGTAGTTTTCATTTTTCATGCTTTTGTTATTAAACGTATGTCGCCCTGACCAGAGGTCCCTCAATAATGACTGAACAGAAACATTTTGCTCTGTTTGTTGTAGTCTCAGGCTGACAGCTGTAGAACTTTTCTATACACACATTGCAGAAAAATACAAGTTTAATAAAAAAGAAAGAAAGAAACAGGAGCGTGATGTGGTTTCTGCTGTTCTCAGTCTGAATTCTTCTGTTTCCAGCGTTCATGCTTCAAATGACTGAAGTGTTTTGTGCGTGCGTGTTTTCTAGAGGAAACTTGACCGTCAGCTCTTTTCAAGGAATGAATGAGTCATTAGGTCCATTGTACATGTTTATTTTAGATTTGACATAGCCACTTGTTCTAAAACATTTGAATATTATACCACAGACAACATACTTGAATGTTTTTATTTCTATGTTTAGAAAGGCATGAAATCAAAGTCCTTGGGAGAAAAGTAACATACATGCATTCTTCATTTCTTACAATAGAACTATAAGAACATGGAAACCAGCACTTTTCACGACCCTTGTAGGAATGTAACCATGTTCGTGGTGAGCTCAAAGGGTGCAGTCTTGATGATGATGCAAAGCACAGACTAGTGTCTTTGTGGCTTCACTTGTGTTCCAGATGTTTGTGCAGGTGCCACGGCCCTGCGTGGGGACAGCCGGACGCCTCGTGACGGAGGTGGATGTCTTGGAATGCCTCGCCGTGAATTGTTGCGTCATACCAAAGAATGTCTTTAAGTTCATGACATGACAGAACGCTCATTTATCTGTGAGGTGACTTTACAGAACTCCAGCTGTTCCGGCAAACATCTCATGTAAATGCACCTTTACCCCCAAATCAAGACTCGTTTTTCCACAGAACATTAAATGTTCCCCCACCCAGCTGGTGCTCCCACACTCTGCTACTGAGGGTACCCCCTCCATATGAACGAAGATGTCATGTGGAAACATTAGTGTGGTTTCTGCATGGCACGGGGGAGCTGTGCGGCGTTCGAGAGTCTGATGTTCGTGCATGACGTCCTGTTTTAGCTTGTTGCTATAACTTTACTACAGCGTATAAGAATGTTGTTTGTATTTCAGTGAAGTCAGAGACCAAGTTTATTTTTTTTATTTTTTTAATACAATACCAAACAATCCCATAAATGATAACATACAAAATATATAAAATAAAATAAAAAGAAAGGTAGCAGAAAGAAGAAAACCGCACACTGGTTCAGTACCGTTGTCGACTCCCCACTTCAACTTTGGGCGTTTTACACGAAAACAAGAACAGCCGAAGTGTGAGGTCACTCGTTTTTAGGCGTTCAGAAGCAACCTGGTTTGTTTTTAGATACTAGCATTTTATTTATTTTAGATCTCTGTTTATTAAAAACCTGTAAAGCCCGTCTACTGCGTTGACCAGCAATCCTTAAACTTTGATACAACCTAATGCAGGCGCTTCATGCAAGAACGTTGACCTGGTGCAGTTTAATCAGATGTTCTAGTGACAAATTTGTTCCTTCAACCTTTTATTTGTACAGGTTGATCCCACTGAAGCTCGGGGACTTGTTTACGAGAGAGACCTGGTTTTAACAGAGTGATAACACAAAGACGATCATAAAAGATGTAAACTGAGAATGACAAGTGTAAAATAAAATGGTATTTAAAAGATGTAACAAAAAAAAACAGCTAGGTTGTAAGGCAATGTAGAAAACTAAAAACATGAACATGTCTGTACTGGTTTTTCCCAGGAAATCTGTCAAACTACTGAAATGTTGAGGAAACTTTGTACAGAGCAGGAAATGTATGTTTTTAAAACTTTGCCACCAACTATTGGAGTTAATCCATCCTTAATCTTCAGCTTGTTCTGGAGTGAGGTCACGGGGGGCAGCAGCTTGAGCAGGGAGGTCGAGTCATCTCTTTCCACAGTCACCTCTTCCAGCTCTTCTGGGAGAACTCCAAGGCAATCCCAGGCCAACCAAGATGGTCTCTCCAGCATGTCCAGGGTCTCCTCCTGGTCAGACATGCCTGAACCACCTCAACTCACTCCTTGATGTGGAGGAGCAGTAGTTTTACTCCGAGTCTCTCCCAGATAACTGAACTCACCCTCTCTCTAATGGAAAGTCATTTTGACCACCTGTATCTCCTGCATTCTTGTTCCTTCAGTCACTACCCAGAGGTCATGACCATAGACTGACCTGTAAACAGCCTGTTCACCACAACGGACCGGTACAACATCCACAACACTGATATGTCTGTTGATTCAGTGCCCTGAGATGACTTGGTGCTGTAACTGAAGTGAAAGCCAGAACCTCACTCCCAACAGGAGAGACAGTCCCAGGACCATGGCCTCAGATTTGGAGGTTCTGATCACCTCACCTGCTTCACACTTCACTTTGTGTTTTATTAGCTCATGAACATGTGTGTGACCATGTGATCAGCAAAAAGGTGGTAAAACCATCTAAACTGTTATTGTCACCGTCAAGTCTCAGGTCAGATTCAGTTTCTAGTCCTTTCTTTCTGGTCTCAGACCGTGTAATAATTATGAGGCGGAGCTGAAGAGGAACAGAATCGTCACTGAGCTCTGGAGGCAGAAGGTGAAGGTGTGGGCGGCAGCAGCGAGTCTGAACCGAATGACGAGCCGGTTCAGAAGAACCCGGCTGTTCCGACGAGCAGGAACACGTTCATGATGGAAGAAGAAGTTTAACTCCAGCAGCTTCAGCGGATCCAACACGAGGAAGATGCGTTTAGTGTCCATGCTGTCGCTTCTCACTCTAGCTCCGCTGCTGGCGCGCTGCCAGAGAGCCACGTGCAAGGTGAGCCAAAGGTTCTCAGTGTAGGGTCGGCGGACCCTCTGAGGGCCCAGAAACACCTGTCAGGGGGTCTTGAGAGGGTTAAAAAAAATCAGTTTATTGCTTTAATACAGTTGTCACAATAGAGAAATAACTGTAATTTGTAAGGTGTTGGTAGAAGTGGGCTGCTTGTTTTGTACAGCGCTGGAAAAGTTTGTGTGATCAGGTGTTTGTCAGTAAGTTTCCATCTGTGCTGTCTTGGTTCTCTTGATTTTTCTACTGGACAAGGCTAGCCCCATAAAAATGTTTTTCTCTTGGTTCGTGTAGTTGCAAACCTGTGTTTATTCTAAATAGGAATTATTTGTTTACTTCCCATTTGAGAGATAAATATGACATGATGTTGAACTGTTGCTCCAACAAAAGGTTTAGGTTTATTGTCATATAGCCTACAAATTAACAGGTCAACAATGCGATGAAACGAGAAGAACTGCAAACAAAACAACAAGCAATAAATCATGTAACAAAATACACAAACAAGGTGCCAAAAAGTAAAAAAGAAATACGTCTACAGCAGCATGGTCCTATTAGCAGAGTGGTTCTGTTAGCAGTGAGTTTATTTATTTATTTATTATTATTGCTTTTATATTAAGGTTCTCTAAGCAGCATGGTTCTGTTAGCAGCATGGTTCCGTTAGCAGCACATCATGGTTCTGTTAGCAACATTCTGTTAGCAGCATGGTTCTGTTAGCAGCATTCTGTTAGCAGCATGGTTCTGTTAGCAGTGAGTTTATTTATTTATTATTGTTGTTTTTATATTCAGGTTCTCTAAGCAGCATGGTTCTGTTAGCAGCATGGTTCCGTTAGCAGCATGGTTCTGTTAGCAGCACATCATGGTTCTGTTAGCATGGTTCTGTTAGCAGCATGGTTCTGTTAGCAGCATTCTGTTAGCAGCATGGTTCTGTTAGCAGCATTCTGTTAGCAGCATTCTGTTAGCAGCATTCTGTTAGCAGCATGGTTCTGTTAGCAGCATGGTTCTGTTAGCAGCATGGTTCTGTTAGCAGCATTCTGTTAGCAGCATGGTTCTGTTAGCAGCAGCATGGTTCTGTTGGCATTGTGGTTCAGTATGATGGAGCAACAAGACAGACTTTTTCAAAACACAAGACTGTTAAACTACCAGGTACTGTACATTCACAGTGCAGGTTTTAATGCCCCTTTCAGATTTTTTTTTTTTTCATATCTGATTTTTTTGTGTGTATGTGTAGTAGTTCACATTATAATTAAATGTGACTGCCATTAAGACTCCAGTGTAAAACATGTAGCAGCTGTGTTTACAGCCGTAATGTTAGAATGTGGGTATTGATTCTGAAGTTGTTGCAATCAGAACCAATTAAATTATCAGCTTTGCTTGTTTCAGTCAAGGTTAACCTTTTATCTTGACGCTTTCCAGCTACTCAGGTGCAGAATTGCTCTTCTGGTGTCGTAGTCATGTACTGAACATAGAGACGAGAAACAAACACAAGTTTCAATCCAACCCAATACATTGGTACACAACCACTGGCATGTCGGTGTGATTCTCAGCCATCCAGGAAATGACTAAATCACAAAACCAACCCATTTGATTCATCGTCACATACTTTTTTAACCAGCAAAATGTTGACGTGACAATGACAAATCCAGTTTCTGTGGTAACAACCTCAGTCTTTGGGGTGAATAAAGGTTTCCACTTTTGATTTAACTAAAATTACCAAACAGCTGAAGAAGCTTCTGAACATTCAAAGAACATTAGCTGAAAATGTCATAACTCTAAACATATGTTGAAATTGTGACGATTTTTCTGACAAATGACACCTTTTCAGATTGTTCAAAGAAAATTCAGGATAATTTTCAACCCAAATGTTAAAAATTAGAAATGCTGTAAGTTTTCTGTTTTTTTTTTTTTTTTAATTTTTTTATATATTTATATACCCAAGCCCAGATGCATGCTTTTGACATCATCTGACAGATATTTTAAAGCTCTTTTATCCAAATCAGTTGTTTTACACAACATTTTTTGTTTAATTGTGTTAACAAACTTAATAAAAGCAGAACAGTTCGGTTAGTTACCACTTTGAATTTTGAGCAGGATTAGAATAATTGGTGCCACAGTATAAACCGTGAGGGAAATATTTCTACCCTCTGTTGATTTTGTAGGTTTGCAGGGTAATACCTCACTTGTATGAAACTGCAACTCAATAGTATTAAAAACTGCGAGAAAACAGTAGAAGTTTCAGCTGCAGTTTTACTCAGTTCTATGAGACTGCATCTTGTGGTCGAGGTCTGAGGTCAAGGTTCTTTATTGTCATTTGCATCACATGTGGTACATGAGGTGGGATGAAATTGTGTACTCAAGGTCCCATTTATACCAAAAATAGCAAAGATATAAAGTGTAGATAAAAACAGTAAATAAGGATCTAAGCTATAAACTAAAATATGTGCTAAACGCTAACTGTACACAACAATACACCGAACAACAGCAGCATGAACATGAGTCTTTGTGGGTGGATGAGTACGAATTAATTAACACAGCAGCATGTAATAATCAGCAGCATGGGATCAGCAGCATATATCAACAATCAAAGTGGCATTACAGTGATTTTTTCGTTTACATTGATACTCCTGATAGAGATTCAAGAGTCTAACAGCATGAGGGTAGAAGCTGTTCCTCTGTCTAATGGTTCTGCACTTAATGCTCCACAACATCCTGCTTGAGGGAAGTGGGGCAAAAAGTATGTGTGCTGGGTGAGTGTGGTACTTCATGATGCAGGTGGTTCTCTTCCTGCATTTGGAGGTGTAGATGTCTGTGATGGTGGGGAGGCTGACTCCAACATCTTCTGTGCAGCCTTCACCACTCTCTACAAAGCTTTTCTTTCTGCAGC
>JARVLU010000103.1:8100834-8112935 GCA_031762415.1 Simpsonichthys santanae | reverse complement strand
TAAGTATATGTTCCAATTTAAAATAAAATGTAAAAGAATGAATAACAATGTTTTATGGCTGGATTAATTTGTGAAAACAATGTGGTAAATAATATGATTTGATAAACCTATGGTTGTGATCTAAATCTACATGTCTCTAGTTTATACACAGTATAATAAAAATCTGACTGCTTGTCTGAAAATTTTTTTTAAACCAAACCAGAATTTTACGTTAAACAATAGAAGTGAGTGTAAGGTCTGAAAAAAGAAATGTTGTTCCAAATTATTTTTCTTTCTACACTTATTCAGACTTGTAAAATACTAAAATAAATTCCACACTTATCAAGACTGCGTAGGGATCCTGCATGTAAAATACAAACTGAGGTCACATTAAGAACACTTAGAGATAGTTCACACTGTTTAAAGTAAGGTTTTGTGAAAGGTTTATGAACAGTTAATATCTTACTTGTTGCAGATAGTTTTTCTGATAACCTCAGTTTAAAAATAAAAGTTTAGTTCTGATCAGACTGACAAATAAGCAGCTATTTCAAACAGAGTTCAGACCAAAGTGAATAGCAGCATTGCAGCACAACTATAAACTGAAAAAGTTCATAATGGTTAATGCAAATACTATTTTACAAACCTTAACCCCAACGTTAATGTTGCATCACATGGTTACTTACACTAAAGTGTTTGTTATTTGCAAGCCTGAGTAACCTCAGCAACAGCTGGCTGTATCATTTCCTGTGTAGCCTGGGGCACTTCCTGTAGGAGTTTTAAAATACTTCTGCTTTAATAATAGTGTAATGCTAAATAGATGGTGATGTAAAGAGTTCTAAAATAGCATTTGCATGAATGGAAGTAAAATCTTTGACACTTTTGGTCAAACTTAATCTCTTTTTTTCTTAACCAAGCTTGTGCAAAAAGCTATCTACACCAGGTAAGATATTTTTTATTTACTAGAATTTTTTCCACAAACTACTTTTAAAATCCTGAACTGCCCGTTTAACCAATGATCCATCTTCCTTACAAAAGCCTCTTGTCTATAGTGGTGGAAGTGAAGAGCAGAAGTAACGCAGTTACCGGTCTCGAACAGCAAAGTCCTTCTGCTGCTCCAAGGCGTGGACAAACGTGACGAGAAAGTGCTTGTTGTTGAGCAGAGTGGAGAACAGAGTGATGCCCTCCTCCACGTTAGGCCGTGTTGTGTTGGTGGCCTGATGACAAAAGATGACAGAAGGCGAATAAAACATTTACTTCTCAGCACGATTCCACCCTAACTGGATTACCACCTGCTGCGATATCCCTAATCTGTTTCACCACCTCGTGTCTTGAGTGATCCGTCTAGTGAACGCCTCATCTCTTTATCACGCGAGCCTTCCCTCTGCTTTCCTCAGGAACCTCCCTCTCAGGTTTTCTCCACTCCACGTCTCTTACTGTGCAGGACTGTCGCTAAATGTGCCGAGTCGACTTAATGAGTGCGGCCTATCAATGGGTGTGACTAAGCATCGGCGCGATGAAGTCTTCCCCCTGGACTGCAGCCGTATGGCGTGGTTTGCAGCCTGACAGAAGGAGAACAGGGGTGTCCATTAAGATAAATGCCTACCTCTGAGATTTATTCGCTGTGACCTGGAAAACACTTCCTGCAAAGACGATGTGGATCCAAGGCACTTCATCACCGTTAGACAGGCTCCCCTGGCTGCCGACCCAAAACCAGCGCGGCAGTCTTTACTTTCTCTGTTAGAAGTTGCACGCATACACACCTGCATGTGCTTTCACTTGCAGCACACGTTCACACTAAATGGATGCTTTTCCCACTCTCTGTACAGCTCACATCTACCCTTGTACAGTCGTGCACACAACCACCAGGGTGATATGATGGTTTTGGATGAAAGCAGACTGTTTGGACGTCCAAGGGCCAAAAGGGAAAGTAGTAACAAGCTGCTAGCAGCTCAGTATCACCTGCTGACAGTAAAACGTGGGCTATCATTAAGTCATTGCCTGTGTGTGTGCGTGTGTGTTTGTTAGCTAAGATTTGCATAAGCCACTGGACATGTTTCAGTGAAAATATCATAAACTAATTAATGGCTACCACAGCTACTCATCTTAGCAAACACAAAAATGGTTCTAATGTCAGCTTTACAGGTGAAAATTGGTGAGGTAATATCTGGCAGCGTTCAGAGCTCTAGCACTTTGTGCAAGATGTTTTGCATCCGTTAGCCAAATATCTCTTGAAGCACAGGACATATTTTAATGAAACACAGAAACAAAATTATAGGATGCACATTTACAAGCTAACCTAATTCAAAATGGCTGCAAAAGAAAATCAACTTTAGCCAACACTACAATTGCTCCAACTCAAACAGCTGTGCACATTTTAAGCTAAAATATGGCATGAAGATAGCTGAGAGTCCTCCCTAACACAAAGTCAGAGTGCCACCAGATCACATGAGAACTTTGTTTGAAACTTTGGCATGCAAGCATCAGGTGATATGAGTCCCTTGAAGGAAGGCTAGTTTCAATTTACCACTAGAAACAATTACATTACATGCATTAGCACCGTCAAGAACATGTGAGCTGACACGGACATGCTCCTTTACTGCTCATCAACAACATGCTCACAAGCTCCAGTGTGACCCAACCAAGACGCAAAGCCATAACACAAGAAAACCAGTCCTAAATGGTCTTTACCTGCCAGTCCTGCAGCAAGGGGTGGGTTTCTGGAAGCGCTCGAGGTCCCAGAGCGTCAATCTCATAGGTGGGCTGGACCAGGCTCTTCTCGTAATCCGAACACATCTGAAATGCACATAAACACACAGAGAAGAGTAAAACAAAGCAAGCTGTGGTTATAAACATATGAGCGGGGGTTGATGGGGGGAAGGGGGGTGGGATGAAGAGCTGGCCTGCAGTTGTTGGTGTTCAGTTGGGCTCTAGAAAAGAGAAGCTCCTGCCTGATGAAGAAACATGACACCGTGATGCTGTTAGTAACAAACAGTAAAATGCTTTGAGACAAAGTGAACCACAGCTAAAAGGCACAGCTCTTCATGTCAGGACGGCTGCGTTTGGCCTCTTTTCTGTCTCGGGCTGTTTTGTAGAGGAACAAGAGCAGCAGACTGTTTCCTGTCACAGTGGAAAACGTCAGCGCGGTGGAAACACTTGAATTTGTTTCTCGTCATTTATGGATAGTTTGATGATTTTTCAAGTGATGTTCTGTCAAATAGGCAGCACGGTGGCGCAGTTGGTAGAGCTGCCGCCTCTCAGCGAGAAGGTCGCCAGGATCGAATCCTGGCTGGGGGCCACACTGGGTGGAGTTTGCATGTTCTCTCCGTGCATGAGTGAGTTTTCTCCGGGTACTCCAGTTTCCTCCCACAGACCAAAAAACATGTTAGACTGACTGGTAACTCTAAATTGTCTCTATGTGTGAGTGAGAGAGTGAATGGTTGTTTGTTTCTATGTGTCCCTGTGATGGACTGGGGTGTCCCCCACCTCTTGCACAGTGACTGGTGGATATGGGCACCAGTGACCCCCGTGACCCAAAAAAGAAGAAGCGGGTAAAATATAATGGATGTCAAATATCAATTTATCAATCAGTTAGTACCTTATCAGTCATAGAGCAGTAGATTTTCAAGACAAGGGCAGGAGTCTGTCTAGGCTAAGGTAAAAGCTGAAATACTGTTTTCGGCTGTTTTTTTTCTGACTTATAAAACAATTATTTCCCAAAACAACAAACGGGTGTGAAAAGTTGCTGTCAGCTAATGTTGAGGCTGCTGAATGGATCAATCAGTCAAAAGTTTACTCAACTGTTGACAGACTGATACGTTCAGCAGAGTCTTGACAACATGTCTGTGCACTACTACTGGTCTTTTTACAGTCACTGCTGCACACGCTCAGTGTTTTACGATGCTTTGGGCTCTAGATGCCTTCGTCTTCATGCCTATGGTACTTTCAGTTCATTGAAAGACACTTAGTTTGAACAATGTTCACATGTTTCAGCCGTGCTCTGCAGTCATTCAATACACAGGAACATTACACGTCGCTATCGCAGCGTAAAAATAACAGTTAATTTACAAATATGTTCATACGTGACAGTCAATAAAAAGCAGGTGTGAAGAACCGAAACAATATGTTGACCGGAGTTAGCTAAGAAACTATTTGAGGGCGTGGTGCCAGATTTTACACATGCGCATCAGTAACTGTAAAAAGGTCAATGGAGGGAAGGAACGTCGCAGTTACAAGGCATTCAGGGTTAGACAGGATCTATTTCTGAAAAAGAAACCCAGTTTAATTGTTTAAATTCAACTTTGAACATCAAGAAAATGTGACTACGCTTTGTACGTATTTATTAATATCCATCCTCAGTACAGATAGATTTGCGTAGTGACATGAACAGTGTCATGCAAAAGTGTAGAGGTTTAATATTCACTATTGCAGGGTTTCTTCACACCAGTATTGTTTGTGGGGAAGGGTTGTTTTATAAGGCTAAAAAAAAAAAAAATCCTGTGTTTGTCTAACCATTAGCCTTTCTCCTGCACTCTTCTCTATAACGGACATCACAGCTACTTATATAACTGAGCATCCCTTCAAAATGATCAGACTTTTCCTGTGAGGCTTTTCAACGTTCACTTCTACAGGAAATCTGTTTGCCCACTGCAGCCAGCATGACCACTATTGTGCAACATCATCTAAACTTGCAACACGGTGTGGGTGTGTGAGCTGAGTAAGGAGCGTGTTTTGAGAGAACGGGGGGAAACTTCCCTCGTCTCGCTGCCCGTCATTGTTCTGTCTCCTTGAAAGTCCATGAATGTGGTTGTGAAACAAAGCCCCTGAGTCGTGCCCGTCTTTATTGGTGGAACAAAACACCCACCCACTGGTTTACTCACAGTCTACCTTCGGGGCGGATCACACACCAGAAAAATGCCCACCATTGGGATCACATTAACTCTCCTGCAGGGAGTCGCACTGAGGCAGCGTTGCTCGACATTTACTGCATTTAAAAGTTCCAAGGTGACGCTTTCCTTTTTATCCTGCATAGTTTAGACAGTGGAATATGTGAAAAGCGCCCACAGAGGGATAGAAATATGAAAACCCCAGTGAGAAAAATGGTATTGTCAGTGTGCCAGGTGGAATCAGATAGCAGGTGGGAAAAAAAAGGAGTCTCACCTTGGGGAAGAACGTGCGCGTGACAAACTGTTTGTACTCCAAAAAGGGGATGCCCTGGCTGCGATTCAGCTCCTTGGTCAGATCTGTCATGTCTGTTTGCAGCTCTGCAAAGCCTGGGAAGACAAGTTATACAAAAGTGACTACAAAGAGCTTCACTTCCTGTCTAGATGTGGATTTATTCGCTGCTGAGTATAAAATCTGTTAAAGTTCTGAAACTATTACCGTTCATGCTGAAATAAAATCAGCTGTTTCACAGTTGCATCATCTGATTTCACATATCCAGGGTCACATTCTTGCTGAATGTTAACTATAGCTGAGGATACTCCTGTGATCTTTCTCTGTGTCTTTGCCAGAGCGTGCAGCCCCGTAGCAGCATGCAGACAAATATTTACCGAATGCCAGTCCGAGCTGCCAAAATCCAGTCTGAGGCTTTTATCCAAAACATGTGTGCAAGGCTGAGGTTAACATGCAGCAGCAACATGAACACGTCCACAACTTGAATCTACATGCTAATAACATAGCTGCTATCAGTACCAGCAGAGGGATATTGTTTTCCTCTAATGAGATGCTGCAGATCTCTTTATGGAAAAGTACTTCCTGTCACAAGGGGAGAGATGTATTTAGGTTACACTCGCTTCAGAGAGAGCAAAAAAAACAAAAACAAAACAAAACAAAATAAAAACGGACCTGCGAGATGTAAAACAGGTTTCGTGGTCATGTTTCAGGTTGTTTATCCTCCTGCTCACTGAACTCTCATCCAAACCAGTCCACATCACCGAGTTCAGCTCAAACGCAGCAGGCGTGAAGACGAAACCGCCCCTGCTTTGGTTTTTCACATGAACACCTCCTGTTTGACTAATCCATGAAACAACAATACCCCATCATATTTTAACCCCCCCCCCCCCCCATACCTTTTTTCAGCACTTTCTTTTCTTTTTTAGCAGAAGTATCCCTCACATGGTGCACACTCACCATGAACTCGGCCACTAATCTATCTGTGTCCTCTGACTAAATAACCTCCCTTCCCCTCCTCCTCCTCCCACGCTTCTGTTTCTCCTCAGGCTCGAGGCCCTCGTTCTCGCTCATATCGTTTCCTCCCTCCATTCCTCTTTTCTATCCGTCCCCCCCATCTCTACACCATAAATCTGGGTGCTCAGACGTGGAGTGGCCTTCACTCGGGTCTACTCGAATGCTCCAGACACACATACACACACACACGCACACACACACACTAACATACAGGCTTTAAATGCTGCAACACACACAGGCCTTCGTCCTATAGATGCAGGAGGGACGTTGCGTCCACTCTGTGTGTCTCGGAGTGTGACTGATCATTTGTCACACTCTGTGTTTTATGAGTCACGCTTACTAGGCACAAATCTGTCAACTGTTGTATCTCCTTCCCTCTTCAGATGGAGAAGCCTCCAAAGCAAATTGCTCACGCACACAAACATGTACACAAACAGGCAAATGTGTGAGGTCGATATCTGAGGCGTCTCGCAGGCTCTTTTTTCATGTCAGTCAACGCACAAAAGCGTAAATTGTGATTGTGTTCTCCCAAACACACCTTTCCGGATCTCCTCTCTGATCTGGGACTCCATCTCCTCCATTTGAAGAAGCGTTTTCTGCCAGTAGCGTTCTGCCCGCCGGCTTTTTGTGCAGTACACGACCAGAGCTGAGACAAAAAATAAATAAATAAATAAAAAAGAAGCAAAACGTGAGAAAATATCAGTATGATATTCTTATTGCACACTAACAACTTCCAGGACAAAATCAAGGGTCAAAATGAGCCTGAAAAAAACAAAAACAATGTAAAATACCTGAGTATCAGCTTTTCATTGCCAGTGAGAAACTATGAGAAACGGTTCCTCACGTGCATCCAAATGTGAAAACATGATAATGAAAATTGAAAATAAAACTGCAGCACAAATTCTTTTACCAGCAATCTCACACCTAAAATGTCTGGCAGGAAAAATAGAGGATTTTGTGAATATCTGAGAACAGATACGAAATGGGAAATAGTGTGAAAATACACACTAGCAGCAATTTTCACCCGTACACCTGTACCGCAGACACACTTCCTCTGTGATTACAGAGAGCAGCGCACACACACTGAGCAGATAGAGATGAACACTGGGGTCTTTGTGCACTGACTACTGAATGGGGATGAAGCAAGTGCATGAAACTATGACCCCAGAATTCCTTTTATCTCTTCCACATCTGGAGCATCCATTGCTGCAGCAGGCACGCATCCATCATCCAGCAGTGAGTGTGTGTGAACCCCACCTACCCACTGTGCACAGCAGCAGGAGCACACAGCACACCACAATGGAGACCACGATGGCCAGCTCGCTGCCGCCGAGCTGCACTCTGGCAATACTTTTATGGAAGTTCCCCACTTGCACCTAGAAAGAAAGAAAAACCAGAATGAAACTGGGTCACAATCCTTCAAACCCTTCTCTTCTCTTCAGCTTTAAGGTTCCTTTAATGGGACTCTGAAGAAGCACCAATCTTATATTAATCAGGTGCTGGACTTATTTTGGGGAGGATGTTTTTCTTCTTTTTACCACCCACTGTTATGAAGAAGGGCAGTCCCTTCTGTGTGAGATAATCTCTATGTCTGTTAGCAAAACATCAAACCACTGGACGTATTTTGTTGAAACTCAGAAAGTCACTATTAGATGTTGGCTTAATTCCATCCATCCGTCCATCATCTTTACCCGCTTCTTCCTTTTCGTGTCACGGGGGTCCCTGGTGCCCATATTCATCAATCAGTGTGTGAGAGATGGGGGACACCCTGGACATGTCTCCAGTTCATCACAGGGACACATAGAGATGAGACAAACAACCATTCACTCTCTCACGCACACCTAGGGACAATTTAGAGTTATCAATCAGTCTAACATGCATGTTTTTGATCTGTGGGAGGAAACTGGAGTACCAGGAGAAAACCTGCACATGCACAGAGAGAACATGCAAACTCCTCCCAGAAAGGGCCCGGGGTTAGGATTTGAACCAGCGACCTGCTCGCTGAGAGGCAGCAGCTCTACCAGTTGCACCACTGTGCTGCCCGCTGGCCTAATTGTGTCTTGTAAGAAACTCAAGTTTGAAAGTGAAACCTCTTTCTTTCTGTTTTTCCACTCTTTATGACCATATCTTGTACATGCACTCTCAATTACTGCATGATCACTCCACGTTTATCATGAGTCCTGACAGAAAAAGATGTGGCACCACTTTAACACTTAAAGAACAACTTTGGCTTTCTTTTACATCTTCGCAGCAGAACTACTGATGTTCTGCTGAGCTGGACTGGACCAGTTCAAATCTCAGAGAGGGGTTGTATAATGTAGCAAATATTTAAAGTTTAGTTTGTAACTAAGAAAGTAACGTTAGGATCAATAGCAATGAACAAGATCTTTATGTCAGACTTTGTGGGTATATGTGTTCCTTCAAGGAGTATCGGTACCATAGTACTTGCAGAATTGTTAATTTACTAATAGTTAAAGCATAAGATTAGATTATCTCACAATGTTACACATTTAGAGACAGCTTCTCTTTAAACTTTTGAAGACACATTTAACATTTCTGTTATGAGTAATTTAATAATAGTGATTTAGTCATAATGTCAAGGTAAACTTTGCGTTAATCCAACAAAACATCTGCAGCTCCAGAGTCCAGGGAACTGCTAAACATAGAAACATGATTTATGTGTGAGCAGTTCAATCATCTTGAGGTAACTACATTTACACAAAGACGTTAACAGCAAAGCATTAAACGGGCTCTAAGGCGCAAAAATGAATAAATAAAAATGATGTTAGCAGCAATAAATATAACTGCAGCTGACTTAATGAAATGAAATACAGAAATAAACCTATCAAGATATGCAACTCTCCTCCAACTGATTTAATTTTAGCTCCTGTCCCTGGGTACTTGCTTGACTAACAATAACCTTTTTGTTGTGCCTTTTTAAAAACTCTGCACTTTATCACACAGCCAGTAAAGCAATTTAGGAAGAAAGACAAAAGACGGAGGTTTAAAATTGACAGAGAAGTTATTAAGAAGAATTATTAAAGGAGCTGCATACACTCATTTTCAGTTCAATATATTTTAAACAACACTGTGGTGGAGTTACAGTTTGTAATCTTATTTTGGTGCTTTATACAGTCCTTCAGCTCATCTTTGGTATGGAATAAGCACTTTTAGCTGCTTTCCCTTTTTGTTTTAAGTGATATCCCGATTTTTTTTAAAAGTGGAATCCTGTGGAAAGATGAACAATCAATATTTTACCTGTTGTAGATAGGTCTTTAAATTACTTTTGTTTGGAGGAAAAAAATTAGTTCTTATCAAACAGACGAGCTAACGATTAGTCCCAGCAGGGCTAATGCTGAACAGCTCCATCTTAATATTGTCATGTGAAAAAGGTGCTCTGTTGCCTCTAAATCCCTGTTTTGTGTGACAAACTCATTTTGCTTGAAATCTTGTGATTCCTGTGAGAAGTGCCCCAGGCTTTACTGGAAGTGCAACAGCTAGCTGATGCTATTTGCATAAAATCATAAATATTAGCGACCTTCCATAAATAACCATGTAAACGCAAAGCTGACAGAAATGTAAATATTTATAAAATGTAATTTTTATGAACTGCTATGAAATGAAAATTTTTTAGACAGGGGTTGTTTAGGACAGCAATTTAGTCTTTGCTCCCTTTGGACTTGCCATGAGCTCATCAGTCTGATCAAAATCAAACTTTTTTTATATGAACTTAAGCCATCTAAAGAGCTGTCTACAACAGGTAAGACATGAATTGTTCATGACTTTCTACAGATCCCCATTTCAAAAGATCAGAACGATCCCTTTAAAAGCTCATGACCCCCAGACTCTACAGTAACATGTTTCCCTCACTGACTGTGAAAACCAACATGTCATATCTATTTTTAAAAGCTAAAGCCATAATATTTATTAGAAAAATATTAACTTTAGACTCAAATGGTAGATTTCACGTTTCCTTTTACTTTAATGCCATTATTACATTTAAAGGAGAAGATAGTTTGACTTTGTAGACTGTGAAGATAAGACTAAAATATAAACTGCACCCTGAAAGCTCACTTCATTCAATAGATGTTTTAAACCCTTGGCTTATAAAACACTACAAGTAATATACTGTATACAGGACAAAAATCAAGGACATGTATATTAGGAGTCCTTGCATTTTCTTCTTTGTAACAAACTAACACGTGTGCAGATACACATTTCCCACCAGGGACACAGGTGCCTGCACACACATGCAAGCCCATTCATTTAGTCATGAAGACAGGTGCACACATGCAAAAGAAATGCAAAAAATACATACAGTGTAGGAACTGAAAAATGTTCTCCCACTACAATGAGCTGGAAGAAGCACTTGGTTCAAACTAACCCAGATGTGACAAGAAAAAACTTTCACTTCTGCCTTTTGATTAGTCAGCAGGGACTCTGTGGTCTCTGCTCACATTGTTCCCTCTCCTTCTCCAACTTAAAAAAAGAGAGACTCGGATAAAAAACCTCCAGTCCTCAGACCTAATCCTTAGAATGGTCTTATCGGAAGGGAGAAACAAGTTTATTCGGTTTCCTTGTCATCAATTTCCCTATTTTCTTTCACAGTTAAGGCATTTATTTCCATGAACCTGCAAGAGGAGAACCTCTTCCAGAAACTGCACCAGCATGACCTGGTGTACTGGAGAGGAAAATGCCATTGTTTCATGTTCCTTTTTGCTCGAGGCAACAAAAAAAAAAAAAAAAAAAATGCTTCCTTACATCCATTTCTTCATTACTTCAGAGCCAAGCAGAGGCACGTTGAAATAGATCTGCCTCTGAGTCCGAACAAATGGCCACAAGTGCACTTAATAAATGTGCCAACACAAAACAAACGTGCGTTTTGTGTTTACGTCCCTGCCACTTGTTCACACAAAACACCCTCTCAGTTTTCGCATGGGCAGGCGAGCCCACCCATTTGTGTTATGACATCTCATTTGACCTTTGCCCTGACTTGATGCCTTCGCTAACTGCTCTTTATTTTGAGAAGTCCTGATTGACAGATGAAGTGAGCGGGCACTCGAACACACCACAGGTAGACCAAGAGAGAGAAGGTGCGGTAAGAGACCCTTATTTCTGTGTGGGAATGTGGTTTATAAGAAGGCTTTTGCTGCAAACTAAAATACAGTATATAGTTATTTTTTTTTTGTTTTGTTTTGTTTTTTTGTTTTTAAGGAAAAGTCAAAGTGAGGTTTCCAGACCTAAAAACACTGTGCCAATTGTCAAGCATGGTGGTGGGTTCTTCATACTGTGGGCTTTGCGCATCATATATACTGTATAGATGGTTATTATAATAAAGATGAGGTCAGGCAGTAATCCCCATGGACTATGATGTTTGCAGATGACACTGTGATCTGTGGTGGGAACAGGGAACAGGTGGAAGAGAACTTGGAGAGGTGGAGGTATGCACTTGAAAGAAGAGGAATGAAAGGCAGCCGTAGTAAGACAGAGTACATGTGTGTGAATGAGAGGGGCCAGTGGAACAGTGAGGCTACAAAGATCAGAGGTCATAAAGGTGCAGGACTTCAAGGACTTGGTGTCCACTGTCCAGGAAAATGGGGAATGTGGTAAAGAAGTGAAAAAGAGAGTCCAGGCATGATGGAGTGGATGGAGAAAAGTTTCAGGAGTGATTTGTGTCAAAAGAGTGTCAGCAAAGGTCAAAGATAAAGTTTACAAGACAGTGGTGAGACCAGCTGTGTTGTATGATCTGGAGACAGAGACATGGACAAAAACAAAACAAACAAACAAAAAACAGGAGAAAGAACTAGAAGTGACAGAAATGAAGATGCTGAGGTTCAACTTAAGAGTGACAAGGATGGGTAAGATCAGGAATGAGATCATCAGAGGTACAGCACAGGTTGAACAACTGGGAGATAAAGTTAGAGAGACCAGACTGA